>OX387317.1:23724053-24124053 GCA_947562085.1 Eudonia lacustrata
CTGCATTCATACATTTAAAAAAACCGGTACTCAGCTCGGGAATCGAACCCGGTTGTTTTGAAAAAAATAAACTTACACTATTTCTATTTAGATATCGATTGTGTAGGTCTTAAGCAGTAAATTGCTCTTTGAAACATAATGTCTAAAATGAATAAAATGCATTGTTTTCACATACTTTTATTTATTTTAGAAGGTGTTCGAAGTGATCACCGTTTTTTTCAATACAATATTCAACACGTTTAGGTAACGATCTTACAATTACAAAACCAGCAAAGAGGTACAAACAACCATAGAGACAATTTTACATGCCTGAACTTGTTGAATGTAACGGTGGTCAATTCGAACACCTACTAAAATAAATTAAAGTACGTGAAAACAATGCATTTTATTCATTTTAGACATCATGTTTCAAAGAGCTATTTACTGCTTAAGACCTACACAATCGATAACTAAATAGAAATACTATAAGTTTATTTTTTTCAAAACAACCGGGTTCGATTCCCGAGCTGAGTATAGGTTTTCTTTAAATGTATGAATGC
This sequence comes from Eudonia lacustrata, assembly GCA_947562085.1. Classification (NCBI taxonomy): domain Eukaryota; kingdom Metazoa; phylum Arthropoda; class Insecta; order Lepidoptera; family Crambidae; genus Eudonia; species Eudonia lacustrata. Next base: position 23,724,593 of record OX387317.1, read on the forward strand.
AGTTTTTCTTCTTATTAAAATCGATGACATGGTTCCTAAGGACAGATCTTCGTATGTCTTATAGTTTCAGACTTTCCCATACTGACCGATTTAAATGAGACACCCTGTATTTTTCGAGTATTTATGTAGCCTATATTTTTCTCCGGATTTTTCTTAGCATTTTGGTGAAAACCGGATCAAAATCCGTTCAGTAGTTCTCGAGTTTATCGACTTCAAACAAACAAACAAACAAACAATTTTTTTTAAAACTATTCTATCATGTTCCGTAAGTGATTTTAAGGCAACCTGTGTAATTTCTTTTTTATATATTGCAATTACAGATTTTTTTATCCCTACGTTCTTATTATACTTCGCGCCTCGTCTTCGAGATTAGTAGTTAATTATTTTATATTGATACTTGTAGTATCGCATAGATGTCACCACTCCTGCACTATCGTTGAGATTTAGTTTTTTTTTTGTTGTGGGTATCCCTATCTTTCTCTATGGCGCCATTGCCTCGCGTTCGTCATTCGCATTTTAGTGCTCGACCACTCCAGTCACTTTAAATTTCTTCCGTGTTCAATCGACTGTTTTCGTACGCAAAATGCCGTAACGTAAAAATCCTAAGACTTGTGAAGAAGAACTTGAACATATAATGAAAAAATGCGCAAGCTACAGCGCTAAATACGTGACAAAGAAAGCTCGGCGAGTGACTCGCCGCCGTTAACACACAACAACGGACTCATAAACTCAGGTAACGAGTGTTTTATTAACTTATCAGTGTCTTAATTTTGGTACATACAGAATGCAACCAGATTTAGCCGTTGGGGCTTCTTCGACGCATTCAAAAGTAACGGTTGGCGTTGAATCCATTGGAGATTTTTACTTAAGCTTGACAAGATAAGAATCGTTATCTAATATAAGTGCAATGCCATTATTTAATGTTTTCCAAATACGCACTTTTTGCTCGTACCTAGTTAAGTATAACGTATTAACGTTGTCTTATATGTAGGTCTGTAACTGAACTAATTTTGGTACATACAGAATGCAACCAGATTTAGCCGTTGGGGCTTCTTCGACGCATTCAAAAGTAACGGTTGGCGTTGAATCCATTGGGGATTTTTACCTAACCTTGACAAGATAACAATCGTTATCTAATATAAGTGCAATGCCATTATTTAATGTTTTCCAAATAAGCACTTTTTGCTCGTACCTAGTTAAGTATAACGTATTAACGTTGTCTTATATGTATGTAACTGAACTAATTTTGGTGCATACAGAATGCAACCAGATTTAGCCGTTGGGGCTTCTTCGACGCATTCAAAAGTAACGGTTGGCGTTGAATCCATTGGGGATTTTTACCTAACTTTGACAAGATAACAATCGTTATCTAATATAAGTGCAATGCCATTATTTAATGTTTTCCAAATACGCACTTTTTGCTCGTACCTAGCTAAGTATAACGTATTAACGTTGTCTTATATGTAACTGAACTAATTTTGGTACATACAAAATGCAACCAGAGTTAACCGTCGGGGCTTCTTCGACGCATTCAAAAGTAAACGGTTGGCGTTGAATCCATTGGGGATTTTTACCTAACTTTGACAAGATAACAATCGTTATCTAATATAAGTGCAATGCCATTATTTAATGTTTTCCAACTACGCACTTTTTGCTCGTACCTAGTTAGGTATAACGTATTAACGTTGTCTTATATCCACACCTATGCCGCAATTATCTGATTGATTGTCTGAAGAACTCGATAATGCTGAGCTAGTTGGCTTTACCCATGAGGTACAGGCGCCTGCTGACGATAGTCTTGTAGATGCAATGACTCCCCCAGAAGCGCCCTGTACGTCTTTGAGGGCTCCAGCCCTTGATACTACCAACAAAGATGGTAATTTGGACACAGATGTCCTTGAAATTCTGGGTGACGATCCGTTGCTCACAGAAAAACTTGGCAAAGACATTCGGCAAGAGCTTGCTTGCCGACTTGAACACACATCCACATAGGGTCTTAATAAAGAGGGTCGTAAAGAATTGATTTCGAAATACTCGATACCCGCCAATTGCTTGCGTATTAACCCCCCAAAAATAAATACCAAAATCAAAGTGGCTATTCCTGAAAACACTGTTAAGCGAGATAAAGGTATAGAAGCCAAACAAAAACAGATAGCAAGTGCTATTTCCTGCCTAGGAGAAATCATTACTGCCCAACTTACGTCAAAGGACATGGACAAAGAAACGCTTTAAAAGCTTATGGATCTCAGCCGATGGCTATGCGATATTCGTCATGGGGTCTTCTTAACAAGAAGAAACTTCATCCTTTTTCATTAAAAAAGGATCTTAAAGAACACCTTAGCAATACTAAGATTGACACCTTTTTATTTAGCGAAACGTTAGCTGAGACTAATAAAACAGCTAAATCGATTATTAAATCAGGAGTCAAATTAAAGGCCCGCTTAAGTATATTTTTATGGTATGATGCATCATCATACCATAAAAATATACTTAAGCGGGCGAAGACACTAAACCAGAAGAATTTAAACCGCAAAGCTCCTGGTCCAGCATACAGGCAGCCGGGCCCACCGCCGAGGACCTACGAGCCTGTAGGCCCCCGCGCACCACCTCCGCCACCGCCGCCCGCGCACTCATGGAGACAGCCGTTGCGTCAGCAACAGCTGCCGGCACTGATGCAGACACAGGCACGTCGTCGCTACTAAATTCAGTTGAGTATGCCGGCCGTTTACATTACTTTAAAACCCAATGGTTCCTTATTACGAAAGACAGAACAATTCTTTCTTGGATTGATGGTTATAAAATCCCTTTCTCGGCTCCAGCATTTTAAGATTCGATCCCACACACTCCGGTTAAAATTAATGAAAATAATATTCTTTTTACGAAGCTATTGGTGATTACGTAGATATTGAACTGAATGCGAACCTTGTAAAAACCAGTTTATATCAAGTATATTCCTAACGCCGAAACCTAACGGTAAAATGCGGTTTATCTTTAACCTTAAAAAATTAAAACTACTAAGAAGGCTGCTATTCGGTCAAACTTACCAGCAATGTATAGCAAACATAAAAATTACTAAAACCCTATTAACTTCAATTGGGTTCATTATCAATGAGGAGAAGATTGCAAATTATGACAGAATTGGAAAACTTTTTGAAGATAAGAAATTGTAGTCCGGAAGCTCGCCCAAGTCACTGGCTTGCTAGTATCAGCATGCCCAGCTGTATTGTATGGGCTACTTGACACTAAGGATTTAGAACGCTGTAAATTTCTTAACCTGAGAAATTACGACGACTATGATAAAACAATGAATGTTCCTGTTACACTGTATCCGGATATTCAATGATGGTTAAACAACATAGGTCACTCAGTGCGTCGCATTAGAAATGACGAGTATAGCACTGAAATTTATTCTGACGCCTCAACGACGGGGTGGGGTGCGGCCTGTCAAGATGAAACAGCGAGTGGCCAATGTTCTAATGATGAGCGGTTAAAACATCTACATTATCTCGAACTCTTGGCTGCTTTCATTGCGCTGAAAACGTTTGCAAAAGGCTTTCAAGGCTGCCAAATTCTCCTGTTCATAGACAATTCTACTGCAATTGCCTACACAAATCGAATGGGTGGGATCCAATTCCCACACCTTACACAGATAACCAGGGAAATTTGGCAGTGGTCTGAAGATCGTAAGCTGTTCATTTTAGCATCTTATATCAAATCAAGCGATAACGTCATCGCAGATGCGGAATCACGCAAATCTCACCGGGACATAAAGGGAGTTAGCAAACTGGACTTTTAAATGCTTGATAGAATCATTTGGTATTGCTGATATTGACCTGTTCGCAAGCCGCATAAATAAAAAGTGTGAAATTATATCTCATGGCATACAGACCCTGATGCTATAAATATTGATTCTTTCACCATAACATAGAGTGGTTTGAATATTTATGCGTTTCCTCCCTTCTCTATTATATTAAAAGTACTAAAGAAAATAATTTCTGACAAAGCAAAAGGTATCATGGTTGTTCCTTTGTGACCTACGCAAAATTCAAAATCATTTATTCAGTTTAGGCTACAAGTAGCTCTTGTGAATGTCACTATGCCATCATACGCAACCATGGTATCCCGTATTTAAAGCCATTGTGGTCTCCAGAATTATAACATTTCCACCTCATAAACGCACGATAATTTCCCATTCCAGCTCTCGGTGGATACACTAATCCATTACCCTGGTGGCAGCAGTCTTATCCGAGACGCGCTATCAAAAAATTGCGATTACAAGTTAGTAACAAATTAAATAGGTACATTAACCCACTGAACCACATGTACGGGAAAGCTTAAGTTTTTGTTGTAGGTAGGTGTATCAGAACTTGTTTTCACTCATCCGCATCTGCTGGCCGGTAATATGTCCAATTCGGTTCATACGTAGGTGTTCTGTGTGCCCATTCCTTGCTTTAGAGTTCCAGTAGTCATCATGGAGCTTTGTCATGGTCAATAGATAGGGGTATTACCACGGTATACCCACCCACCACGCCGTCCGTCGTCTATAAACTCACTAAAGTGTAATGGACCAGTCGTTGTAGTTTGGTGGTGTTTAACGACAGTCAATTAACGATAACAACAAAGAACATCGTGTCTTTCTTCGAAAATCTCTAAAATATATAAAAACTTTAAACATAGCAATATAGTACATAATATTTAGTTGGATAAATAATGATCAAAATTCGAAATTAAAATTAAAACACACAAGTACAATAATTATTAGTAACGCTTTACGATATAATTCGGCTTTCTGAGTGTTTTAGCAAATGCTTTCTGTAATTAATTTTAAAAGAGCTAATATGCTTCTTTTCTTTTTACCCGACTGCGTCAGAAGGAGTGTTATGTTTTTCGAGTGCATGTGCCAATCATCAAGGCGTTTTGCGTTTTTGGCATTATGCGTCGAAAGGAACCAAGCGGCCGCGGCTAGCTCAATTAAATCCGCACTCTCTTTGGCCTGCGACAACTATCAATATTCAATGTATTTAGAAATATTTCACGTTGCATTCAACTCTAGTTCTTAAGATTTTCCATTTTTATTTGATGTATGACATGTCGGTGTTTTGGACGCATAATCTGTAAACTAGCATGTAAAATGAAATAAATAAATAAACACTGCTCAAATTAAATTCTGTTTTTTCCTTTTCAGTTTTTTCTCTCTTTGCAGTTATTTTTGATATAGTTGTTTTAGCAGTCGGGTTTTTTGTTTTGTTTTAATAATTTTTAGTTTACGAAGCTACATAGGCCTTACATTTTGACGTATAAGTTACCTATGCTTGTACATAGAGTAGTGTGCACCACCGGTGCGACAGAAACCAGTCATCGATATTATTTTCTTTTAACTATCTAAAGTAGCAGTCAGCAATTGAATACAGACGCGTACAATTACCGTAAAAATCAATGACAGCTGATGTTATTTTTTGTCGACGAAAAATGTGTTTTAACCGCCTCTGTGGTCTAGTGGCTTAGACCGGTTTAGACTCAGAGGTCCCGGGTTCGATTCCCAGCAGGAGTACATGTTTATGTACTCGGTTTGGTTGGTGGTAGGGTTTGTTTGTCCGCCTGGCTAGCTACCACCATCTTATCTAAATATGTCGCCATAACATCAATGTTTGTAGCATTGTTGTTCCGGCAGCTAGAGATAAGAAAGCTAGTGCCTCACTATTGAGGATCCCGGGTGAAGTGCGCTTCCATCATTGGCCTTATCATCACTTACCATCAGGTGAGATCAATGCACTGTGCTTGCCCGTAAAATGTATTTTTAAAAAAATGTGTCTTTTAGTAGGCTTTATGTCAAACAGAATAGCTACGTAGTTATTGGGACTTCTTGGCGGGAAAGTGAAGAGTCACGTCTGCGGTTTTGTTTTGTTTTCTAAAATTTGTGTTATGTCGAATATTAATGTGAAATAATGATGGATTATTAACCGTTAAGTGTTCGTAAGTGCACATGAGTGTTGGCAAATGAAACAAAACAGTGCAACTTCACTCTTCAAATTCTCTCAAGAAGTCTGCCGAGGACTTAGAAAAGCCCTACATTTTTACTGAGATACTCGAGGGGTTGGGGGGTATATCATTTCTCACTATTCATTTCTATTATCATTCATCATTATGTACTGGAAGCAATTGTATATTTATGTATTACTTGTAAGAAAAATTACTTTGACACTGGCTAAATGTGTTAATCGTACGAAGCCATCAACTACCTATAAGAAAAAAAAAGTAACAAACACTGGTGCCACTCCACTACCCTTGTTCAATTTAAATAATAAAGGTTTAATTTAGATTTTAGAGGTCGCCTTCCTGAATGCTGTTGTTCATGTTGGCATACCTGAGCTCAGAAGTTGGACGCTTATAGACTGACGATGATGATAAAAAATTATTGTAAGTTTTACTCACGCCACATAAGGGTTCGGCTCCATATAGACGTTGACCTGGAACCTGGCCGCCACGTCCACCGGGATGCCGAGCCTCTGCAACACACCAATGGAATCACATTTTATCACGGTAGGCACCATCACAGGTAGGATTCTTTCCAGAATTCGTCTGGATAGTGATCACCAAAGATGGCACACAAGATGTCAGCACACTGTTACACAAGAGGTTAATACTTATTTATGCCCTAAGCAGTCTAGTTTTACATTGCTGTGTTACCAGTGGCCCGACCGCCTAACCGATCGCTTTGATTTCATGTGTGGTTTATGACGCCATCTTGTCGTTTCGTGCCGCCTATGAAAGCAATATCGAAAACTATAGCCTTTAGCTTTTGATATTGCTTTCATAGGCGGTGCGAGGTAGCAAGATGACGTCATAAACTATACGCGTAGTCAAAGCGATCGGTTAGGCGGTCGAGGGGCAGATCTAGTGAAATTACAGAGCGCAGAAGATAAGAACTAAAGCTTTAGAGTCGTGTAGAACACACGTGCAAACTTAAGGATAAGTAATTAGTAAAAATCTGAGTTGTCTTCAAATGCCATATATTCAAAATTCCTTTGGATACATTGCGGCTAATAACGAATAAGTATAGTGCAGGAGAAGCGATTGTAAGAAGAAAGAAATAAAAAAAATAACCAAATTTTATATGTTATTTCTAGATATTTGTTCTAAGTACGATTCCAATGGAGGCTACACACTGCATAGAAACTGAAGTTGCAGTTGCACTGCAGCACTGCAAACTTTTTATTAAACTAGATTTATTACTTTGCGCATACACCGGGGCTACGAACGACCTCGGGTTCTGAGGAACTCTCCTTCCCTCGTCCAGTTACTAGGTATCCTTCCTATTCTCTCTTGAAATAATCAGCAGTTGCCAAGTAAGCTACTCACGGGCTCCACAGCGAAGTAAAATGAGTGCTTGTCAGGGTCGGGCTCCATGCCGGTAACAGCTTCCCGCAGCGCAGGGTCGGCGTGCAGGAAGTGCGGCAGCGAGATGAAGGTGGGCGAGCCGAAGCGGCACGCGGACACGTTCATGACGCCTCCCCATGCGCACGCGCCGTTGCAGAAGCACGCGTTGCTCGACGACGACGACGCTGCACGGAAAAGAATGTACCATGAGACGGTTAACCAAAGAAAGCACGGTAGCGCACTAATATTAGATAACATTCGCATATATTGCTCTGGCTTCAAAGACAGTAGCTTATGCACTTGTGTCATGGATATCAGAAATAACGACGCTGACGGTAGGTACCACAAAAACCAGAGAAAATATAGAAAAAGTTCGTTTTTCTACATTAACCCGACCGGGAATCGAACCCGGAACCTCGGAGATGGCGACATCAGAAACCGGCGTGCGAGCCACTCGATTACAGAGGTCGTATGTTCCCCTCATTTCGATTTCCTCGTTGAGATAATTCGGTGAAGCATGCTTGCAAACTTATCGTCGTTTAGTGCTATGTGAGCTGCGGAACATCCGGAAGTGGACCGGCATAGCCTCAGTAGAGCAGCTGTTCCGTCTGGCCTTGAACAAAGAAGAATTCAAGAAGCTAACGTTTAATCTTCAATCTTGAAGAGGCACAAGAAGAAGAAGAAGAAGAAGATATGAAGGAATGGAGGCTAAGCGTTATTTCATTGTCGAATTTAAAATAACTATTCAAAATTCAAAATTCAAAATCATTTATTCAGTTTAGGCTACAAGTAGCTCTTGTGAATGTCATTATGCCATCGGTTCGTAAATCTACTCTGGGCGGGAGATCTTGTACTGAGAAGAACCGGCAAGAAACTCAGCAAGTGTCCAGCTCTTTTCTCCCTTACAGCGTCAAAAATATTGGAAAATGCCCTATCATAGCAGAACACTTTCCATTACAAATAAACACAAAAAATATATATAAGACAACCACAACATGTAAAAAAACAAAATAAAAAATGTAAGTTAACAAATTTACATCAGATAATTATGTAAAGGTTTCAATTTCCACAATGTCATACAGCACCACTACAGTACTCTAGTAAAAGTCAAAAATTGTTTAGGTAAAACAAAGTCAAACTATAATTAATAATACTAAAAATAAGATTAGTATGCCAGAGCAGACCAGCCTCCACAGGCGGCACCCGTTCACGAGCATGACATATGAATCAGCCATCGCTTCGCTCAACCATATTTTAGGGAACGTAACGACCCGACGCACACGCCACCACCGCAGAGATAGTAAAGAGAGCATGACACACTCAAGATACTCTAAATAAAAACTTAATGATCTATTTGTGATCATCATCAGCTTAGAGATGTTCTGCTGCTGCTACGACCATGCTTACCCAATTGTGGTTAATGGCTTTTAAAGACTGCCATGTTAGGGCAAAACCAGGACCAACGGCATATATCACTTCCGAAGCAAAGAGGTGCTCAAAATATTTAAATTTGGCACTCATCCGGTAATTAGGCTTTGCAAGGAATTTCCAAGCCAAACGCGCGAGACACTGCGACTAGCTCCTTTCTAAAATCCAATGAAGGATGACAGAAAAAACTTTGAACTTACAATTATCGAAGCTGGTGGCAGACATCTCGTACTTGTGGTACTGCAGGCTGGCCAGCTCGCCGCTGCTGCTGTAGTCCATGGCCACGGTGCGGCAGAGGTCCGGCATGAACATCGTCAGCTGCGACTCTTCGGACAAGTCGCGCGGGAGGAACTCACCCACGCTGCCTGACAGCTGTGGGCAAAGACAACTTACAATGGATTTACTTCTACATGTACAGACTAATTACACTAATTACTTTCACGAGCATAGAATCTCGCAACATCTGGGCTCGGGACTGTTCAGAGCTGTTTCGTGTCCGTAAGCGGTCTATGTTTGCGTTACTCGAGTCCCCCGCCCGATCCTCTACCCCCTCCCCCACCCGATCCTCTACCCCCTCCCCCGCCCGATCCTCTAAATGCCACTACGCTTTACAGAATACAATAAACATGCACGCTAGTTAAGGCCCAAGACACCGTACGATCGTAGAACAAGGGTACAATGAACTGGTTCACACGCGCTCTATACCAGGTACAGACATGTACCTAGGAGCTTCTCTCCACCACCACGGCCCGGTCAACCCGAGCCGAGGTTCAAGCCTTTACAGGCGCCCTTGGGTTGTTCCGCTCCCCAATCCGATCCAAACCCTTCCGAGAATCTAGTAGGGCACGGGGACACGCACTAGTGCGTGATGCTGTTCCCTCTAGAAAACCTCCGAAGGTGATTCGTTTCACACGGCTTGGGGAACTTTTTAAGTTTCTAGCCGCCCCCAAACAAGCCCGGTGAAGCTGAAAATGCCGTTTGAAGCAACCAGCAATCTCTCTCAAAAAAAAAAGTTACTCGAGCGCGATATATACTTATTAAGTTTATCTTCTGGGTCTCTCTGATGATCTCTTCATTTGCTTGGTGGTAAGATTACTAAGCATAGAAGCATTAGAAATCGCGCGCGTTATACCCTTAGTGCTTCAAGCGACCTTAAGCTGCTATAATACTTTGGTCCTTTGGTTACATTACTGATCGTCTAACCACAGTTCTCCTCATAATAAAATAATCGGTATTATTAGATCTGCAGTTTTGGCAGCAATGTTATGTTCAGTCATTTAGTGGTGTCGTAACAAATTCTTCGGCGTGATTCTATTGCAACTCGTCGCAGTATATTGTCATGTGGGATAGAGACCGCGTGCTTCAAGTCCTCTCCCGTTGAAGACACAAGTATAGTATACATAAGGTAATTAAAATGGGGAAAACTGCTGCTATTTATTCCAAACCCTTACCCTCGAACACTCCCCCTCGTAATAGGGCAGATGGTCCTGGTGGTTCCACCTCACGATCTGCCCGGGCAGGGAGCCGCGTACCTTGCCCGAAGTCACCTCCATGTAGCCATCCGTGTCCAGAGAGTTGTTCCTCTGGAATAAAGGAAAATTCATTTAAATTTAAAATGCTTGCTATTGTAATAAACGTATGAGCATTATAAGACAACCAATATCTCAGTAGTTGAGGATTCCGGGTGAGTTCCACCTACGGCCTCTTTAATCATCAAAAAAAATCAAAAAACTTTTATTTCAGCACTAGAATCATTGTAACAATATTATCACTTGGAGCCTCCTATTAGACATGAAAATATCTGTAACAGAAGGTTCCGCTCTTCCATAATCATAATTTTATAATATTTCTAGTTCTAATTGCTAAAGTACCTACTTAAAAGCTAAAATTATATAATTGCTGTTAGCATAAAAAATCATGTGTGTGTATGTGTGTGTGTGTGAGAGGGGGTGTGTGTGTGTGAGATGGGGTGTGTGTGTGTGTGTGTGTGTGTGTGTGTGTGTGTGTGTGTGTGTGTGTGTGTGTATCCATGTGTATTTTATATTATACATTTTAATAAACTTTCTGTTTCGCTATAGGTTAAAGTTTTCAGCCATTTTTTTGTAAATATACTAAGACATTTATTTATTTTGTTGTATAAATGTGTTGATATTTTATTAAATTGGCGTCCAGCAAATGCTGTTTTATTTGGTTTTATTCGAATAAGTGTTTTCTGTTTCCTTTTGTTTTGTGTTAATTCATTGGGATCTAATAACTTATGTTTTTTTAATACTGTATGTAGTACAAAAAGTTTTCTTACTGAGAGCACTTTACTTATCAGGTATAGTTCTTGAGTAGGGAATCTACGACGCTTGAAGTACATCACTTTTAGGATAGATCTTTGAGTTCTCTCTAGATCTTTGAGTTTCATCTTTGATGCACCACCCCATACAGGAATACAGTATGTAATGACAGACTGTACAAGGGCAATGTAAATAATGTTTATTAAATTTTTGTTTTTATTTTGATCAGACTGCTTATTACATGAGGTTGGCAGGACATGCCTTAATGTTTTAAATATCCATGCAAATTTTCGTATCCTGTTAGAGATCTGTTCATCTTGTTTATGCCATGTCAATTTTTGATCTATAACTACTCCTAGGTATTTAGTGTGCGAGACTTTATCAATTTTAGGGCATGCACACGTGTTATTCGTGTCACATTTGTGTATCTTTATACTAAAGTTTTCGTCAGGCTGTGTTCTTTCAGTTATAGTAAAGCAAATGTAGTTAGTTTTTTTCGTGTTTAGAGTAAGTAGATTACGGTCAAGCCAATCATTGATCTTTTTTAGTGTCTCTTCTACTTTCATACGCAAACCATCCCAGGAATAGCCTTCGAAAAAAACAGCAGTGTCATCTGCATAGGAAAGAATATGAACACCATTAGAGAAGTCTAATGAAGATGTCATGTAACATGAAGATGTTACATAGCGAATTTATGTAGATTAAGAATAAGGTCGGCCCTAACACGCTTCCTTGAGGGACTCCAAAGCCAACCTCTCTGTCAGTGCTTACATACTCACCAACCTTAACTCGCTGTCTTCTATTTGAGAGATAATCTTTAAGAAGCGCCAAAACGACCCCTCTTATACCACAACTTTCAAGCTTATCACAAGGGTCGGAATAGATACCGTATCAAATGCTTTTTGAAGATCAATGAAAACGGTTAGGCACTTTTTTCCTTTATCTAACGTTTCAGTAATTAGTGAACTTAGGGCCAATACAGCATCCTCAGTTGATCTTTTCTTTCTAAAGCCATATTGGGATGATGATAAAAGGTCATACTTATCAAGAAACCTCAAAAGCCTGTTATTTATCAACTTTTCTATTATTTTGGAAATAGAAGGTAGCACTGAGATTGGGCGATAATTATTGATATCTTCTCTATCCCCTCCCTTGTGTACAGGAGTTATTACAGATTCCTTCAACAAAGCAGGAAAGACCCCGTTTTTAAAGCAGCAGTTCGCAAGGTGGGTGATGACTGGTACTACTTCGTCTTTTGCTAACTTGAGATAGCTAGAAGGAATTTTGTTCCATCCAGCCGAACTATCAGATTTTAAGCTCAGTAATATAGACCCTACTTCGTCATTATCCGTATCGAGGAGAACAAAAGATGATGGTTGAGATAAGTGCGTACTTGAGGTGTTTATTACAGAGGGTCCATTCCTCTTCAAAATGTTATCTGCAAGTTGCTGGCCGATTCCAGCAAAGAACTCATTTATATAATTTACACTTTCTTGAGGAGACTGTTTCATATGGAGCAGTTCATTATTATGATTTTTTGTGTCTTGTGTATAGGTTATGTTTTTAATATTGTTCCAAAGACTTTTAGTATCTTTCATGGATGCCGCAATTCGTTCTCGTTCATATTTACGCTTTAGCTTTTTTATCAATCTATTACAAAAATTACGGTACCTCTTATAGGTGATTTTTAATATTTCATTAGTTTTATCATCTCTAAGTTGTTTTTGCATTTTGTTTCGATTTCTTATACATTTTAGTATACCTGGTGTTATCCAAGGCTTTATGTTGCGTTTAGATTTGGGTATATTTGTAACTGTCATATTTTCGTCTAAGGATTCACGAATTTTATTGGTTAGTTGTTGAATTATTGTATCCGGATCATTACAAAATATTAAATCAGGTAAGTGTTTTTCTTTTAACGATTTTAAAGCATTTTCATAATTAACAACTATTTTGGATTTTAAGGGCTGAGTTTTGTTTTTTATTTTACTAATCATTAAGAAAGTGGTGAGGTGGTCTGTAATCGTAGTGTTGAGGATAGCAATTATGGCAGATACTTTTTTAGTATTTATTTTAAGAGCAAAGTGATCAAGGCAGCTTCTTCCACGGGTGGGTAAGTTATGTCCAGGTAAAATACCATGTAACGTCAACGTATTTAGATAATTAACTCTGTTATCTTTTTCATAAGTACCTTCGTCATCATTAATAATGGTATTGATATTAATGTCACCGGTTACTATCAAGTTTTTGCTAAAGGAGATGTTTAATTTTGTATGGAGAAAATGCCAACACCTTGTACATAATACCAAAATGTAGCTTATGCATGGAATAAGCTTATTCAAAATGATTTTCTTCAAATAAATGAATAGTTTTTACGTAAGAAGTATTTTAAATAACAAATAATGGCAAGTTTCGTGATCGCAGGGGGTAATGGTGGTATTCTGTCAATGTCATGTCATGTCAAGTAGCTGTCATAACAAAAGTACTTACCGTATGAATGAAAATTGTTAATGTTAATAAATTAACTTACTTCTGGCTATTACTTTTATAACTTGTAGGTAGAGTAGAGTTAAACTTAAGCTATTAAGTGCTAGATTTCAGCTTTTTATTACCTACTGCCATGTCGCATAGCTGTGAAAGAATACTACCACCCACTCTCCTTCCTTAGTTAGGCGTCATAAAAGGCGACTAACGGACTAAAGACTGCACATACATCCAACATCATAGAGCGGTGCACGCTGAGAACATGTGCAGTCGCTATTTGGTGAAAAGTGGACTATGGCAGAGGACTGCTTTTGATGTCCTCATTGCCTAGTGTCTGACAATGACAAACCCTTCGGGGATAATAGTCGTGATTATATGTATGTATTACCTACTGCTGCACCTACACATAACAGAACAGCAGCTAACCTCGATTGAACTCTATGTACTTACATCAAATCAAATCTTAATGTACATTAGAGAAAACACACAACATACTCGTCCTATTGTAGTAACATGCAGTGAATAATCAACTACCTAGTAAACACACTTAAGTAGGTAGGGAAGGTAACTAACTGGTAGTGATGAAATAAAACAGTTTTATGAAGTTTTATATTTTTATTTATTTCAATTTGACTTCATTCTCTCGCTCCAGCAACATTTTTAGATGTCATTCACAAGAATGCCATCTAAAAATGTTGCTGGAGCTGTTATATTTTCTTCGTGACGGGCCCATCCCAGAAACCAAATAATTGTCATAACATGAGCGCATGTTCCAACAGTTCTTTTACCACATATGCAACTACAGTAATACCCTTTTATTACATCTTCCCATTCATTACCTTGTGTTGCTAAGAGGATATATGTGTAATATATTTTTTGACTAAAATGGCGAGATTTTATACGTCCTCTTAGCAACACAGTCTCATGTGAGGACAATTCTGGTATGTTAGTAACTTCTAAATCAGTTGATATCTCCACCACGAATGATCCATGTTGTCTCAAATGTTCGCCATAATACGATCTCGCTTGTTTTATTTGGTAGATACCCAGAGCAAATAGTGTGAGATCACTCATGGTCATTCGTGGGAAGATACTTAATTGCTCATTTTCTTCATTTATTCTGTAAAAATGGGCCCGCCGACGGTTAACATTATTTAAGATTATATATTCTGCTAAATAATTAGGCAACAAAATTCTGGTTTTTGCTCTGTCCAAAATTATTTGAGCATCTGGCCGGTTCACAAGCACTTTATGGAAAGCATTTATTATTGCGGCACTAATCCTAAAGTCGTCCATTAGATGCCTTGAAGCCACATTAAAATATTCATTACGTAATAATCTAAAGTCTCGTTTAAATCTGCCATTTACCACTTCAACTACCCATCTACATAACGTCACACATCTTGATTTGTTTGCTATAAGGGTGGATAATTGGTTTTCTCCTTCTTCTAATGTTTCTGGCTTATACACTGCATAATTTAGTGATTCCAGCAGAGGCAGAGCATCACGAAAGCCCCGGTCTAAAATGAAAATATCTTGAGGTCTGAAAAAGTTTCTTAATTCCGCATTTTCATCTTGGAAAAGGGCTTTCGTGATGTCTGCATCTGATGTTGTTGCTGGATATGGCCCCAAAGCATCTATTATATATCCGTCAGTAGCGACAATTAAAAATGGTTTAACTAAGTTTCTATACTTGTGTATACTGTAAGTTTTTTTTTGAAAGAGATAATTAGACGACTTTTGGACGTATATATATGTACCATCACAGATGACAATTGGTTTTCTCTCTGCACTAGGATTTCCGAATAACCCTTCGGGTATCAAAAGATTTCGATTTATAAGGTCACCTCTACTTATGTGGTTAATACCTAAATGTAACGGTACAAAGTCATTTTTTAAAGCTTCTCTAGCTTTTTTTAATAATATTGTCACTAGAGCTTTACTTATTTGAAACAGAGAAGCTATTCTGTCGTGTGACTCCCCTGTTCGAGACTTAATTAGGTAAAGCCCTAGTGCCAAATGTGGACGCTTACATGATTCTTGTAAACTAGGTATTTGTCTTAATATTGATTCATAATTGGATTTCGTGACTCCAGTCCAAAAATGAAAAATATTGTCGTGAACCAATCTATAATTTTTAAAGTTAATTGGTATTCCACTGGCATCCTCTGCCTCTGTGGATAGTCTCAGTAAAGATTGCACTTCATTTTTAGTAAAGGAGTCACTTAATTCGAATTGGTCTAAAATGTCCCAGTCATATACTGTGCTATGCATTTGACAGATCTTTGCATCTTCTGTTACAAACACTTTTTTCGATTGGAGGATTCTCTTCTTTAAACATAGAGGCACATTCAATCGTTCTGGTTCTGTGCAACCTGGTACAAAGCAGTGTGCACTTGAATGTGTCGTATGAGTGAACTCATCTAATTGCATAGTTGTTTCTGGTACTGCGATAATATTGGGGTTCTCTCGTAACTCCTGGACCATTCTCCAGCACCCCATACAAACTAATGCATCCGCTGGAATCTGAAAACACAAAATTATTACCATATCTATCTATACTATTATAAAACACTGAAGATATTTTCGAAAAACTAATAGGGATCGACTATTTAGTGGATTCTGAGCTAAAAACGATATTTTTGTCACCCGTATATTAGAACGAAGATATGGCCCATAGTGTAACAAGGCAATTATATAAAAAGAATTTTGATAAATGAAACTACTTACTTCTCTTGAAAACATTCTTTCTGAGATTATATTTCTCTCAGGACCATCTCCCAGAATATGTGTCCGTCTGTGAAGCAAAGATGATCTGCACCACACGCAAACATTTCTATTATACGTGATTGCTTCATCCTCGCTCCTATCAACAATTCCTTCCTCTATTTGCCTCACAGCATTGTTTGCAGCTTGTCTGCGAATATTTCGCTGAGCAACAACCCAACAAGCATAGCAAACACGTCCATTATTAGGTATCTGTTAACAAAGAAATCATAAAATGTAAAGTAATTTTTTTAAATTAGATCACTCACTTGTATTTCTTGATAATAAAACTATGAAAAGATACCTGTCTTGGACTAATTCTTCTCGCGATTTCATTTCTTTCGGGACCTTCTGACAATGCATGTGATCTTCTCTGAATTAAAGACCTTCTGCACCATACACAGGCATTTGAGTCCTGTGATGCCAAAATTCTAGGAGGCCTGGGATTTGGACCCTCATTTTGACTAACGAGGCCACTAAAGTAGACCCAGCATGCATAACATACTAATCCTCCTTCAGGAATCTACAAAAAAGATTGTAATTCAAATCAGTAATTCATAAAAAAATCTTCACTTTAATTATTACTTCAACATGAATTTGTATTATGTATTAAAAGTTAATCAATACCTGTCTAGGATAAATTCTAGCAGCAATAAGTTCTCTCTGAGGTCCTTCTGAGATAGAACGTGTTCGTCTTTGAAACAATGCTGATCTGCACCAAACGCAAACATGTTCTCGGTGGCTAGAAGCTTCATTTTCAGTTGATGACATTCCTACTTCTAGTATTGCGAAACATGGATGACAAACTATGCCATCAGTGTCAACCTAAAATACAAAAGTTTGTTTTAAACTAATATAAAATAAAAAAATTAAATAAAAATTAATAAATATTATTATTAATATTATATATTATTATTAATTAGTAAATATTTGAGATCAATTCCATTACTGTCATAGATAATTGAGTTGGTTCGGAATCTATTTCCTATATTTATTTTGTCTTCTTGTGAAGAATGTGTTAGGTTCTAATTATTAGGAAAATAAAAATGTAACAAAAATAGTTTTACATAAATACTACATGCAATAACAACTAACCTCATGTCCAACATGTTGTTCCAAGATCATTAGTAATTCTATCCCCAGATTAGATGCGAGATAATGGTTTTCCGAACACACATCTATCTGTCCATCACACATCACACAAAAAGAAGACATTGTTTGTTGGCTGAAATAGATATTTTATTTAGTTTATTGTATTTTACTTTGATTATAGTTATTTCAATAGAGCACTGTAAATATTTGAGATCAATTCCATTACTGTCATAGATAATTGAGTTGGTTCGGAATCTATTTCCTCGAAAAGAAGTGTTTAAAGCATTTTATTAATTCTCTGGTAAATGCCTAATTAAAATACGAAAAACTCACCTGAAAACAACGAATGTAGTAGCAACAATGCAATGGTATCAACAGTAGCAGGGTCAAATGCAAATCGAAGTCCGGGATAGCAGGCAGAAGTCAACAAGTGAGGCAGCAAACGGAAGTCCAGGATAGCAGGCAGAAGTCAACAAGTGAGGCAGTAAACGGTAGCAGGTAATCGGTCCAAATCAGAATTTAAAAACAGCACAGCACAAAAACACAACGACTCAGAATCCACGTAAAAACGGAATGAAAACAAAACACCGGTTTTTTTTAAATCATGGTGACAGTTGCACTTTTAATTACGTTCTTTACAGCTTTGGACACTTGTGTTTAATCTCAGAAAGACATCTCAAGTTGCCAGGTTATTAAAAATTATGTTTCATTTTTTTATTCTTACGCAAAAATGGTAAAGCATATCGGAATATTAAATATATCAACTAAATACATGTATTTTATACTATTTTTTGAGTAGGTGTACATGGTCCTGGCAAAAAATTAAACATCTCCTTTTATGGTATCAAGATGATCACTCAAGTGCTGTAGGAAGATATCTGCGTTTTTGTTGGACGGTGAACGATAAATACACAAAATAATATGATTAAGGAGATCCAATTGCAAGCATGAAGCATGGTGCAATTTTATTTCTTTTACATGAGATTTTATGGATTTTTTAATGTAGACCACCACACCATCGTTCTGATTCAAATGAAAAGTTGTTGAATACATATTGTAACCCGTTAGTTGCGGAATGGGTTTTTCCGCACTAAGACGACATTCAGTCAGAATTATGACATCAATGTCTAGTTTTAAACTGTCTAATAAGATTACGAAGTCTTCAAAGTTACAATATACGCTACAGATATTCTGTGAGATGATAGTAAGATCACTTTTGTTAATACGTATATGGCTACAAAGCTCAGTATCATCACATTGTATTGCTTTTGCAATTTCTAAGTTGTCTATTTCTTTTATTCTATCGATATTCTTATCCATAGGGATGACAATGAAGATCAAAGATAACTTTCACTAGATCATAATTTACTAGCATGTAATTCGATTTTGTGTGAATATGTTTCTGTAGTATAAATTGCATGTAAATAGTTTTTGTGTGTATATGTTTATGTCGTTTATATTGATTGTAATTAGTTTTTGTGTGTTTATGTTTATGTAGTATGTTTTGCTTGTAATTAGTTTTTGTGTACACAGATTTGGCACGCAAATTAAAAAAGATTAACAATAAAAATATGAGGTAAGTGAAGTACTTATAGACGTGGATATTTTCGCTATATCTATTTAAAATATGTAAATAACAATAATAAAATATGCTAGGAGTTATGAGTCCTACAGCTTTCCTCAAATACAGCTTAGTGTATATAAGTGTATAGCCGTGTAGGTGTGAGTAGTATAAGATAGTATACGTGTAGTGAATGTGTTTGAAGCGATTAAAAGGTGAGAGTGATATAATATATTCGAGTGTGACGTTAATATATTGCATAAGTAGGTTTTTGTTTACGTGTCGAAGTAAATTCGAGTACATTTGTCCATAAAGTAACATTGAAATTTTAAAGAAAACAATAAAAAGAAAACAACAAAACTCAATTCAGAAGGAAAACAAACGCCCAAGAGTCATGCTAGCAGTAAGTTATGCACCTGTGATTCGTTTCTTACTAAAATTACCGGCGAATTCTCGTCTTTCCTAAGATACACACGACCGTAAGCAGTCCAGCAGAACTTGTAGTCTTTAGATTTTGCAAGATCGCGTGCGACAAAGTGGAGTCTAGCGCCCTTTGCAGTAAGCTGCTCGGAGAAAAACACGGCAGTTTCTTCATTTTTAGTTGATCCTAGGTGCTTCGCTCGAAGCTTTTTTTTGTTTTTAATGTTGAAGACTTTGCAGGTTTTAATAATTTCTGTTTTTAACATCGTCGATGACAGCTCAATGACTATTGGTGTATTGGATTTGTTAGCATCTCTTTTTCCTTTCATCCTATATATATCTTTAATATCTTCCTTTCTTATCTCACAATTTAGGGTTTTCGACAGATATAACACCATATTTATAAGGTCTTCTTTTGATTCAGTAGGCTTTTTAGGCATGTTTTTAATTTCAATGTTAGCCTTACGGTGTTCCCGCTGCATGTCCTCAATTCTATCTTCTAGGATAAAAATATAATCTCTGTCTTTCTTTGACTGGACTTCAAGCTGTTCTAGTTTCTTCCTTAACTCTTCATTTTGCGCTGTAAGGAATGCAAGGCTACTTTCTATATTAGTGTTAGTATCTTTTATCTCTAACTGTGCAGACGTAATTTTCTTCAGTTCGTCTTGTTGTGCCATAAATAATGAAGTAATCATGGCTTTCATTTCGTTTCTAAAATCCAACAATTCATCTTCAAATCCATGCTCCCTAGCCCTTTTCTGACGTGGTTGTACATAGTTTAGCGACGAACTATCACCGAGTTGCTCTTTAGTGAAAGATTTCATCTTATCGACGCTCGGCTCTGATACACTGCATGATTTGGCCATTGGGGAGCGTTGTACTTTTGGCATAATTTAATACAAATGACAGGAACAAAGAGCTTAAAGGAATTTAATACAAATGACAGGAACAAAGAGCGTCGACACTTGCGGTCTAAGTAGAAGTATTCTTGGGCCAAGCCCTTATAAAATGACCCGCTGTCGCTTCCGCCTTTAAGTTACGCTAAGCGACAAAGTTGTATGACTCACTCAGCGGCTCCGTTCAAATGACGCGTGCGCAGCGTGTAGCACACAAAATTGTTGTCGTCGCTATCTTTGTCCTTCTCTGTCGTAGTGTGATGACGTCTTGCGCGCTATGGTCGCCTAGTACTTCAACAGATTTTCACAGTACGAATTTAATAAAAACACTTTTTAAAACACATAATTTTGACATAGATTCACACGTCTTAACGCTTTCGCGGTCCGAGGGGAAGAGCCTTGTCATCACTTGACGTCTGAAGTGATCTCACATCTAGCACAAACGTATTAGCTGCTTGCAAGTCAGGCGCTTGGCTAAGTCCACCAACAATTAAGTCCCGAGCCTTCGAAAAGCATATTGTAGCCAGAAATAAACTGACTCCTTTTCCAACCCACTCACCAACCGAATCCAGCCAGCAAGCTCGTAGCAATGGAATAACTATTTTTATTACTTTAGTTTTTGCGTTTACATTACTATGAGTCTGTCTGAGACCGAGACCGCTGAGCAACCGAAACCCCGGCCCCCGGGTCCTCGGTAGCTCAGAGGCCAGAGCATTGGACCGGTTATCTAAGGGTCGTGGGTTCGTTCCCCACTCGAGCTACCTGAGACTGGTTGATTTTTTCTAGAAATGTTGTACTTATCTTGTTTTGTAAAAAAACTACCTTCCAACTTCCATCTCACCTCATAGAACCAGCCGAACCTGTCCACAGGCGGCGCCCCGCCGGTGGTGCTGGCCGGCAGACTCTTGGCCAGGTCCAGCAGCGGGTCCTGGTAGCCGTCGAACAGCAGCTCGTGCGCCAGCTTGGACACCGCCACGTGCTGCCCGAACATCGCCAGCCCCATCGACAGGCCCTTCTGCTCGAAGAAGCCCCAGAAGCGCGACCGGAACACTGCGGACTGGGAAACGAAAATACAAATTATTATTTTTTTTATACGTAGCGCGGCAATCATGCAACTATATCCATAAATATAACCAGTGGCGTGCCCATTGATTGTGATAAGGGCAAGCTTTAAAGCTCCATATTTGCTAAAGTTAAGAAATAATAATAATAATAAATTTTCCTACACTCACACCAATTATCTAGCCCAAGAGAAGCTTCATTATGAAACTCGTTATATGGTTACTAGACAACAGATAAACATACTTAAAATACTTGAATACATACTTATTATACATAGAAAACACCCAGACCCAAGACAATTTAGAAAAACAATCATTTTTTAATTGACCCGATCGGGGATCGAACCCGGGACCTCAGAGATGGCGACACCATGAACACCGGTGCTCAAACCACTCGACCTTGGAGGTCGTCAAATCGTTAACGTCACGACGTTAAGTGGAAAAGCAGTCCAGACGCGAAGACAACTGGTGCAGCGTGAAAACAACGTCTTAATGTAAACTCGATCCGATCCGAACCCCTCAGGGAATCTAGTAGGGCACGGGGACACAGGCGTGATGCCGTTCCCTCTAGAAAACCTCCGAAGGTGATTCGTTTCACACGGCTTGAGGAATCCTTTAAGTTTCTCGCCGCCCCCAAAAAATCTCGGTGAAGCTCTAAATGCCGACTGAAGCAATCAGCAAACTCTCAAAAAAAAAGTCTTAATGTCTGATGACTGATGAATGACATTTTGTAGCATTGTGATTGGACTACCAGCAACAGTCGTCATTTCAAGTGAGGCTCCATAAGTCATCCGTTTGGGCACGACTTTGCTATGTAACACTAGGGACTCAACATGTCTCCTTCTTTCAGATGTATTTATTTATTTACCTATTTGATTGCCGACATAAGTAACAGTATTAAAAAGTTGGATATATTTAAAAAAAAATGGTCTGAACTAACTTCTCTTACAATTAGCAGTACGATGAACGATAATGACGGGACTTAACCACAAAAATTCCCTGTTACTTCAAAATGTAGACTCAAGATAAACAGTGATATCCGTATTAGCCAGGGACAAAATCCGTAAAATCATTGGTATTATTACTGGCCATTGTCCCCTAAACAAGCATTTATTTACGATAGGTGTGACCGACAGCCCTCTATGCAGAGGATGCATGGAGGCGGAAGAAACGCCACAACACGTGCTTATGGAATGCAGGAGTGTGGCAGATGAACGGGCACGGTTTCTCTAAGCACCCAGGACGGTCGCGGAAGCCTGCAGTAGCCTGAAAAGGCTGCAAGCCTTCTGGGATAGTCTGGGTTGGTTGGAGTTAGGTGGAAGGTATACGTACAATGGCCAAATTAAATGGCTAAGTGCGGACACAGCCCCGTCTAACTAAACTAAACTAAACTATCCGTAATTAGCCTTAAATACAAAAAAGAGCCAGTTGATATAAACCAGTCGCATTTACTGGTACTAGGTATCAATTCATTGATATTTTGTTTAACAGTATCTACACGTGCACAACAGGGTGCCTAGTGCGATTCGATCACGTGTACACGATAACGAGAATTTGTATGGCAAAACTTTAACTCTTCTCGTATGCCGCCAGGAGGCGCTGCTTCAATGTCATACTAATTTTCGTTTCGGTAAACTTAATCGAATTGATACGGATAGTAAACAAAACTCACACTAGGCATTGAAGAGGTGTTTTATCGCTCAATATCTTATCTTTAATTTATCAATATCAATATAGTTATTAAATTTCTGTGTTGCCCATCTTCAGATTCGATACTCTACGGTCTACGCAATACGTACAGAACACGCCTGCATATCAACTCAGCCAAAACTGTCAAACTTCTTCAATACATTTTCAATCATAACCTACTAATATTATAAACGCGAAAGTTTGTAAGTATGGATGTTTGTTACTCTTTCACGTTAAAACTACTGAATGGATTTGGATGAAATTCGGCATACAGATAGTTTATAACCGGGAATAACACGTGGGAATATCTGGATAAAAAGTACCCTATACTTTTTATCTAGATATTCCCACGAGAACGGGAACCACGCGGGTAAAACCGCGAGCGGCCGCTAGTAAGGCATAAAGTCCAAAGTCTGTTTAGGAAACTTGACAGTTTGTTGTAGGTGGATGCGCAAGCGTGTGTACTACTAGTAGAAGTAACATACGTCGCCAATTTATAATAATAATAATAATAATCATGTCATCACGGACAGGACTATTTTAGCTAATAGGCCTGATATCGTGCTGATAGATCGATCGCAACGCCGGGCAATGCTTGTCGATGTCACCATCCCACATGACGAGAACCTTGTAAAGGCCGAGAAGGACAAGGTCAGCAAGTACCTTGACTTGGCTCACGAGGTAACCGCCATGTGGGATAATGACTCGACAATCATTGTGCCGATAGTCGTGTCTGCGAACGGTCTGGTAGCGAAGAGTCTCGACCAACACCTTAAGAAACTCTCGCTCAATGGTTGGATCAAGGGTCAGATACAGAAGGCGGTACTCTTGGACACGGCGCGGATAGTCCGAAGGTTCCTGTCTCTGCAGCCCTAACCACCGGCAGCATGAGCCCTGCCCCGTTGCCGGCGGTACCCTAGGCTAGGTTTTTTATAATATTTTTATGTTTTGTATGTGCTTTTGTATTTTACTTTTATATTAATATTATAACAAACCTAGGCTAAGAAAAAAAAGAAATAAAGAGATAATAATGATAAGGAGGAGTAGAAGGAGGAGGAGGAGGAGGAGGAGGAGGAGGAGGAGGAGGAGGAAGGTTCCCCACTCTGCAGCTCTGACCACCGGTAGCTTGAGCCCTACCCCGCTGCTGGCGGTACTCTAGGATTAGGTTTCTAAAATGTTTTATTGTTTTTATATTAAAATATTGTAAAAATCTAGTTTTAAGAAAGAAAATAAATAAAGAGAATAATAATAAAAAAGATTTTATTTGTTTCTTGACAATTGAGTACTTAATAAGCTAAAACTATATATGGAAAAAAAAAATTAGAAAAGTGCCCAAATTGTCAGGAAGTGGGGCCTGAAATAGGTATCCAAAAGGAAATCTGTATCTACAGGTCACCAGACCCCCACCCGCAGACAGATTTCGGTAATATGTTCGCGGATCACAGATCAAATAGGAAAACTTTTCTAATTTGCCGCGCGTGTGATATCCAAACACTTGGCTTGTAATCTGAGCAAGTTTGGTTGGTGGTAGGGCTTGTTTGTTTGTCCGCCAGGCTAGTTACTACCATCTTATCTAAATATGTCGCCTTAACATCAATGTTTGTAGCATTGTTGTGTTCCAGCAGCTAGAGGTAAGACGCCAGTGCCTCACTAGTTGAAGATTCCGGATGAAGTGCGCTTCCACCTTCGGCCTTATAATCACTTAACATCAAGCGAGATGAAGGGCAAGTGCTTACGTGGCTTACACGAAAGAAACAAAAAATAAAAAATAGAAGAATAGAAAAAACCTACTGAGTAAACATTTTGAAGTCCAGTATCTAACTATAACGTTGTAGTAAGTACGTCTAAAATTTTGGTGTAGTGCAATCTCTGAATCCAATTTTTTTTTTTTTTTATAAAGTGGCATTACTTACATCAAGAGTCCGTTGACATAATATTTTGTCAAAAAAAGCAAAAACGTGGATTTTTAGCTTTTGGTTTTCTTTGTGTTTTATCTTTATGTATATAAATCTTCTGTGCGTATGTTATTGAACTCCTTCTAAACGGCTGGACGGATTTGGATAAAATTTTCTGTGTGTGTTCAAGTGGATTCGAGAATGGTTTAGATTTACAATTGGACCCGGTAGGTGGCGCTGCTATAGGGGTCCATCATGGGATACGGGTGTTCTTAAACGGACGAATAATTTGTTTGTTTTGTTGTCATGGAAACTGTCAAAGCGGTACGAAGTCCGCCGGTCGGCTAGTCTATCTATATAATTTAATGACTTATCCTGACTGACTAATATAATGACGTATCCTGACTGACTGATTCATCATCAAAGAGAGCCAAAACCGCTCACACTTAAGATGAAATTTGGACTGAATGTTAATTGAGTGACGTAACCAGCCCCTAAGAAAGAATTTTACGGAAATCATACCCTAAAGGGGTCAAATAGGGGGTGAAAGTTTGTATGAAAGTCCGTCAGTTAAAATAAATAGGTCGTCAGGTAAAATAGGTATGTATTTGGCTTTTTAAAAAGAAATAAAGAGTGACATGTCCCAGGAATTTTGTATATTTTTCTTTAAAAGCGTAAAAAAGGGAAGAATGTTTTTATTGGGTAATCGTTATTTTTAAAGTAAGAACTACAAAATGATTTATTTTTATCGATATTTAAATAATGACGTGTTTTAGCATTTTTCAAAAAACCGCCTTAGAGAGGTGAAATAGGGGTGGAAAGTTCGTACGAAAAACTGTCATTTTTAAAGAAATTATGAAGTGTTTCAGGATTATCCCTATAGATTTTGACAAGCTCTATTCCACGTGAGTATTTAATATACTTATTACGGTTTAAACGGTATTTTTTTGGGCAGTCCACTGTACGAGTAGTATATTATGCACTTATTGTTTATATATAAATACGTTTATTAATTATTAATACGTAATGACTTCTATTTTTTATTTTATTTTATTTTATTTTATTTTATTTTATTTATTTAACAAAAACCACAGCTCTTTTATAACATAGATAAACTTAATTCTAAATAATACAGCCAATTACAGTTTTACTTTGTATAAATTAATTGAGAGCAGTTTATATCCGTGTGCTTGGTGTAAGTGTGTGTGTGTGTGTGTGTGTGTGCGAGTGTGTGTGTGTGTGTGTGAGTCTGAATATTCAATTATACCCTATATTATACTTTATACTACTACCTTTTCACTTGTTATTAAGTATATCAACAATATTTTTTTTAAATTTACCTTTATTGTTATGGAATAGGTCCACTGAGCAAAAGTGTTTATTATAAAAATTTTGCGTTCGACAGACGACAGACTTTTGATAATAATTTGTATGTGCAAGCGGTACGTGAAACAAAGAAGCATGCCTAGTACGGACTCTAGGAGCTTGCAGCCTTAAGAACAGTTCCGTGAGCTCGGTGCTATCGATAGCAGACATTATGCAGAAAGAGCATGTCCAGCACTTTTCTTCTGTCTTCCAATGTTAAAAGCTTATGAGAAGAACACAGCTCCCTATACTCACCCGAGCATTTGAACCTCGACCGGTAATTCAGGTGTTTTACAAATTTTGTTTGTATCTTTTCGATATCCTGCTTGTACATAACATATTGTGGGCTCCAGATATTGCTACAGTATTCAAGAATACTCCTGACATATGCAAAATATATTACTTTCAAGCAGTTGGTATCGGCGAATGGCCTACTCACGCGTAGGATAAATCCTAAGTTCTTATATGCTCTGCCGACTATTTCAGAGATGTGCTCATTAAAAGAGAGCTTATGATCGAGGGTGATACCAAGATCTTTAACCAACTGTGCTTTCTTTATAGAAATATGGTCTATTTGGTAGTCAAAGATAATGGGTTTCCTCTTCCTAGTAAAGGTCATGTACACACACTTGTTTGTATTAATTGTTATTTTGTTGTCTGCATAATATCTGTTTAGACGGTCTAAGTCTTGTTGGAGATCTGTCTAAGTCTTGTTCTGCAACATGAAACATGTTCATTGGCATATATTTTAATAATACCAAGGAAACTTTTATAAAATCTGCTTGTGTTATGTGTGGGAACAGTTCGTTACGTTAGGAGAGCCAATTACAAACACTTTCGGGGATCAAGGAGTTTTAACTAGAGATCAAATATCATGAGAGCAAAAACCTTTTTCAAAGGGCGCTACGAAAAAGTATTAATGGCTAAAAATATTTTTTATTCTATTTTTTGCCGGGATGATAAAGCAAATTTCTAAAAGCACTTACGCATCCCATGACATAATACTGTTGTATCATGCACAAGGCAAAGTATTTTTTTTTTTATAAACCTGATGATAATGATTGGTTCGACCATAAATGGCCATAAAAAAACAATAACATAATTTTTCAGTTACATATTCTTTGTTTCAGTTTTTAACTTAGGTTTTTATATATTCTCACACTTCATCGTGCTATCGTATCAATGTAGGAATTATTTTTTCTTCACTGATCTTGGTTCTGGGGCTATCGTGTAGGTTTGTTATTTCCCTATCTCTGTACTTCGGCTACCTACCTTATTCAAAGTTATTTATTGAGTATTATCAACTGAGATAAAGGTTTATCTTTACTAACTCGTGACATAACAACTTCTTCGAACTGCATTAGCGTTCGATAAGAACATTATTCACATTGACATAGTTTCTGTCATTATTTACGGAATTGCAGACTCATATAATTACTTATAATGTGTAGTATGCTCGGACTTATTGTATATTATGTCCCAAAACGCTTATAAATGTAAATACCGGAACTATCTATTAAATGAGCAAATCAGTGGTGCAGCCTAAATCAAGGCGTTCTTTAAATATGCATTTCCTAGTTTAGAGTAAATAATGGTATTATAATGTATTGTCTATAGCCATATATACAGCGTGTAACAAAAAGGTGTGGTCAAAATTAAAAGATCCTAAGTATATTCCATCTAGAACTTGTATGTGTTGTTATTAAGACATAATTATTAACTTTAATTTGTCATGCAGTGGTTAATAAAATATTTATATTTGTGAAGTGATGCGCGCCAGACGCGCATAACCTAGCAGCAGTGATCACAAATGTTAGTACACAGAGGTTACTAAACCACTAGGGCTGACACTTGTTTATTTTGATGTGACGTCACAATAGAAATATTAAATTAAACACATTAAAGTTAATAATCATGACTTAGTAACTCTGCATACAAGATCTACATCGGATACACTTTGGATATTTTCATTTTGACCATACCTTTCTGTTACAAGTTGAATAAATATATTTGTGTAACGACAATTAATTAGTTAAATGTCTTGGTGCGGACTACCCATCCTTGTTGTACCCATTACTAAAAGGGTGTTCTGAAAACCAGCGCTGTGCGGACAGTTACTGCTGTCACACAGCACATGCTGAGAGCATGCCTGTTGCCATGTATGTATATACCATATTAGCTTAAGATATTTAATGTAAGTAATGTAAGTAAGTCTATGTTTATGGCATTATTTTTTTTATATTATGGATAAGGTATAATAAAATACTACATAGGTACTATTAAAGCTATAAAATTAAACTTATGCCAAATTATCTAATTTCTATCTATTAATTAGTATTTAACACAAACATGCTACGAGTAATTACTCAGTACAGGTGAAACTGTCAGAAAAAAATAATTAAAAATAATAATAGTGGATATGTCCACGGACGCTCTGTTTCTCTAGAATTTAGCAATAAGAAAATAATAATAATACATGACTGCAAGTTTTGCGATGCCCTAACTTGGTAGGCAAGTATGTAACAAGCATCACATATTTAATAATATAACTGTTTGTATGAAAGTCATACTGTTTAAGTGCATTAATTAAATTAATCATCACCAACTCATTTTTATGTCCCCACTGCTGGGACACGAGCCTTCCCTATGAATGGATAGGAGAAACGGGCCATAAACCACCACGCGGGCCCAGTGCGGATTGGTGGTTTTTAACGACTGCTAATGCAGGCGGGACCGACGGCTGTATGTGCTTTCCGAAGCACGGAGAGCTTGAGAAAAAAAATTTTGGTCTTCCATCGAATGACCCGCCCTTACAAAAGTTGCCTAACGTCAGCAATCGCAGACCGGGCGCGTTAACCACTGCGCCATCGAGCTCGAGGTATAAGTAACTTTTGCCAATAATGTTAATAAATAGTTATTCTATGGTTAATATCTAATGGTTAATATTGGGCCAGCTCATTATTAGTCATCATGATTTGATTTCTTTATCTAGTACACTGAGTGGACTGACTGACATTGATATAATATATATTATGTAGAATTGTGCCCTTTGCCCGTATGTACTCGTATTATAGGCTTATTGCAATATTAGCTGTGTGATCTTGAACTGGAGAGCGCATGTTCCAGGTCACAACCTCGAGACCAACTATTTGTTTATCTTTCAGTACAAATGCACCTATCTTGAATATGATTAACGATGAATCTCTTTTATAAGGAAAATATGCCGCAGTTAGAGATATTATGCTTGAAAGCTACATCCAATAATGACATTGCGAAAATTATAGTTTTATAGAACTAAAGTTGGTTGTGTGTATGATCACTACATCACCACACCACGTCATTTTAGGTCCCTACTGCTGGGGCACGAGCGTTCCAATGGTTGGATAGGGAGATCGGGCTATACCTCGGGTCTTTACATTCCCTAAAATATGGTTGAGCGAAGCGATGGCTGATTCTTAGGCTGGCCGCATATGTTCGGAATCCGTATTCGACTTCCGAATTCGTTTTCCGCGTTCGTAGACCTAAATGTACCAAATTGATAGAAAATACATTGACTGCCGCACACATTCGTTTTTTTTCGTACGGAATATATTCCGTACGTACGTTTCGAGTGCCAGCCCGTGCGTTCGGAAACACCATTAGGAAAAAACCTAACGACGACGTCATGCGGAACGCAGCACTTCCATACATTTGCTATGAACCGCCGCACAAGTTCGGAAATTTCCATTGAGAACCGCGCCACGCGCTGTGCGTATTGGATGTGTTGTGTTTTTCATGTCTCATCACACGAGTGCATCAGACAATGTGTAAAGCAGAAGCATTAATATTGGCTGTTGAAAAACATCCTTGATTTGAAACAATTTTTTCTTTCGTATCCAAAGATAATCTCATACAGATATTTTGTTTTTTTTTTAATTTATCACGTATGCCATTATGAAGTTGATCAAAAGATTTTATGGGCATCCTGTAGTAATCAAAGAATTTATCTGGATGTGCTCGCAACTTTGCTCTCTTTAGATAAAATGGACTCTCGTTGATTCTCCGAGTGTTTAACGTTAATTAAAAAAAACCTAAATTTTAAATGTTACTAACAGTAGATTTAAGAATATTGTTACTAACACTTGGATCCTAGTTATCTTAAATAAATTTTATTAATAATATAGGCCTTTGTCCAGCAGTGGACGTTTTTTGGCTGAAATGATGATGATGATGATACTCTTTATTTATTTTCCTTCTTAAAACTAGATTTTTACAATATTTAAATAATTATAAAAACAATAAAACATTATAAAAACCTAATCCTAGAGTACCGCCAGCAGCGGGGCAGGGCCCAAGCTACCGGTGGTCAGGGCTGCAGAGTGAGGAACCTCCTGACAATTCGTGCCATGTCAAAGAGTACTGCCTTTTGCATCATTATTATTATTATTATATTAACGGATGAAACCAAAATACCGACGTTTCTTTTTCTTCTTTGATAATGATAAAAGAAATGCAATCGCAATTAAATCGTCGTTCTCCATCGTCGTGTGTTCACAAAGCCACCACTGAACGTACTGGCAGTATTATATTCCTAATGAAAAAACTTGAACGTCTGCGCTAGGCCCACGGAATTCCGAACGCGGAAAACGAATTTGGAAGTCGAATACGGATTCCGAACATATGCGACCAGCCATACATAGTGTCATGCTCTAGCATACTTGTCTTATTTTTAACCGACTTCAAAAAAAGGAGGAGGTTATCAATTCGACTGTATTTTTATTATTTTTATTATTTATGTTTGTTACCTCTGAACTTTCGACTGAGTGAACCGATTTTGATGATTCTTTCTTTATTTGAAAGCTGGTGCTTCCCGTGTGGTCCCATTTTAATTTGGTCCAGTTCTGATGATGGGATCCTCGAGGAATTGAGGGAACTCCTCGAATATTGTAGGCAAACCTATCGCGATTTTGGTATTTTCAGAAATAAGTCAAGCATTTGCATTCAGAAAGTATCATTTGATGAAGTGTTACTGATGAAAAAGACCATAGATTGCCATCGGAACTCCTCAATGATAAGTATTTCACGGGTGGCGATAAAATATCTCGATTAAGATAGTTAAGCGACTATGACGAAGCAAAAGAAGACAGGCACCGGAACTCAGTTTTTGATTTCCTACTTTGAGATAGGCGTTTCTCGTTTTCTTCGCTTGTCTCATTTAAATGGCGCTGTCTCATACGAGCAGCGTGTTTAGTAGGTCTACCCATATTCGCTTTTGATAAATAGATCGAAACGAATCACTAAAAAGCGAAAAATAAACAAAAATTTTAACAAAAAAAAAACCGACTCCAAAAAATTTGACTGATAAAATTGCACTAAAAAGTAAAAAATAAGCGTTAGACTTATACAGACAATAACTTTATTAAGAAAAAATATAGGTACAATTATTGTTAGGTACTTTTGGAGTCGGTGCCAGCCAAGGTAACTTTAACATAAACATTTAACGACATACTATATTATATATAATCAGTACATTAAATCTTATGTATGAAATTTTAACCACAAACGCGGACCGGCACCGGCTTCAAAAACTTCGTTGGCTGGCACCGGCCCCAAAAATAACAATAATTGTACCTATATTTTTTCTTAATAAAGTTATTGTCTGTATAAGTCTAACGCTTATTTTTTACTTTTTAGTGCAATTTTATCAGTCAAATTTTTTGGAGTCGGTTTTTTTTTTTGTTAATTTTTTTTTATTATTATTAACTATTGTCGTAGTAGTAGTTAGTAGTAGTTATTTAACTTTGTCTTTTTTAGACAGGTTTTGACTTTTACTAGTACTGTATGACATTGTAAAATAGATAAACTAGTAAATGATGTTTTTGCAAACTTCAATATTTAATTATTTTTTTGTGTTTTTTTACATGTTGTGATTGTCCTTTATATTTTGTGTTTTTATTTGTGATGGAAAGTGTTCTTTTATGATAGGGATATATATATATATATATATATATATAAACATTTTCCAATATTTTGACGCTGTAAGGTAGAAAAGAGCTTGACACTTGCTGAGTTTGTTGCCGGTTCTTCTCAGTACAAGCCCAGAGTAGACTTACGAACCGATGGCATAGCGACATTCATAAGAGCTATTTGTAGCCTAAACTGAATAAATGATATTGAATTTTGACCTAAAACACCACGCGGGCCTAGTGCGGATTGGTGGTTGTTAACGACTGCTAATTAAGCCAAGACCTTACAGCTTACTTGCTTTTTTGATGTAGTACATACATAGTGCGTAAGTAAGTTATTTTAGAATCAAGTGTAATGTCCTGTACTATTAAGTATTCTGGGGTAATGTTAAGTAAATGTATAGAGGTAAGCATTTTTTGTAAGTTGAAAGTTTTTGATATGTACGAGTATTAAATTAAATATTGTATGATTTCGTGACGACATACTTTTTTTGTAAATTTCATTACTTCTATTTAAAAGCTATAAAAATGACGTCCCGAATGGGTAGTAGGAAAAAAAATGTATTGACGATTCAAAAGCACTTTTTTTAAGAGCGTTTACGCCGCACACTAGCGCCGCCAATGAAAAAAAAAACATTTCTAGTAATTAGAGATAGGAAATCAAATTATGCTCAACAAACTATCTGAATGAAGTAATTTAGCATTTTTACACCTGACATGTTATGGTTTAGTTAAATATGGCGTTATAGTTAAAAGTGGCCGTAACGTTACTTATATTTAACTAAACCATAATATGTGAAAAAACAAAAAATGCTAAATTACTTCATTCAAATAGTTTATTGAGCATAATTTGATTTTCTATCTCTAATTACTAGATATGTTTTTTTTTTTCATTAGTGGCGCTAGTGTGCGGCGTAAACGCTCTTAAGTTTATTTGAATAAACATTTTTGATATTGACTTTGACTTTCTGAAGCACTGAGGAGCTCGAGATGATAAATTTTTGGTCACCTATAGGATGACCAGCCTTTGCGAAAGTTGCTTAACCTTAGCAGTCACAGAGTCACATACCGGGCGCGTTAACCACTGTTACAAAGTGAAGATGACGCGACGATGACGTTGAGCGTGGTGATGCTGTCCTGCAGGGTGCCGTTGCTGGTGGGGTTGAAGTGCCAACTGCGCAGCGTGCGGTACGCAATGGTGGCAATGGGAAGAGAGCCATGACTCACCGCGGCGATGACGTTAAGCGTGGTGATGTTGTCCTGCAGGGTGCCGTTGCTGGTGGGGTTGAAGTGCCAACTGCGCAGCGTGCGGTACGCAATGGTGGCAATGTGAAGGGAGCCGTGACTTACCGCGGCGATGACGTTGAGCGTGGTGATGTTGTCCTGCAGGGTGCCGTTGCTGGTGGGGTTGAAGTGCCAGCTGCGCAGCGTGCGGTACGCAATGGTGGCACTGTGAAGGGAGCCGTGACTCACCGCGGCGATGACGTTGAGCGTGGTGATGTTGTCCTGCAGGGTGCCGTTGCTGGTGGGGTCGAAGTGCCAGCTGCGCAGCGTGCGGTACGCGATGGTAGCGTTATGGTGGTGCCACGTCACGTTCACATGCCGCCGGTGTTCCCGGAACCGGTACGGGCCTGAGGAAGAAGGCATTTTAACTGACGTCACAATTATCTTTGTTATCCCTTCTTCATGTTATGGTGTAAACGAGTGGTGTTGGTGGTTTAACGCCTCGGTGGCCGAGTGGCAGAGCGCTCGGCCCGATACCCGAAGGTCCCGGGTTCAATTCCCAGGTCAGGCAAAATGTATTTCAGATTTTAGTATAGCCCGGGTATGTGATCATTAACCCGCATTTGGCAAGCGTAGTGATTAAGCCATTACCCATCTTATTGTAGTGATGACTTGATTTCAATGATGGAGGCCTTTGCCCAGCAGTGGGACAGTTAGGTATAGGCTGTTTACTTAAGCGCTAAGCTACTGATATGGATAGATACACAGACAACCTTTTCTCTTCTTTGCTTCTTATCTTATCTTATCTTAGTGGGGCCTGCTGAGGTTTCCCTCTCGCAGTAACACTTCGATCCATCGGGATCTTTTGTGCAACCCCATCCTTTCACTCTTTTTCCTCTGTAAAGATAGATGCCATAAATTTGGCAACGTCCGTCCTTAAGAGCGAAAAGCCTGAAGTCCCCCCTAATTCTTACAGTGATGAAATTATATTTTATGAAAAGAGCACAAAATAAGAAACCTTTCCACGTATTAATATATTTTTAAACATACCCAAACATTGTATTATATATTAGAAAAAAAGTCAAATAATAAAAATTCATAAAATAGCAACCCTAAACTTTTTCTACCTTGGCAACTTCGCTTTTCTAATGTCTCTACAACTTCGTGAAGTGAACTGTCAGTGTCAGATGTCAAATCTTATTTTTTAAATTAGTAATGCAATGGTACTATCCATTACAGCCAGCAACCGCATGGTTTCATTTTCAGGAAATTGCATTGAAACCTTAATATACCTTTTAGAATTTATAAATAAGTTCAGCAATATACTCGTATAATAAACACTATAACTTTCATTAGAACCCAAAAATAATAAGAAAAGCTTGATGATGAAAACAAGATTTCAAGTTTTTTAATATTTTTTAAATTGTGTTGGGGCCTTTTTATATTTTTTTCTTTTTAAAAACATCATCTCAGACGGCAGATCTATCAGAAAAGCATCACTTCAAAACTGTAATAAAATAAGGGCCCAAAAACGAACATCTCCTTTAACGGTGTAAGAGCTAGGAAGTAGCGATCTCTCTCTATTCAGTTGTTAACAAATCCTAAAATTAGTGTAGCTGGCTCCTATTTTTAATGATTATGTAAAAAATTGCGATCACTGGTTCATGTCGAAAACTGGTACTAGGTACTACCCTACAGACGTATTTTATTTTAATGTACAAATTTTATACTGAAAAAAGAAACTTATTTTATCATAACTTTTTATTTTCACTTTCATCTTACATGATAGGGAGTGAAACTACAGAGGAGCTGCCTGTTTTAGATTGATTGATAGTATAATCACAGTCTAAGAGTCTTACTAATAAACAAAGAATAAGCTTCGAATAGTTATTCCGTGTTTCGTCTCTTTTATTCTAATTTGAAATGACGTTTACATGACAGGAACAAAACACGGAATAACTATTCGGAGCTCATTCTTTGTTTATTTGTAAGGCACTATAGGTATAACCGTGGTATAATGTAATCGTCAATTTCTGTCTCAGAACAATTTACTATTTCTGATCATAATATTGACGAGTCATGATGCCACTTGCAAATTGAACTAGCACTGAGCGCCCGAGTCAATGGCTATTTCATTACTGTCAATCAGTGTCACATTAATATATTTTGGTCACACCACAACATTATAGCACAGTTTATTATCAAAGCTATGATTGTGCTGCGTCAAAAACATCAGTTATCTGTCTGGTGTCTTGATAATATAGTCTGATGTCTGAAACACACGACGTATTGAATAGGGTACCTACCTACCTAAACTATAAAATATGTCAAGTTTAAAAAAAAATTAAGTATCTATCTACACATAGTGCTTACATTAAATAAAATAATGACAAAACAGTAAAATATCTTTCAGCCGGCCCGCAACAAGAGATGTTAAGATCGACAGAAACGGTGTAGGTAAGGTAGGGTTAGGGTAGGTAGGTTACTGTAGTGATCGGGACTGCTTGGTGGGGCCAGCCTACTGGCAACCGTCGCGTTCTGAATTTGAACGTAAATTAAGAAGCGGGGAAGATAAAAAGAAGAGCGTCGACTTGATCTGACGGCTGCGGCCTTGACAACATCTGTTTTGTAATATATTCGATGTTTTATTGTATTACCAATATAATATTAATCGCTCCAAGTGTTTCTCTAATTCTGCTACGTTTCCCCCTTATAAGTAAAGACCCCTCCGGTCGTTATACGTCAGCTTCTTCCGTGTGTGCGAGTGTCTCAACACACAACTTCTTGCATGGCCTCCTTCCGTGTGTGCGAATGCCTCAACACACAACTTCTTCTAAATATCGGCCCGTTGACTCCTGCAACGCCTTTTACTCCTTTCTTTCTTGCACTGCGAAGACCTATTCTACCTTCACGGCAACTTTCCGTGACTGGCCCTAGCTAAATGCGGTACGTATCCGGGATCGATGTAGGCGCACTCCACCCGTATAACGACCGGAGGGGTCTTTACTTAAAAGGGGGAAACGAAGCAGAATTAGAGAAACACTTGGAGCGATTAATATTATATTGGTAAAACAATAAAACATCGAATATATTACAAAACAGATGTTGTCGAGGCCGCAGCCGTCAGATCAAATCGACGCCCTTCTTTTTATCTTCACCGCGTCTCCTCTTAACTTACGTTCAAATTCAGAACGCGACGGCTGCCAGTAGGCTCGCCCCACCAAGCAGTCCCGATCACTACAGTACCTTTTATATGCTCAATTTAATGTTGATAATAACTTTGGCTTTGACTTTGACTGTTAAGTACCTATTTTCATAAATAAAACGGATTTATAGGAGAGTTATACCCACAGGGTTATCCCCGTATAAGTATACTTTTGCCTTGTGATAATATTGCACCGTTCTCAATATCCGTTTTCCTTATGATTTCTGTATTATTAGTGGTAAATAAAAATAGGACATATAAAAGCATGCAGCAATGTACGCATGCAAAACATTGAGAAAAAACAGGCCAAGTGCGAGTCGCACTCGCGCACGAAGGGTTCCGTACCATATCTACAAAAAACGGCAAAAAAAATTATGTCTGTGATATGGGAGCCCCCTTAAATATTTATTTTATTCTGTTTTTTAGTATTTGTTGTTATAGCGGCAACAGAAATACATCATCTGTGAAAATTTCAACTGTCTTACTGTCGCGGTTCATGAGATACAGCCTGGTGACAGACAGACGGACAGACGGACAGCGGAGTCTTAGTAATAGGGTCCCGTTTTACCCTTAGAGTACGGAACCCTAAAAAAGGTGAGTTTCTTGCCAGCTCTTCCCGGTTGAAAGCAACTTATTGTTTAGATTAATTATAATTAAGAAGTTTAGTTTAATTTGTGAAAGCCTACATCATGCTGTGTAATAAGTAAACGTTATGGCTTATAAGCATTCACTTTTGCTGATTACAATTTTGTAAATAAACCTATAATTTATTAATACGTATTAATTAATACGTGAAGCAAAAACTTTGTACCTCTTTTTACGAAAATTGCGCGGACGGAGGAGTATAAAAATTTGCACACATATAGTTTAATAGAGAAGAAATACATAATGTTATATTTTTTTTAATTAGGCATAAAAATACATTAAATTAATAAAACAAACATTACACACTACTTGGTTTAATGCTCTAAGCACACTACTAGTATATACAATTTTCTTTATGGCACACTACCATGTATTTGACAAACACGCTTAGGTTAATTTGACACTTAAATGCTTAAATACTCTTTTCAAAAAATTCAAAACTGGAAGAGGAGCAGCCGGAATCTGTCAATGCCAATCCAAACTCACATTCTATCTTTTTTAATTTTTCATTGTTTAGGATACAATCCGTGCAGCCTTAATAAAATTACGCTCGAATTTCGACCACTGGGCGACCACTAGTTTCTTTAATTTGATAATTCTTAGTTTTATTGTGTCGACGTAGTAGGCTTTAATTTAATTGAAAGTGCTCACTACAAACCCTATATTAGTTTTCAAAGTGCTTTTATAATTTGTAAATAAGTTGGTAAATAAATGAAAAAAAAAATTGAACCACGGTTTCTCGCAGTCAACTCAAGCATCTCCGTTTGCCCGGGGTTTTTTTAGAGAGAATTCGCTGATTGCGTTAAACTTTTCATTAGGTTTTTATTTAGAGTAGCTTGAGTGTGGCATGCTCTCTTTATTGTCTTTGAATTGAATTGCCTCAGATGGCATTATCAGTGTCACCGGACTTTAGGGGGCGGCAGCGTTCCCTACCCCGTTTCTAGATTCTCCGAAAGGTTCGGATCGGATCGAAAGACTTGCCTGAGGAGCTTCGATCTCTTCGATAGACAGTGCTAAAAACGCTCCGTGCTTCAGAAGGCACTTAAAGCCGTTGGACCCTGCTGCACTAGTTCTGTCTCTTTTGTTTCGAATGTATTTGTATTGTATGTGTTTCGAGTGTTTGTATTTGTGTCTGTTTGTTTATAGTTTTTCCTAATTGTAAAACTGAGAGAAACTCTAAATAGGCATTAATTACATAAATTTCATGTAAAATGTAAGTAAATGTATGTAAGTATGTTTTTTCTAATATTAATGTTCTGCACCGCGCACCGGCGCCGGTGGGCTGAATTTAATTTCCCATAGAAATACGATATCAAAAAATCGTCAATTTTTTAAAATTATTTGTTTATTGTTGATTTGTTCTACTAGTCCACACAAGCATTTAATGGTTTGGGTTCATTTGTTTAGAGTCATATTCTAAAAGTTGTGAGAGATTATTTATTTTTTTGTATGAAAAAAATATTTAAAAATTTAATTAGGTACTCAAAAAGTTCACATAATCTCAATATATGGTTTACACCTAATTTGGGAACCTCGGAAATCCCCGGAACCGCGTCATAGAGGACAGTATAAAACTAGTCACTTATTTATTTTTTTTGTATCTACACTCAAGTCATCGATATAATAATATATTCAGTCAGTATGTATTTTAATAATCTGTTTTTTGCTTTTGTAATTAACGTAACTACGTTACTGCAATATTTTGTTTTCGAATCATGGAAGGTTTTAGTTTCTAACCTTGACGTATTTTTAAAATTAAAAGAAAGTGGAAATTTAAAAGTTAGTGGTTTAATGTACAATCTTATTAAATCACACTTAACGGAACAAAGCACTCAAAAAGGACATATTGTTTTAACCTTCAAAGACAATGGACACTAGCGGGTAGTAAAAGTTCTGATTTTATATTTATATTATTCAGTGAAAGATTTTCTTACACATACACTTAATAAATGTAAGATGTGTACCTAGATGTGTGCAAGCAAATATTTTAGTTTAATTTTTCTTTTAAGTTAACGACATATTATTTTCTTTTGATGTCTGTAAAATACTATTCACCTTGACCAAACTTGATAAATCATTTGACTTTTATTATTATTTTATTTCTGTATATTATTTTATTTGAATTGCAAATATTTTAGTAACTTTTGACAACTGTGTAACTTTTCACAAACTTTTCTTTTTTCCTCTATGGCATGGACTACCATAGAGAAGTGAAGTTTACAAGCTCCACAGATTATAAGTTAGGCCGCTGCGCTGTGGTTATAATATTGTTTTAACATATTTTTGACATATTTTTGAATAGGGACAATTTCTAGTAATTAATTTTGTATTTTTATTATAATGTAATTTAATTGGTTTTTGACAATTTGGAGTGTTAATTTTGTATTTTTATGTGTATGTAATTAATTAGAATATTTAGTCATTGTCATTTAAAGTTATTTGCATGCTACATTGTCAGCTGAGAAAGAGAAGAAAACTAGAATAAGACCAAAAATGTACCTTTCTCAAGCGCAAATTAAATATTTCATTTCATTTCATTTCATTATAAATAAATATAGTACTTGGTTGGATTCACACGTTGGCCACAAGTTGGCCTGAATTTATCAAAACTTCTACAAGTGATAGTGGGCCACTTGATTGCTGGGCCATCTCAATTTTTTTTCATGTAAGCATTAATTTTATGTCAGGTGTAGGAGTGTCAACTTAGAAAATACATCGATGTTTCTTTTAGATGCAATATATCGAGACTATGCATAGATGTTATGCGATGCATCGGTTAAAAACGTCGATGTTTTCTCAACATCGAGTACTTTTTAACAGACTTTTTTCGTAACAGACGAATAAAATTGACTTTTCATGAAAACCTCGCTGTTCTTGTTGTTGTCTATAATAAAATGCAATGTGAGAGTATTCTTTGTTATTTATTACGAAAATACTAACAAAATTTCTGGAAATCTGTAATAATTCCATTTCCTTATTTCCAGTGTTCTCTTGGAAGACTTTGCAAAAACAAAAGTTTATTTAGTCGTTTCCCTTTCAGACTACTTCGTTGCTGATTGACGATTTGTGCCGCTTTAGAAAATAAACGTTCTGATGAAACGGAGGTGCCTATACCATACAGCCTGCCTAGTCAAATCAAATGTAATTAATATTTGTAACGTTGCAATTTTTAAACGTTATAGATTTATAGAATAGCAGAAAATACATTTCAAAACAATCGTTGTAGTTTTGTTGAGTTTAGTTCCGAAGTGTCTCAATAGATGGCGCGAGCAGTCTTGCAAATGTAAGGGATTCGATATGGATCGATATCTGTCGTCTTTGGTATAGATAATTTAAAAAGTAAAAAGTCGAGTGACATGACAACTGTCAGGGAGACAGCGAGCTCCGGATGGCATTTGTTACGATGGTGTAGAAAGGAGACACCGTTGATTGATAAAACGTGAAGCACTAGGGCTTAAGGGAATCCTTACACATCGGCCCTCATTTCCATCAAAATGAGCCGATAAAATATTTAAAAGTTTGGTAAGTTCATTTCTGAAAATTTCATTCGTTTATTTTTTTGGTTAGATTTCGTTATCATGGCCATGTGTCTTCCAGGGTCAGGAGAGGGAAATTGCAGGATGTCTTAGGCTGAAATTTGAAATAGCCGCATAAGTTTGAAGGATCAAACGACGCCTGCATGTAAGTTAGCAATTTTCTAAATTTCCAATTTGAAATCTGAAAAGGTATAGTTGTAATTCGTATACTCATCAACATGGTTGTTGTTTCAGAATGGGATCTTTATATTCATCTTTATATTCATCTTTATATTGATATTTACATTTATAGTTACATCTACAATGATGTTTGCATTTTAATGAACATCTGCGTTCACTTTTACAACACTTCATTGGATCTCTGATCGTTCAGAGGTTATAAAGTAAGGAGACACTTAGTCATAAACGCTCCCTATCCACATGGGTGAGGAAGGCTGTTCTCCTCTTGGAATGCTGAGAGTCTGAAGATAGCTACCCATGCCTCATTCGGATCCGGGGATGCTCTGCCCGTTGAGACTGAAAAGTCAGCTCGCAGAGCCGCCACGGTTCGGGATAGTCTGGCCAGGTAACAGGATGGTCTTTGTAGGATTTCACCAGGTCAGTGTTCTTCGCAATGGTCTTATTAAATTAGTAGATTCACTTTAGATTTTGTTCCACAATTTGGGATTGGTTTAATCACAAACGCGAACTCGGTTAGCGACCCTGAGTTTAATAGTCTTTTGCATAACATGTTTTTTTTTTTTTTTATTGGTTATAGGCAGGCATTTGACTACACCTCACCTGATGTTAAGTGACGGTGCGGTCGAGGATGGAACATGCCTGCCTAGAAATAGCCTATTCACTCTAGCCTTGAAGAGGTCCAGATTATACCTTTCAGGGAACACATTCGCAGGCAGCGCGTTCCATTCCCTAGCTGTACGCACTAAGAAAGTTGAACCGAATCGGCTCGTGCGACAAGGTGGCATATCTACAACATAGGGATGGAACTCGCGCCTCGCGCTCCGATAGCGGAAAGTGGATGGTGGGATTAGGTCGTGCAACTCCTTCGCGCACTCCCCGAAATGAATCCTGTAGAAGACCGACAGACGAGCCACCCTACGCCGATGTTCTAGATTTTGCAGCTTGGCGTCTATCAGGGCAGGGTCACCAATGAGTCTCTTAGCTCGTTTTTCAATCGAGTCCAAAGCAGCCAGATGGTATTTGGCTGATCCATCCCAAAGGTAGCAGCAGTACTCCATACATGAACGAACTTGTGCTTGATAAAGTTGGAGCAGCTGTTCTGACGTGAAGTACCGCCTGACCTTAGAGAGAACCCCCAGTTTTTTTGCTGCAGTCTTTGCTTTGGACTCGATGTACTGCCCGAAGTTGAGGTTGGACGAGAGCTCAACACCTAAGAGCTGTAGGCTGTCAGTCATAGCTACAGTCACATTCCGGAAAGTCGGAGCCAGGTGAAATGGGCTCCGCTTAGCTGAGAACAAACAAGCCTGTGTTTTGGCAGCGTTGAATGTGACCAAATTGGCATCGCCCCAATCGGATACTGCTTGGAGGGCTTCGTTCAAGCGGCTAACCATGGCCACTCGACAAGAGTCGACATCTTGTCTGCCAGCCCCTGCACTCGACATGTATCTATCTGCAACGGTGCTATCGTCTGCGTACCCAAAGGTACCGGGCACAAGCAGGTCGTTTATATGAAGCAGGAATAGGGTTGCGGATAGAACCGATCCCTGAGGCACACCGGCATCGATAGCCTTTTGGTCCGATGAGTAGCCGTCGAGGACAACGCGTATCGATCTTCCCTTCAGGAAATCAGATATCCAAACGCAAAAGTTAGCAGGAAGACCAAATGATGGGAGCTTGCTTATAAGGCTCGCGTGCCAAACCCTGTCAAAGGCCTTTGAGATATCGAGGGACACCGCAAGGGCCTCTCCGTATTTCTCAATGGCCTCACTCCATAGATGTGTGGCATATATTAGAAGGTCCCCAGTTGAGCGGCCTCGGTGGAATCCATATTGGCGGTCGCTGAGGAGATCGTTACCTTCCAAATGAGCCAGGAGTTTATTATTCAGTGCACGTTCCATAATCTTACAGAGTATGGACGTGACTGAGATGGGTCGATAATTAGCAGGGTCAGCTCGACTGCCTTTTTTGGGCACGGGTTGCACGTTAGCAAGCTTCCATGACTCCGGTACAATGCCTGTTTCAAGTGAGAGGCGGTACAGGCGTGTGAGGGGTGGAGACAACTCGGGAGCACATGAACGCAGAACTATTGCTGGTATGCCATCAGGTCCGTTCGCCTTGTTCACGTCCAGGGTCTGCAGGATTTTTAGGATCTCTTTCTGGTGAATGCGCACTTCTGCCATATAGCAGTCAGCACGAGATGAGATTGGTGGAGTTTTCCCAGCAGAGTCCAGACGCGAATTCTCCGCAAAAAGAGAGACAAATAAATTTGCTTTCTCTTCCGCAGAGTGGGCAAGAGAACCGTCAGGCTTCAGCAATCGTGGTAGGGATGGCCGACTGAAATTGGATTCAACCGCTTTTGCCAGGGACCAAAAAACCTTACTACCTGGGGGGTAAGAGGCTAATTTAGCCCCGATCCGGCTTATGTGGTTGAATCGAGCTCTGCGTAGTGTCCTTTTACACGACTTGGCGGCTTGGTTAAAGGCTCTCTTCAGAAAACGAGTATTCGAAGACTTGCGTGCTCGAGCTTCAGCCCATGCGGAATAAGCAGACACTTTCAGCGCCTCA
Organism: Eudonia lacustrata; assembly: GCA_947562085.1. Lineage (NCBI taxonomy): Eukaryota > Metazoa > Arthropoda > Insecta > Lepidoptera > Crambidae > Eudonia > Eudonia lacustrata. The sequence continues at coordinate 23,768,209 of OX387317.1, forward strand.
GCACTACGACAGTCAGCATTAAACCAAGGGCGAGCTTTGCCATGTGATGTTACGTCCGAGTACGGTATAAAATACTCCATACCCTGCCGTATCACCGCGGTAACGGCTTCAGCACAGCTCGTCGGATCTCCTGAATTGAAGCAAACCCTCCGCCAAGGGTAGGACGAGAAAAAGTGACGCATTTCATCCCAATCTGCTGACCTGTATCGCCACATCCGTCTTGGGCCACAAGGGCAATTTTCAGGTGGGGAATAAACGGATACAGATTTAACCAGACAATGATCAGAAGTACCCAGTGGAGCAGAAACTGTTACTGAGTATCTGTCTGGATCTGTGGTCAGCAGAAGGTCCAAGCAATTGGCAGTGTGTGAGTCGACATCTGGCACTCTCGTCGCACAGTTTACAAGCTGAGTGAGATCTAGTGACAATGCTAATTTACGCACCTCTCTCCCAGCATGGTCGGTCAGCTGGTATGGGAACAGCCACTCTTGATGGTGGGCATTAAAGTCCCCTAGGATGACTAACTGAGCTGATGGATAACGCTCTCGACCCGCATCTGCCGCTTGACTAAGGTGGTCACACAATCGAGTTGTCTCATGTCGTTCATCAACATTTTTTAATAATTTAAATTGGTACTGGTTCTCCGCTAAAGATTACTGTCTTATGACATGCTCATAATGTATTAGGATAAATCTAAATTTTAAGGAACAACCAAGATTCAGTGTAAGCTATGTACCATAGAATTTAAGGGAAATAATTCCTTGTTGTACTAAAATTATAAAGGTGAGAATATTGTTAATATTATTTGTGAATATTATTTGAATAAAACTAATCTGGCATTGGGATCACGTCAATCTTTGATTTATTTCCTTATCAGTATCATGTAGCAGTTTGGAGTTTGTAACCAATATCATTTAACACCAGTAAGTATTTTATAACAAAAACACATGTCTCAATCTAAAAATAAATAAATAAAAAAAAGACAGTTTTCATATTCTTCTCTGTATCAACTACCAATAAACATGATGAACAAAGAACGAACACAAACTTTCTTTTTAAATTTCATGACTTGGAACCAAGTCCTTGAGAAGAATTTTAATTTTCTATTGCGCAGTGCAGCCAGTGTTAATTTCTAAATTCCGTTACCACCGAACACAATGAAAAGTTACTTACACAACTTGAAATTAGCTAATTAACACTGATCCGATGTTTTATCAAAATACAGATTTTCAAAACATCGGATCGATGTTATGTATCGTATTGTAAACATCGAATGAATTCGATACATCGATGTAGGTATATCGAATATCCCTAGTCAGGTTTTTTTTTTTTTTTTGGAGAGGGACTATTGGTTGCCGAGGGGCATTTCCAGCTTCACCGGGCTTGTTTTAGGAGCGGCGAGGTACGTAAAGGGTACCTCAAGCCGTGTTGAAACGAATCACCTTCGGAGGATTTCTAGAGGGGTATGGTATCGCACACTTAAAAGTGCGCGTCCCCGTGCCCTTCCAGAGTCTCCGAAGGGTTCGGATCGGATCGGGAGCCTAGTCAGGTGTACAACTGATAGTCCTTATATTGTTTTCATCAGTGGATAAGACCTCTTGGGGACACCACTTCAAAAAGACGCACTTGGTTCTTAACCTCAGGGGTTGCGTAAAATAGAGAACATACACATTATGTAGGTATCATTATTATATATAAGTATTTTTCATTATTTCTATAAGAATTAATATAAGAATTTATTAACTATTTCATATTATAATTTTACCGTGAAACTTTTGAAATATTTAGTGTTGGATCTAATTTCGTAATATAAAACGATCGTAGACAGAAAAGCAACCCCTTTCTGCACTTTTTTCTCCCTAATAACCATTAAACGATATTTCAGCCCACCGTCGCCGCCTGCGGTCGGCAGACTCCGCCAGAATACCAGCGTTGTTGCGACACGCTTCGTTCGCAACAACACAAGCTGAGGCGGGGTCCTGATTGACCTATTGTTTGTTTTTTATTTCTATTTTTATGAATATTATTGTATGTGGTCAATAAATGTTTCTCTCTCTCTCGTTAACAACCATCAATCCGTACTAAGCACGCGTGCTGGTTAATGGCCCGTTTTCTCCCTGTGGTTTATCCATTTTTAGGGAAGGCTCGTTTCTCAGCAGTGGGGAGATAAAATGAGTTAGTGATGATGTAAGTTCTCACCCAGCTGCACCAGGTTGGGCTTCTCGGATGGGAAGTCTGCGGCGTTGGTCCAATTGTAAAGGAACACCTCGAAGTACAGCGGGATGGAGGGCGCCTTCCAGTCCTTGTACGACCGGGACGTGGGCGTCAGCGTCAGTTGCTGAAACAAATTGAACCGTGACGATAAATAAATGAAATCGTTTTTGAATAAAAATATTTTACGTGGCAAGCATAGGTAGTTCTACTAATCAATTTTTAAGTCAATTTAAAAATCGGGGTCGTGTTTTTTAGTTTTTTCAGGCTTTTATATTTAAGAAATGTACATGTGGTCTTTATTCGCATACAACTCATATCTTGGTCAGAATTTGTGATTGTTAATATACCAGCGTCCGTAAATTTTTGACCATCTCCTTTGGTCATACAAATACTCATGGCGGATTAAACTCGCGCTAGGCACCCGGATGGGCTGCTTCAATGCTATACAAATTGCCGTTTTCATTACCTACTCGATCGAATGAAGATTAAAACTCGAAAAACATTAAAAACAGCACGGCACCTGTACAGTACAGTGTACATTGACTCCTCCGACTCAAGACATACTTCAGACTAATTGATTCATTGACGCAAGGAGGAAATCTTCATCGTCCACCAATTGGTTGTCGTTGCGGCTATCAAGTTACGAGGACAAGTGCACACATCTGGATCACCAGCTTATCCCGATTCTATTGAACCTATTGCGTCCAAGGTGAACCCACAAATGAAACGCAAACTGCTCATTGATTCGCTCTTGTGACCTACCCTTTGACATTTAGGTATATTGAGATTAATCAATCAATTCATGACTATAACATCTGCTCGTTATCTTTTTTTGTTATCTTTTATTGATGCTAATTAATCGGCGAAGACAGCTTGCAAATTGAAGTTTACTCTCTTAATTGGTTTTTTTAATATGTCGATATTAATCTTTTTATGAGTAGGCTCATTGATGTTATATTTTTTTATTAATGTGATAGGTACGCTCTTCATCTTAAAATATGACTATCGAAATGTAGCAGCCTTCGTTGTTGCTCGAGCTTTAGTGGACTATATATGATTGTGTAGGGTTTGCGTGTTACATTAAAAACTGCACAATACGTCAAAAACAACAGAAGAAGAAAAAGCCAAACAAATGACAATCAATTAAAATACATCTTCTATATCTATCTATACTACTATATAAATCTGTCTGTGTGTACATGCAATTTTTCTGACAAATTTTGGGATAAATATTCATTTTATGACTCACTGACACCAATTCTACGATTTTTGACATTTGTATGTATGTCCCATGTCTGTCTGTATGTATGTCCACTTTTAACTCAAAGAACGGCTTGATCGATCTTGATAAAAATTTGTATGTAGTTAGAACGGTCATGCGGCTATAAAAAAAGAAAAAAAAGAGAACAAAAAAGGAAAAAGTTTACGCTTAAAATTTATATGTAGTAAGAACATGAGATTGTGCAAATGATAGGCTATTATGATGTTGGTAAACCTTTCGGTAATTGTAATTTTTTTGAATTGCGTAAGTAGAATAGTCATTTGTTTCATTCCATACGTTCGTATAATGGCCGATTTTTGAAAATAATGGTCAAAACTTGCCCATGCGCGATCTATACTACCATATAAATCTGTAGGCTATGTCTGTACATGCTATTTTTCTGACAATCTATCTATCTATATCTATCTATACTACTACCTATATAAATCTATAGGTTCTGTCTGTACATGCATTTTTCTGACAATCTATATATCTAGATCTATCTATACTACTACCTATATAAATCTATAGGTTCTTTCTGTACATGCATTTTTCTGACAATCTATCTATCTATATCTATCTATACTACTACCTATATAAATCTATAGGTTCTGTCTGTACATGCATTTTTCTGACAAATTTTAGGATAAATATTCGTTTTAAGACACACTGACACCAATTCTACGATTTTTGAAATTTTTATCTGTCAGTCTGTCTGTCTGTTTGTTTCTATGTTCTCTTACAACTTGATGAACATTTGTATGTAGTAAGAACATGCGATTGTGACAATGTGGCCTGTTGTCAACAGAAAGGTTGTTTTGGAAACTTGTGTATAAAGCACTGGCAATGTGATTATTATATAAGTAGTTATGTAAATTCAGATGAAATTTTTTAACTTTAGTACAATTGTATTCAACCTGCTTGTAGACGTGCAGTTATTTTCTCTTTGTTTGTTCATGTTTCGTCCCGCTGCTGGACAAAGGCTTTACCCAAACCCTTTAATTTTTCTTGACCCCTAGTTAGTCCCTAGAGGCCGTATCCCACAGTTCCTCAGTAAAAGCTTCGAAATTTGCAATTTTTAACGTGATCCCACGTTTGAAGAATATTCTCTGACTGACACATTCGCGGAGAAAAGTTTTAAGGATTAGGATCTCTTCTGTGGATTAAGCTAGATATAGATTCAGCAATGTGATACATATATGTCTGTACAGTTTATACGGCTGCATATAAGTACTTTACTTCAGGCACTTTTAATTAACTCAATAAAAAAGTATTTATTATATTTTTTGATTATTTTGAGTCTATGTACAGTATAATTCATCCTTATTTTTGTAAAAGTAATATAAATAAACATCATCAGGTGTTGTGCCCATTCATTATCAACATTGTTAATGTTATTGGTTTTAAAAAGGCACGCTTCAATACACTTTTCTTCACTTTGTTGCAATCAGCAAATCGAAGATCACGAGGTCAAGTTATACTGAACCTGGTTGCAATAAAATAATTAAAATCCGTCGAAGCATTGCCATTGTTATAATGTAACGTTTACGTCACACAAATACTTATGTAATAAATACCTAAGTACATGAATCGTATTTTGTTGCCATGTGTTACATATTCAAGCAGCTACTTGGGCCAGCGTATAAGCATTGCTATCCAACGTAACAATGCTGCTAGCTTACTGGTCACTATGCCTGATGGGGATGATTTGGGGCATTTTTTAATTAAAATTTAGTATTAGTTATAGTTTTTTATAAGCATAATTTAATAAAATTGTTATTGTCCTTGTTTAGAAATAAAATCCTTAAAGCAATTTTATTTTAATTTTTATCGTTTCCTTTCATGTACGCAATCAGTAGTTTCAAAATAAATTGACGTGAGCTGAGGACACATGAGTTCAGATTGTAGTGACTACTTGATTTCAATGATGGAGGCCTTTGCCCAGCAGTGGGACAATTATAGGCTATTTACTTTAATTAACTGAGGATATGATTTTGAACACAGTTTTGTTACATATTTCACAGATACAGACAAAGTATGTGAAAAAGTGTTATCGGCTTTATCGAGACATCGCGTCAACATAGTACTATATACTATCGAATTTATGACGTACTATCAGTACTATGTGGTGGTCAATATGTTATAGGAAGTAGCTACCTGCTCCTATCACTGGCTTGTGTCACGTGTTATATAACAGGAGATAAACACGTGTCATTGAACCGTCATAGCCGGTTGTAGGTATATTAACGTTTGCCAATAAGTTTTTACTGAATATGGAAGGAATTATCCTTCATTAGCATTAGCTCTAGGGAAGAGTATGTAAAATGTTTAATGATGAATTCAAAATCTCGTTTTCGTTTAGATATTATATAGAGATATAGAGATTGAATGGAAAAAAACTCTTGATGAACCCTGATGTTAAGCCTTGCCGATATCCAATTTCCAACCCAATTTGTAATTTTCTGTCACACCTTACATCTTTAGATCCTAATGGGCCCACATCAACCCAATACTAAATATATAGGCCTCTTCTATTTAACACCATACCTATGTTTAAATAAAATAACTATGTGAATAAGTCATACTTCTGGGTAGGTAATGGAAAATCAGGCTGGAACATGATAGAAACATAAGACCCCAAAAGTATGACTTATATCACATAGTTAGGTATATTCGACTAAAACATCGTCAGCCCTATTCTAACGATTGATAATATAAACTTTTTACAGATAATTTTATTTAATCGGCACATCATATATATATTTGATAATATACATGCCAATTGGCGCTCTGTAATCCAGCTTATGAATCACTCATCATGCGTTACATGGAAACCCTTCGCGCTAACACGTGAGGTAGATTAGCAGACCGGCCAAAACTGACCTTGGTGGGTCATGCCTCAATACTGGAACACTTAGCAGGCTACAGCGATAGGCTATCTTTTCTCTAACTGGCGGAACTTCCAATTGTTGTGGTCGGAACTCGGAACACAACAAACGTTGAAGTATAGGCGACAGACTTTATGAGGGATCTATATGCAAATTCATATTGAATTATACTAACTAATGGTCGCCCAGTGGTCGAAATTCGACCATAATTTTATTAAGGCTGCACGGATTGTATTCTAAGCAATGAAAAATTAAAAAAGATAGAATGTGAGTTTGGATTGGCGTTGACAGATTTCGGCGTTTCCTCTCCTCTTCCATTTTTGAATTTTTTTAAAAGAGTTTAAATGCGTGTGTGTCCAATACATGGTAGTGTGTGTAATGTTGGTTTTATTGATTAATGTACTTTTATGCATAATTAAAAAAAAACATTCGGATAACCTTCTTTAAATAAACTATAAGTGTGCGAAATTTTATAGGTAGGTACAAAGTTTTTGCTTCACGTATTACTATATAGATTGCAATTAAGTGTATACCAAAAGATCTAAAATAAATACCTAAGGTAGCGGCATCAGCGTTAGACAGGACCCAGTGATCACCATTTCATTTCTATAATAATTAAAAGTAAGGGCTAGCAACTGATTTCAATGAAATCAGTGAAAAAATTCATGAATTTTTTTGGCGACGAAAACTGTTTCAAACGAACGTGCCTAGCGTGAGATTTGTTTACTATCCGTACTCATTCGATTACGTTTACGAAAACGAAAATTAGTATGGCATTGAAGCAGCGCCTCCTGGCGGCATACGAGAAGAGTTAAAATGCCATACTAATTCTCGTTTTCGTAAACGTAATCGTATGAAGACGGATAGTAAGCAAAACTCACACTAGGCACCCTGAGCTTGAAGTGTCAAACATGGTGCCATCCACTACGACACGTGCAAGGCGCCACTTGGAAAAAATACATCAACTTTCATCGAAAGTTGTAGGCGTACGACAAGACCAACGAATCTGAAATTTTGATATAGATAACTTCATGCCTTTGTCATTTTAATGTTTTTTTTATATTTTACATTCCCATTTACATTTAATATTGTTTTTACATTTTATTTTATTTTTTTAATTTATATATTGATTCAAATCTTTTTGTGAAAATACAACACGCAACGCAACCGGCAACGCATCTGTGATTCCTTTGGTTTTGCGGGTGTCCATGGGTGGCGGTGATTGCTTTTCATCAGGTGACCCACCTGCTCGTTTGCCTCCTTCTAATATAAAAAAAAAGTGTCGCCTTAACAGATGGAACTCATTCAATTATTATCATTGTAGCTTTTCCACAAACTTTATCTGTGTAACTCTGTTGTACGAAAATAACAAATCATATTTAAAATTAAATCAAAAAAATTCTTTAAATATAAACTAGGTGTTAAAGAATCAATTGCTGGTATTTTTTGGGTAAAAAGGTATTAAAAATCTTATATCCCTTAATCTAATTACACGCCATAGCAAACTAATTGCTAAGCCCCACCGACTTGGAATAACCGCTTTAGTCGATTTATGAACAGTTATGCCACACGAGTAAATTATGCTATTATCATCGTAAGGCTTCTAATGTCACGCGAACGAATTGCCTAATTTAATTTCGATGTCATTCACGTGAAATCTTTACAGCTATTTATGGAGTTACTTATACTAGTATTTACACTTTAACTTTCTTTCTTTCTTCATATATTCTTTCATCATCATCATCATCATCAGCTCACTTTTTTGTCCCCACTGCTGGGGCATGCATGAGCCGTCCCTATGGATTGATAGGAAGAACGGGCAATAAACCACTACAAGGGCCATTGCAGATTGGTCGTTGTTAACGACTGCTAATGCAGCCGGGACCAACGGCTTTACGTGCCTTCCGAAACACGGAAAGCTCGATATGATAAATATTTGGTCACCCATCCGATGACAGGCCTTTGCGAAAGTTGCTTTACGTCAGCACTCGCAGACCAAGCGCGATAACCACAGCGCCATCGAGCTCCTCGATATATATATATTTTTTTAATGTTAAAAGGAGGCAAACGAGCAGGCGGGTCACCTGATGGAAAGCAATCACCGCCGCCCATGGACACCTGCAAAACCAAAGTAATCGCGGATGCGTTGCCGACCTTGAGGAAGGAGTTGGATCTTGAGGAGGGAGTAGTAGGAGGAGGGATTGGGAGGGGGGAGGAGTGAGAGATGGGCCTCCGGTACTTTCACTCTCCGGACGAAACACAACAGCAACGAGTGCCGTAGTGTGATATATTCTTTATTAAAGCTTTATAACGAGGACTAACGTTAACTTCGTACGTATGGTTACCTATCTTAGGCTTGACGACCTCCGTAGCCGAGTGGCTTGCTCGCCGGACTTTGGGCGGCGTCAACTCTGAGGTCCCGGGTTCGATCCCCGGTCGGGTCAATGTCGAAAACAAACTTTTTAATATTGTGTCGGGTCTGGGTGGTTGTGGTACCGTCGTTGTTTCTGATTTCCATGAAACGAGTGCTTTAGCTACTTACCTTGGGATCGGAACATTATGTGATGTTGTCTAAAAGTATATTTATAAGTATATTAATACCAGTGCCAGTGGTAAGTAAGGTGATTAAGAGCCAGTGGCCACCAAGGTATGCCTTGATACCTATACTAAGTTATGTCATCATCATCATCATCTCAGCCAAAAGACGTCCACTGCTGGACAAAGGCCTTCCCCAAGGATATGAGGAATATTTGCCGTAATCGCCACGCTTGACAGGCGGGTTGGCGATCGCAGTAAGTTGAGACTTAATCTAAGAGATGCTGCTGCCCATCCTCTGGAATGGTCCCTTAGTCGGCTTTTACGACACCCACGGGAAGAGATGGGGTGGTGCAATTCTTTATCCCCGGCACCACACAGGGATGCTAAATTATGTAGTTTCGGTTAATCCCTGTTATACAACTCTTGTGATATTGATTATTGCATATTTTCTTATCTTGCTTGGTGAACTTCACGGCAAAGCGACTTGTGCAGATTGCGATGCCACAACCGCAATGTTTAGTGACGGAATGTGTGACTCGCAGTTTAGGGCTTCATTATTCAAAAATTTCGAGCTCTAAACTTATTAAGTCTGACATTCGCCTCGCGCGCCTTTCTTCTCCACAGCTAAAAAATAGACGTCCTGAATGGGTAGTAGGTAAAAAAATTATGGACGATTCAAAAGCACTTTTCTAAAGTTTATTTGAATAAAGAATATTTGACTTTGACTTTATCTTATCTTAGTGGGGCTTGCCAAGGTTGGCTTCTCTTAGTAACACTTCGAGCTATGGTTATCTTTAGACATAGACAACTCCATCTTTTCAATCTTCTTCCTCAGTGATGATGACTGCCAGACATAGCCAAATGTAGGCTATGTTTTTGAGGGCTTGTGAAGTCTTCAAGAGTCACGTTCTTGAACTCAGTACTTGCCATACGTGGGCTCGAGCTATCCCAGTTGCAGAAAGTGATAATACTAGGTTTTTTTTTACTTGGAAGGCCTTCCCTCCCTATTTCTAGCTTTTCGTGACTGGACAAAAATTACAAAAATTAAAGGCAGGTCAACAATGACTTGTTGTGTAAGTGTACAGTCAACAGCAAAAGTAGATGATGTTTACTAGATTTCAAAATTACATTTCGATAGTGTAAGTCGGTATTTTCTTTATAATTACAGTCAAAGTCTGCAGGTACTAGTAGACACTCGAAGGTTTTTCGATATGCGTTTATAAAATTTTGATTTTCATACTGATTTCATATTTTGAAATTTGACCAATCATCAGTTACCTTTGCTGTTGACTGTGCCAAGGTACCTAGTTGAATACAAAATTAAAAAAATGTATTTCCATTCTTATCTAGTTTCACGCGTTACAAGAGTTGGAGTCACAATTTCACAGAAATGCTGTATGGACAAGGAGACAAGGAGGTTGTAGACAGTGGTAAAATGTCATTCTTATCCTAGCCAGAGAGTCACAGTCGCACGGTAAGAACTACATGGACTTTTTTTATCCCCAGGTGACCTTCACGAGCTGGTTGTTAACAGCTGCAAAACTTACCGCAGCCAAGACGGAATCGAATATGGCACTCCAAGCGAGCGCGGCGCCCAGAGCGGCCACCGTGAGCAGCGCCCCGCCCCCCGCCACCAGCCAGCGCCAACGGGGCGTGCGCCCGCGCATCGCTGCTCTGCAACAAACCACACAAATGTAAGTAAGTAAAGTAGTGTCCCACCGCTAGGCTAAGGCCTCCATCTTTGAAATCAAGCTATCGCTACAATGAATACTATTGGCTTAATCACCACCACATCACCCACCACGCTTGCCAAATGATGCCGATTGGTGAACACAAACCCGGGCTATTGCATCGAAAAATCCGAAACACATTTTTCCCGACCTGGCAATTGAATCTTTGGGTATCGGGCGCTTTGCTACTCAGACACCGAGGCGTTCGAAGTTTCGACCAACAACGGTCTTAGCCCCGAAACGGAACGGCTGCAACGGATGGATGGATGGATTTATTATTTATTTATTTATTTATCAGTGTTTACTGTGGACTTACAGTTGTGACTAAAACGTCCTTCAGTAATATAATATTATTAAACAAACAAGCATAAATTTTACATTATGAAACAAAAAAATAATAAGAATAATAATATTGAAACAAAAACAAATAAAATTACAACTATATTGAGAACCCCAACCTCAACTGTTAATTACTTAACCGTAAAATTTAACAATGAAAGGAATAATTCCGCCTCGTCGCCAAAATTTGAATGATATCGGCATACAGATAGTTTATAACCTGGATTAAAACATAGGTTACTTTTTATCCCAATATTCCCACGAAAACGGGAAGCACGCGGGTAAACCGCGAGCAGCCGCTAGTGATAAATAAATTTCCCTGATCAGATCAGAAGCAAAGGAACGGCATTTTACAACAGTTTATATTAGGAACCGTTCCAAAAGACAAGGATATTTAAACTTTGCTAAAATCGTAGAAATCAGTGTACCTGTTATTTCTGTGTGAGACACTATTTGGTGACAGACCGAAGTCGACGCGCGATATTCCACTGGCGGATTAAGCTACCTAGCCTAGTCACACTAATATTATAAATGCGAAAGTTTGTGTGTATGTCTGTGTGTATATTTGTTGCTTCTTCACGCTGCAACGGATGGATGGATTTAGATGAAACTCGGCATACAGATAGTTTATAACTTGGATTAAAACATAGGCTACTTTTTATCCCGATATTCCCACGGGAACGGGAACCACGCGAGTGAAACCGCGAGCGGCCGCTAGTCACTTATAAACCGCCAAAACTTTTATATACCTATATTATATTTTTTAAATATATAATTACTTATGTTACGGGTAGGCACTTGGCCTTCATGATAAGGCCGAAGGTGGAAGCGCACTTCATACCCGGAATCCTCAACTACCGAGGCACTGGCTATCTTATCTCTAGCTGCCGGAACACAACATTACAAACATTGATGTTAAGGCGTCATATTTAGATAAGTAGATGGTAGCTAACCAGGCGGACTAACAAGCCCTACCATAAGCCAAACCGAGTACACAAACATGTAACCCCTCTGGGAATCGAACCCGGGACCTCTGGGTCTAAACCGGTGGTCTTAACTACTAGACCACAGAGGCGGTAACAAATAGGAGAAAACGCATTACATATGCCTATCACTACGCTCAGGGAGACGCAGATGGTTATGTGGAACTCTCCCTCCATACCCCTCAAAGAGAAGGAGGGCATCCCCACTAAAACTCCTGCACTTCTCATTACGTGTCGCCAGAATGAACGAGGACCATCGTAAGCAATCACCGACAGGCTTATTACAACGCGACTGCTAGTTGCGGTTAATAAATTTATTTATTTATTTATTAAACATAATTAAACGGGTGAAAACCCAATTACATAATTTATGTACATAAATTGCACTTATAAAAACTAAAAAGAGACAATTTGGTAGCTTACTTCGACTAGTTATCCTTTTTGGATTATCAAAAAATATATCAATTTCTGGAAAAGTTACCAGGAGCGCGTTTAGTGCTTCATGCATACGAAACAATGGAGACTGCGCGCGCGTCACTGTACGACACGGCGGAGGCGCGAACAGCCAATGTCTACGACCCGAACGTATACGCAAATAAATTTCCGGAACATAAAGGCGACACAACTGTTCAACACATTCAGGCGAATCCATAACTCCCCGCAAGATCGCCATAGCCGTTGCAATGTCCACACGAGCTCTCCTGCATTCTAAAGAGTCCATCCCCAACATACCTAGTAAAAACTTAGTAGGATACATAAAGGGATAGTATCCATACATCCGTGTGGTACCGGGGATAAAGAATTGCACCACTCCATCTCTTTCCGTGGGTGTCGTAAAAGCCGACTAAGGGACCATTCCAGAGGATGGGCAGCAGCATCTCTCTGAGGTAACTCTCAACCTACTGCGATCGCCAACCCGCCTGCCAAGCGTGGCGATTACGGCAAATACCTCTCATATCCTTGGGGGAGGCCTTTGTCCAGCAGTGGACGTCTTTTGGCTGAGATGATGATGATGATCCATACATCCGCTTATAGTAATAGCGAAGAAAAGCCTTCTGAACGTTTTCCAGCATTAAGGCATGTTTGGCTTCGTGTGGGTTCCAAATGCATGAGCTAGACTCCAGTGAGCTCCTCACAAGACCAATGAACAAAAGCTTTATCACCTCGAGATTCTGAAAATCGCGTAAGTTGCGTAAAATAAAGCCTAGACGACCGAAGCAGCTACGAGTGAGCATGGAAATGTGCTTATTGAACGTCAGGGAAGTGTCAAAGGTAACGCCTAGGTCTTTCATTCAAATTGGTACTACGGACACAAATCGCTCAATGACCGCTCGCTTAGTGCATTTGCGATTAAAATGTATGTAATAGTTTATATACATACATTGAGCGACTTGTGTCCGTAACCGCAACTTGAGCAGTCGCGTTGCAATATTGTACAATTAAGAACTGGTTGCCTTATTGGTAATGAGCCTATGCGGAGTTATAAACCGCTAACAACCAAGCTAAGTATTAAGACAGTACATCAAAAGACGATACTTATATAAATCCAATTTACCTTAATAGCTATCTAGCCAGCTACAACTCGATTGGCCTTCGTTAAGTTCAAAAAGTAAACCAAGTATCTATATAAGTTATGTATCTATATCTACTTAATATTATAAAGCTGAAGAGTTTGTTTGTTTGTTTGGTTGAACGCGCTAATCTCAGGAAGTACTGATTCGGATTGAAAAATTATTTTTGTGTTGAATAGGCCATTTATTGAGGAAGGCTATAGGCTATATTACATCACGCAGCACGCTAAGACTAATAGGAGTGGAGCAGCTATGAAAAATGTTGCAAAAACGGGAAAATATTTTTTTTGAGAGCTTTCCTTGCGTACGCTGCGTAAACGGTAAAAGTTAAGAAAAATCATGTATTACGAAAATGTTCCTCTTTAAAAGTTCTAAAAAAAGTCCGCGACAGCATATGTCTAGGTTTTAAGGTTGACTCACTATAACCTTTTTTATGGTAAACAATTAACGCGGGTGAAACCGTGGGGCACAGCTAGTTTAACATAATTATAACTTAGAGGTCAAGTTTGCCCGCACGCGAGCGAGGACACGTCCCGAATATTTCCCCGGAGATGGAGTTAAGTGGATTGCCTGCGTCGGACCTCGCAGTATACTCGTATGGCTGTTATGTAACTAATAGCACAAAGTAAGGACACTGCAAAAGGCAAGTTTAATACAAACGCGGTCGAGTACCGATCCGACCCGAACCCATCGGAGAATCTAGTAGGGCACGGGGACACGCACTTTTAAGTGTGTGATACCGTTCCCTCTAGAAAACCTCCGAAGGTGATTCGTTTCACACGGCTTGAGGTACCCTTTACGTACCTCGGCGCCCCCTAAAAAGCCCGGTGACGCTGATAATGCCGTCTGAGGCAATCAGCAAGCTCTCTCAAAAAAAAAAACCGATCCGATCCGAACCCTTCGGAGAATTTAGTAGGGCATGGGGACACGCACTAGTGCGTGATGCTGTTCCTTCTAGAAAACTTCCGAAAGTGATTCGTTTCACACGGCTTGAGGAACGTGCTTTAGGTTTTTCGTCGCCCCCAAACAAGCCCGGTGAAGCTGAAAATGCTGTTTGAGTATTGCCGTTGAAATCAGCAAGCTCTTTAAAAAAAAAGCGCTGGAGCAGCGCACACATAGGCGACCTCTCACGGGCACGGAATTTCCGCGCAGTGGGTCAATGTGTGATTTTTCGATAAGGTCGACTGAATTGAAAAATATGTATGAAAAGTAGACAAAATCAACGTTTCGAAGTCCCCGGATTCGTCCTCCAAACCTGCGACCGATTTAATTGCTTTTTTCTCGGCTTCCGCTAGAAATCGGCCTTCACTAGACACCGTAACAAGTTCGTAAGTTCGTAACTCGACTCGACATCGATCGGTGGATACTCCGATTCTAACGAGAACTGGTGATCTTGAAATAAGAAACACTACGAATAATAATCATTTTGGAGTTTATAGTGGTAGTTATATTTGCCGTTTGAACGCGTTAACGAAAACGGAAATTTGATTTGCATTATCTTAACATCCCTCGTTTCAATGCCATTCAAATTTTCGTTTACGTGATTAAAAGGCGCACTAGGACCGATTTAATTCTACTGACCCTGTTGACAAACATTAGAAGTAGAATATCTATCTCTGAAACTGGTTATTAGGTGTTCAATTTTGCAACTTTACACAGGCGATCACCGTGTTACAGACTATAGTTTTAATTTCCCAAAACGTTTGCCAAATCGCACAGGTTACGCACATTTTGTGTGGAGTCTATACAAATTTAAGAATTCGTGCGTGGAATTCGCGAGGGAGCGCACTGAAACTGTGTCATTCACCGCCTTAGTCACCGTAACGTCGGAAATGTTGAATAATCTAATCAATGCTGTTATCTGATTCTAAAAAATCTATTGATATTTAACTTTTAAACACAGGCCAGGGTTTAGCGTTTTCGATATTTGTAAAAACGACAGAATCAGAACACTGAAACACGATTGTGTATTTTTTTCACGGCATGTAACTCCTTACCACCTGGGAGTATACATTACTTATTCTGTGACCTGAGTTTAATGGAAATGGAGTCTAAACGCAAAGACAACAAGGCCGGCCCACAAGGTGCCTCTTCAAGCCTCGATCGAAGGTCGCTATATCATAGGAAGGAGGGAAATAGTGTTCTAGTAGACTATTCCATCTTTTGGGAAGCGGAGGTGTATGTTTTAAATTTTAAAATTGGGATAACAGAATCGAGAACCCGACATGTGGTAGTTCTGCGACTGCGACCGACCATTAGGTGCTGTCCGTAACATGACACAGACATCGATCGCTTGCGGTCGCCTTTATACTTCACTGCGACTATTTACATCGCTAAGTACTCATCTTTTGCTTTTATTAAAAGTTATTATTTTCCATCATCATCCTCGTTTTAACCTTGATTTTATATTATGCTTACGGATTCGGTGATGGATGACATTCGGTGTCACTGATTTACCGTGACCACGTTACTATTCTGTCACGAACAAAGAACGGGTCATTTCTTGGACTCAACACCAAATGAAATGCTCAACGAGCATAGGAATTCCCTTCTCCCTGCAACATGAGACCCTTCGAACGAGGTGTGTGTGTGAAGAAGCGACTTCGGGATAGCAAGGTTAAAAGCTAAATCTTCGGTGAACTGCACTTCCGCTTAAAAAATTTAAAAAAATACAAAATTAAGAATCATTTTATTTAGTTTAGGCTACAAATAGCTCTTATTGCCGTCATTATGCCATCGGTTCGTAAGTCTACTCTGGGCGGAAGATCTTGTACTGAGAAGAACCGGCAAGAAACTCAGCAACTGTCCAGCTTTTTTCTTACTTACAGCGTCAAAAATATTGGAAAATGCCCCATCATAAAAGGACACTTTCCAACACAAATAAACACACAAAAAAATAAAAAAAGGACAATCACAACACAACACACAAAAAATACAATAAAATAAAAAAATTGTCTTAATATCAGGGAGGCGATTATTGAACCGGAGACTAATTCTCTCGCTATGATATCAATTACGAGTCCTCCTTTTTCTCTTATTCAACTTAAGGCGACGCATCGCTAAACAATTAATCTAATACGGAGCGTTAACGCATAAGAAAAACTGATTTTTCTTCCTTCAAATTAAAACTACAAATTATTTTTAAAAAATGAACTAACATTATTGAAGTGCGTGTTAAGACTAATCTACTAAAAAAATTTAGATGCTTAAATCGGTCTGGTTTGCCTGTAAAATGCAAATCTGTTTTAAAAGAGGTTACTTTGATATTTTTTTCTCTGTTACAAAAGTTGACAAATCGTGTTTCTACAACTAGCAAAATGAAGTCAATTAAATGAAAAATCATGTCATCAAATATCACTTTCATATGTTTTGTAATTGTTGGGAAAAATCAAGATCCCCGCCACGTAAATTTCCAATGCGTCCGTCGCCCTAAACTAGGTAACTTATTTTGACATCGAAAATTTTGGTATCGGTATTGTAAGTAATGCAAATAATATTATATTGTTATGGTTTTCTCCGTGAGGTTGGTAGCGTACATAAAGGGATTTACGGAAGTTTGCGCCCAGCTGTGGTATCAAAAAGGCTGTAGTTGATAATGATGACTGCTAACAAGACAATTAGCACTTAAGAAAATAATAATTAAATTTGCTAACAAGAAGACAAATTATTGGCAAATATGATCTTTGTATTGCACAATTATGGTCATCGTAACGTAAATAAATAACACACGTGGGCGCAACAACGCAATTCTATGAGGCACTAATTATTTAATGTTTTCTAAAGTTTACGCGAACACTACACATTGAAATGAAACAACTTTTACGGATCTACTCGCGTTTATTTTACACATTACTTTTAAATAATGTTTATTATGACGTTTCGAACCCTTAGCTGGGTCCGTGGTCACAGGGAGACTGAGGTGTTGGTCGTCTCATAATTAGTTGGTAGCTTGTATACCCTCATTTTAATCAGGTGCGTTCCGTTTTACGCAGAAAGAGCTTACAGTATCTTTGGGTCTGACAGTATGGTGTTGGGGTTGGGATTTAATATGTTGTATGATGGGATCCCAGGCTGGTGGTAGATTCCAACCATCTTCTCTATTGAAATTAGGATGTTTTCTCATTTCAATAGCCTCGCGTATCATCCTAGGGATGAATCGTTGTTTTCTAGCGAGTATTTGTGGTTTCTCAAATCTGATGTAATGGTTGGGCCCCTCTAGGGAATGTTCGCATACTGCGGACCTATTTTCGCGCCTATACTTGACGTCGGCTACTAGATACTGTAAGCTCTTTCTGCGTAAATCGTAACGCTCCTGATTAAATTTAAATGAGGGTATACAAGCTACTAACTAATTATGAGACGACCAACACCTTTCACATTGGTTAGTGCCAGCACAGTGCAGCCAAAATTTGGAATGACCTCCCGCCGCCAGTTCGTTCAGGGATTAATCTCTCGCTACCAACGTTTTGCGGGAATTGTCGCAACTGGCTGCTCCATGAGCAGGCGCTGGCACTAGCTAATTACAATTACAAATATAAGTAAATAAATATAGAATAATGTAAGTACTTAGATTAATTTTGTTAGTTTATTATAGTATTAATTTATGGCGTTGGCAGAATAACAGGGTTTGTGGGTCTCCTGCAAACACTGAGCCATAGACCTTTTTGTCTATGTTTTTTTTTGGCAAATAAATATACTTATTATTATTATTTAAGTAGTGGCTAAATACCTCTCGCCTATGGCGGTTAAGTCCGGCAATAGCACAATCGGCCGGAGTCAGGGCACGAGGGAGAGAAATCGGCGGACAATGCGCGCGGTATCAAGTTCCACCGCTTTTTGCATTTTCGCTGGAAGCGAACCGCCGCCGACGAATCCCAGCCTTTTCAGATGTTTACTCAACGTGGCTGGACAAACCAAGTAATTACAGGGTGTGGTGTGTTATTTGTATATGGTGTGGGGTAAATTCAAAATCTTCCAGTTGCATGAACTTCCTCACAATTCGGCAGGTATTAAAGATAGCAGCTTTCTGTAATATATTTACTGTATTCTCTTTCAGGTCTATTATTTTCAGGTTTTTTTTTATATTATTTCGTACTACGCCGGTGGTAGAGATGACAATGGGGACGATATACACTTTTTCTTGTTTTCAGATTCGTATAATTTCTTCTCTTAGGTCTGCGTATTTACTTATCTTTTCTGTTATTGTCTTTTGGATATTATGGGTGTTGGGGACTGCGATATCTATCAGGTAAGTGGTTTTGTTTGTTTTGTCTTGCAGTGTTATGTCCGGTCTATTGAAGTGTATGGTTCTATCAGTGAGTATAGCGCGATCGTAATATAGTTGGTAAGAGGTGTTTTCTATGACAGTTTGGGGTAAGTATTTATAATAGGGAATATTTGTGTCTTGTATGAGATTGTGTTTGTGTGCTAATTTTTGGTGTATGATATTTGCTAGTTGGTTATGTCTGTGTGTATAATCTGTTTGTGTAAGACTTGAGCATGCACCCGTTATGTGTTGAATGGTTTCAGGTTGGGTGTGCCATCTACGACATTTGTCGTTTGTTACTGTAGGGTCTTTAATTATATGCTTTCTGTAGTTTTTAGTACTAATTACTTGATCTTGTATTGCTATTATAAAACCTTCCGTTTCGGGGAACAAACTGCCGGTTTTGAGCCACATGTTCGAAGCGTTTGTGTCTATGTGAGGTTGGTACAGGTCATGAATGTGTCTTCCGTGCATTACTTTTTTCTTCCAGTCTTCTATTTTCTTATTCTGAGGATCTATATTTCTTGGATCTTCTATATGAGACAGTTCGTTCAGGTTGAGGGGGGTATATCCATTATCGTTTTGGACTATAGCTTGATGCATGCATGTTGCTTGTTTGGGATTTGGTGCGCAAGAATGTAGTTAAGCTTTAAATCTGTTTTTTCCACAAATGACGAATGTCTATTAGACCTCTACCTCCATCCTGTCTTCTGATTGTAAGTCTTTCTATTGCAGATTTAGGGTGATGATTGTTATGTTTGGTGAGTGCAGTGCGTGTGGATCGTTCAATTTGTGTTATGTCGGTATTAGTCCATTTTATAACTCCAAATGAGTAGGTTAAAATATGAATAGCGTAGGTATTTATAGCTTTAATTAAGTGTTTTCCTAAAAGATGGGATCTGCAAACAGCATTGACTCTCCTTTTGTACTCGGCAGTCAGTGCTTCTTTTATTGTTGTGTGATCTAATCCTTTTAGTTGCTGGAATCCTAAATACTTGTATAAGTCGGTTGGTTCCATAGCTGTTATAAAGTCAGTGTTATTAATTAAATAGTCACCGGGTTGGATTTTGCCTTTAATTATATGAACAGTTTTACATTTGTCTAATCCAAAATGCATATTAATATCTTTACTAAATTCTGTAGTAGTTTTAATAAGTGCTTTCATTTCTTTTTCATTTTTAGCATATAATTGTTTCGACGTTGTCATGTTTAAAGCGATATCCGGCTCGGTCACTGTGTAGTCTGTAAGAAAGGGGGTTCAGGGCGAGGCAAAACCATAGGGGACTCAGTGAGTCGCCCTGGTTAGATTCCTTTTCTAATAGCAATTTGTCTAGTTGTTATGTTGTTATTTGAACTATTTAAATGTAGTGTAGTTTTCCAGTAAGGCATAATATTTTTTAGGAAGTTTATTATTGTAGGATGTATTTTGTAAATTTCTAATATTCGTATCAACCAGGAATGTGGAATACTGTCAAAAGCTTTTTTATAGTCTATGTAGGTGCAGTGTAAGTTTCTGTGTTTAGATGTGGCATGTTTCATAAGAGTTGAGTCTATGATGAGTTGCTCCCTGCATCCCATATGCCCTCGCCTACAGCCTTTCTGTTCTTCAGCTAGTATTTTGTTGTTTTCTACATGTAAATTAGTTTTTCGTGTTATAACAGATGTAATTATTTTATATATAGTTGGTAAGCATGTTATTGGTCGATATTGAGATGGTTGTATGGAGTGACTATTTTTGGGAAGCATATATGTAATTCCAGTAGCGATGAATTCTGGAATAATTTGTTGTCCTGATATGATTTCTGAAATATTTTCAGCCAATGAATTATGAATGCAAGTCAGTTTTTTATACCAAAAGTTATGAATTTTATCTATGCCCGGAGATTTCCAATTGTGTAACCTAGATGTAACATATTTAATATCTTCTTCTAATATTTCAGTGTATTCCATACTTTCGATATAAGTGCATCTTAGTTCTTCTGCTGCTATCCAATCAGCTAGGTTATTATGAGGTACCTGTTCTTCCCATATACCTGACCAAAATTCTTCTAACTGTTCTTCTGTTGGTGTTTCTACAATATTTTCCTGAGTGGCTGTCTGTGGTTTCATTAAATTTCTATAAAATTGTTTTTCATTTGTGACAAACATCCTATTTTGATTCTTTCGATCTTGTGCTTTCTTATATCTTTTTAGTCTGTGAGCTTTAAGTGATAATTTATGTTTTAGTGTGTCCAATACTTCCGCCGCATTTTTATTTTTTTACTCGTGTTTAGTGTGTATGGTTATGGTTCTCAGTAAAAAATTTACTCTTTCAACTATTTTTCTGGTTCTATTGTTATTGATATACTGAGTGATTTTTCCTATGTCTGCTCTTAATATTTCTATACCTCTTTCTAATCTGTGCTGCCATGCCGGTTTGTTTTCAACTTTCTTGCGTGTGCTTCCTGCTATTTGAGTGACCTTGTAGTTTAGTTCTTCTGTAATAGTTAGTGCAGTACAATAAATTAATGTATGTACATCTGTTAGTTTTGTATTGGTAAAGATATAACTTTTTAGTATGTTTTCATTAAATAGATGGACAAGTTGGAAAAGTTTAGGACTATATCTAAGCCTTGGTAATTTAGGTCGGGCCGTGGGATCAATGCCTGAGTATAGGGTTATATTATTACGGAATTTATCTAAAATTTCTTGTGTTATAATGTCTGCTTCCTTTGAAGGAGGCATATGGACTAAGGTTTGAACTTCATTTTCTATTAGTTGAGTTATTGTTTCTGTTTGTGTGGATGTGTGTGCGGTGTGTGTATGTTGACTATTACAGTAAGTAAGACTAGATGGCAGTATTGGTGATGTTGTTAATTGTTGTGATTGTGGATGGTTTAGCGCTTCTGTAATGTGTTCGCTATTTCTATTTCTTTGTTCTTCTTGTATTTGTATTCGGATTTCTTCTTTTAAACTAATTAACACATCTTGAAGTAAAAGCTTATTTCTTTCTATTGCTCTCTTTTGGTCTGAAATTCTTTGTTCTGACACCTTTACCTCAGGGTATTTAAGGGAAAACTGTTCATGCAGTCTTGTTCTGTATATTGTCATGTCTGTTTCTAATTTAGTGATGTGGTAGTAAGTGTGCATGATAAATAAGTTTACATCATTACTCCATTTCATACGCACTCTGGGCTTACCGGCCTTGGTGGACGCGAGTAAAAATGCATTTGCCTCTCGCGCAACATTCAAGACTGGTGTTGGTGTTCCTCTACAGTCCGACGATGTCGGTGAAGATTGTACCGAGGGATTATATGATGCGGTACTTGGGCTGTAAGGTTCACATGGACTATTGTCTCTACTAGTTGTGTGTGAGTGTGATATGTCGGCTGTAGTATATTCGGGTTGTAAACCCCCGGTGGGAGCCCGCCTGCTCAACTCCTCACCACTGACGGTTCGCATGCTGGAACACCCAGCGTCAGCTCCAGGTGTGCCCCGACGATTGCCCTCGGGAAGCGGCCCTCTCAGTTTCTTTCTCAATCTAGTCTCCATATTAACTGGGTTACCCTTGCCACGTTAGCCACGTCAGTAAGTTTTCATCGTGTGTCCGCCCCCCACGTGATCAGATGTTCGATCAGGACGTGTGGTTGGATTTTAGGGGGCTTATTATTATTATTATTTATATGTGAGTTTTTTTTCTCAGCTAGAAGCCAGTTTTATTATTATTATTATTATTTACCTATTTTACGTAATGAGTAAAATAAATGCGAGTAGATCCGCAAAAGTTGTTTCATTTCAACAATTGTATTGCGGTTTTGCTACTCTCTCGCAGAGGCGGCGGCGCCGGAGGAGGGACCTATTCTTCAAGGGCGCGTCAAGTCCGGTTTAAGTTATTTACTAACAAAACACGCGTTGTTGACAGATAGGTAGGTAACACGTCTACGCATGTTGGGTCCCTTTTTTAATATATAAAATGAAGTGTGAAAGCCTACATACTGAGAAAAGGCAACCACAGGGCAAAGATGAACGCCGCGCGGCGACATATTTTTTTCATCGCATTATCTCGTGCAGAATAGATATATATCTATATGTCTATGGTTGTAAACATGGCAGCCCATGAAGCTGTACTTAAAAACAACCCCTAAATAAACTAATCAAAAAAAATTACCAAGTGATTCGTAGTCCGTAGTAAGTACTAAAGTCCTGATTATTATAAATTGGTAAGGGTTACCCTATAGAAAGATAGGTATCACCAGAAGAGTGAGATAGCTACATAATACTTGCTTTTTCAACTAACAGGCCTCTCCAGCCCACCAAAGTCGACTCGTTCTGTCAAATCGTGATTCGCAGTGTTTTTATCGACAGACTCTAAACTTACGCGCCATAATTTATCAAATTCTGACAATTAAAAATGACGCCATAGTATTTATTAAAGCTTGTCCGCGACTTAATAAATTTTGCTTTTGATTTTCTTTTTCATCATGGCAGTGCTTATTTTAATTATTTATTAACGGTTTATAAGGAAAGGGAGGCAAGAAAAATACAACGCCGGAGGATAAGAGACTTGTGCGATCCATGATCCATTTGACCTCAATGACGCCGAGTTCCAAGCTTTGTGGAGAGTTTCGAAGCCCATGGCTTTATAGAAATTAAATATTAAACACACAAATGTTTAATTTGCATTTTAGTGCTTCGGTTCCTGAATCATCGCAGAGTATATAGAATAAGTATCTGTTTATTAATCTTTGAGATTGAGATTATGTATTGATTATGTAAAGATTGCAACAACGTCACATTTCTCCTCGCCAAGTTATGGGTTACATTAAACAAAGAAATACAAAAGGTGTAGGTACAAAGTACCTACTTGATCTTTGACTACTTTATAATTCTCATTGCTCGGTTGACAGCACGCAGTGCCCGAGCGGATGCGCCCGGAGGTGTCGGTGGTGCCGATTGAGA
Source organism: Eudonia lacustrata (assembly GCA_947562085.1). NCBI lineage: Eukaryota > Metazoa > Arthropoda > Insecta > Lepidoptera > Crambidae > Eudonia > Eudonia lacustrata. Next base: position 23,791,937 of record OX387317.1, read on the forward strand.
CTCGCACACTGGTTTCTCTTCCGAGGCCGTTTCCTGTGCCTCACCGTTACCTCCTGACGCATCCTCAAATACATCCTCGGCTCCGTTTTCCACCTCTGGGACTAGTGATGATCTCTGATCGCCATTAGAAGTCATCGCTTTCGAACATGAAACATCGCTTAACCGAGATAGTGAGAATCGCCCCTTAGCGCTGTCTCGACTTGGTATAATTTGGTCGACATGTCTACGCCACTCCACCCCTTGGCCTATCTCTACTTTATACGACACCGGCCCGGTTTTCTTTGTGACTGTCGCTTCAGCCCATTTGTCTCCCTTAGCCGTATAATCCCTAGCTAACACCGCGTCCCCCACGTGGAACTCCCTGTGCGCCCCCGGCACCGCACGCTGCTCCTGCCGGTCGCGCACAGCAGCCGCCACGTCGGGGCGCAGCGCATCCAGGCGGCTCCGTAGCCGACGACCCTGGAGCGCAACGGCTGGTGATACTCCAGTCGTTGCGTGGTCACTGTTCCTATATTGTAAAAGGAATTTACTCAACGCCGTGTTTGCGTCTTCGCCCTCAACTAATGCCTTTTTAACCGTTTTCTTTACCGTTTTCACCGCGTTTTCCGCTGCACCGTTTCCCTGAGGCCTATACGGAGCCGAAGTTGTATGTTTGATACAATTTTTTTCACAGTATTTTTTAAACTCTAAAGATGAAAATGGTGGGCCGTTATTGGTTACGAGTTGCGATGGTAATCCAAAACGAGCAAAAAGGCTCCTTAAAACTTTAATAGTGGACTCCGCCGTTGTGTTTCGCATCGGAATGGCCTCGATCCACTTTGAGTGGGCGTCTACAATAACGAAATATCGTACTCCCCCGCAATCCCCAAAATCAGCATGTAGCTATTGCCACGGATACAATGGGAACTCCCAGGGATGCAACTGAGCTCGCGGTGGTGCGTCACGTACGGTCTGGCACGCCGCACAGGCCCTACAGACCTCCTCTATATCGCGATCCAATGTTGCCCAATATATGTAATTTCGAGCTAAATTTTTCATTTTATTCATGCCTAAGTGGCCCTCGTGGAGTTTGTTTAAGACTTTCTTTTGTAAAGTGTAAGGAACTACTATTCTATATTTATAAATAACGCAACCTTGAAGTACTGCAAAATCATGTTTCCTTGCGAAAAATGATTTTTCTTCATCGCTACTCGGGTCCGACGGCCAACCGAATAAAATATACCCTTTAATTTTACATAACAACTTGTCATGCTCTGTTTCTTTTTCTACATCTTTATGACAAACAGGTAGTGACTCCTCCACTAAATTTAAAAAATCTATCTGTCTCGAGTCTGTGGAGCGGCCTTCACATGGCAAAGGTAATCGGGACAACGCGTCAGCTGGACCATTATCCGCCGATTTGACAAACTCAATTGAAAAATCATATGCAGCCAAGCGAGCCGCCCACCTTTGGAGGCGGCTAGCTGCCGTCTGTGGGATCCCGCCCTTATCCCCAAAAATATGCGTCAGAGGTTGGTGGTCCGTACGTAGTGTGAACCGTCTACCGAACAAATATTGATGGTGTTTAATAACGCCAAATAAAATGGCCAGAGCCTCCTTATCGAGTTGGCTATAGTTGCGCTCGGGCGCACTCAGCGTCCGCGACACGCAGCTGATGGGCCGCTCGCAGCCGTCCTCGTACCGGTGCGCGAGCACCGCGCCCAGCCCGTAAGAGCTGCTGTCCACCGACAGCACTAATTCGCGCCCCTCCTCATAGTGTGCCAGTACGCGCTCGCTCGCGAGGGAACGTTTTGCCTCTGTGAAAGCCTCTTCACATTTGGAGCTCCACTTCCAACCAACATTTTTTTTTAATAAGCTATGCAACGGATGTAATATTGTGCTTAATCTAGGGATAAATTTTCCATAATAATTAAGCATTCCTAGATAACTTTTCAGTTGGGACACATTTTTAGGTGTTGGAGCGTTGGAAATGGCCTCCAATTTCTCGGGGTCCGGCCTCAAGCCGTCTTTATTTATTATAAAACCTAGGTATTTAACACTGTCTTGTAAAAACCGACATTTACTTAGTTCAACAGTGAGACCCATGTTGCGTAACCTTTCGAATACAGCCCTGAGATTCTTTATATGGTCATTATCCGATAATCCTGTGACACAAATATCATCTAAAAAGGCGACGCATCCCGGCACGCCCCGAAGCGTTTCCTCCATAATTTTTTGAAATTTTTCGGGTGTGCATGAGAGACCATAAGGAGTGCGCCGATACGCAAATGTGCCTATGTGAGTAGTGATGGCTGTATACGGTTGTGAGTCCTCAGATAAAATGCACTGTTCGTACGCGTGCGTAAGGTCTATTTTTGTATACTTTTCTCCGCCACTTAGGTTTGCGAATAACTCTTCTATACGTGGTAACGGATAGTAATCTCTTCTAAGTTTAGGATTAATCGTGATTTTGTAATCCCCACAAATCCGTATATCGCCATCCCTTTTTACTACCGGGACTATTGGTGTCCCGTAATCTGAATAGTCTACGCGGTAAATCGAACCATCGGCCTCGAGGCGCGCCAGCTCGCGCTCGACGCGCGCGCGCAGTGCGAGTGGCACGGGCCGCGCTCGCACATAAACCGGTTCCATATCACTCAGCTGTAGTCGAATCGGCCGCTTACAAGTACCGAGTTTGTCACACAAAACTTCCGGGAATTCTTTACATAACAAGTTCACAAAACTATCATCTGTGATTTCATTGAGGTTTATTTGTTTTATTTCTAAGGCTCGCATCCAGTCTCGGCCCACTAATGGCCGGGCTCCGCCCTCGATGACGTATAGGCGTAAGGCTTGTTTTGATACGTCTCCTAAGCAAACATAAACCTCAATGTAACCCAGAGACCTAATGCGCGTTCCCGAATAACCACGTAGAATTAAATTGTCATTTTTAATGTTTTTATGTGAAAATAAAGACATGTACATTTTCTCATTGATTGCCGAAATCCGGCTACCCGTGTCGACTTCGCATTGAATTAAATTATTGTCAATGGATAACTGAATGAAATAAGGCTTGTTACCTTGAGCGATCACTGCAATGTTAAACATATCATCGTCTTCCGAGTCTGCGCTCACATAATTTTGTCGACCTGCACTAGCACGCACTCGTTTGCACATCACTTTTAAATGGCCCCGTTGGCCACACTCATCACAATTATAATTTTTGTATCTACACCTGTCGGGCGCGTGCGGCCTGCCGCAACGCCAGCATGCGCGCGCCGCCTCGGGGCCCGGCTCGCGCCCGCCGCCGCCTGCGGCACCGGCGCCGGCGCCCCTGGGGCCCCGCCCTTGCTGGCCGGCGCGTGCGCCTCGCGCAAAATGCAGGCCTTCGCCCGCCTCGCCGACCAACGTTCCTGATGAGCCTGTCGTCGCCATCGCCGACGTCGTCGTGGAGCCGCTCACCTCTGCATGTTTTTCTGCGGCCTCCAAGGCCAGGACTAACTCCACCGCCTCTCTATACTGTATTGATTTTTCCGCAAAAATCCTCGACCGCATGGCGTCATTAGCCAGCCCCGAGACGAATTGATCTCTTAAGTTTTCTTCCAGAGTAGAACACGTATTGCATCTGCCGAAGTTACAAGTGGCGGCTAGATGTTTGAGGGCTTGAAATACTCTGTGAGGGGCTCCCCGACCCGTTGCCGGCGTAAACGAAATACGTGGCGCTCGGCTATCTCAGAGCGCTGCGGTTCCAAATGTTCCGATACGAGTTGCACTAATGCATCAAACGTTTTTGTTTCTGGTAACTCAGGTGAACATAAATCGCACATCAACGCGTATGTCTCTTCCCCAACAACTGTAATTAACATAGCCACTTGCAATTCTTTCTCTATTTGGTTCAATAATATATTTATTTATTTATTTATTTATTTATTTAAATCAGACATCTTACAAGCTTACAGATGAGTCATCCAAGGCGCTAATAAGATTATTTTTAGTCAAAGAAAAAAAAAAAAAAAAACTTAGTCTAATATTACATACAAAAATATTAATAATAAAAAACAGAAAATAATAATTAGTAGATATGATGTCAAGTTATACAACACAAAATAGTACCTAAAAACAAGACAAATATGTCAATTGGCCAGACCGCAAAACAATACGATACTGACGAATACACACAAATGTCAACAAATCAAATAAGTCAATAAATATTACATATTAATGTCAATACTATAACTATAAAATTTATTTAATACCATTCCTAAACTATCAGCGAATATGTCGATATCGTCGTGCCGAGCAAGCAAGTCTCCAATGCACCGCAGCGCGCGGGCAGTGGGCGCAGAGCCAGCCCTCACGGTGCGCGTCACGGGACGCGCAAGCAGACGCGGACGACGACGAGGCGCGAGCAGGCCCCCCTCATCCCGCGGAATGTTACCCGGGACCAACAGGCGCACTCTTTCCAATACCTCCGGGCTTTCGATTTTGTTTCTTAAAACTAACAAGTAATGCTTCAGGAGAATCATTACTCTCCTAAGTTTAAGGGTGTCCATGTCAACCATAGCGTAGACAAACATCGAAGGATATAAATAGGGGTAGTACCCGTAACGTTTTTTATATGACCGCCGAGCAAACTTGCGCTGTATTTTTTCCACCATGAGCACATATTTATTCTCACACGAATCCCAGATCACCGCACAATATTCCAGCCTGCTGCGAACATATGCATTGTATAAGGCCATAGCCACATTTGAATTGTCAAACTGAGCCGCGGTCCTAATAACAAAGCCTAACATTTTATTAGCCATCTTGCAGATTGTTGTCACATGCGTATGAAAGTCAAATTTTATATCTATTTCTAAACCTAGGTCACGAATATTAAATACTCTTTCGATTGGAGCGTCAGATATATTGTAAGTTACGTTTACAGGATGCCGTTTGCGTGAACAGGTAATAATCTTACATTTGTTAGCATTAAGGGGAAGATGGTATCTACGGCTCCACTCCCATACAGAATCTATGTCGTTCTGTAGAACCTCAGTGTCCAGAGCATCTGTGATTCCCAAACTTAACTTGAGGTCGTCTGCGAATAGAAGACACTTAGCATTCTGTACTGTATTAGGCAAATCATTCACAAATAGTAGAAACAAAGTAGGTCCTAAGGTACTACCCTGACTCACGCCTGATCTTGTATAATATTCAGCAGATTCATAACCATTTAGTTTAACATACTGACACCGATTTTTGAGGTAACAGGACATTAACTTCAGCAAGTTTGGTGTGAATCCGACAATGGCCAGTTTCCGCAGCAAAATGTCATTATCGACTACATCAAAAGCCTTTTTGAAGTCGAAATAAGCGATGTCTACTTGTCGACCTCCATCCATTACGGAATGGACGTAATCCGCATGAGCCACAAGGTTTGTGGTGGTCGATCGAGCCTTCCGAAAGCCATGTTGGCTATCATGGAGCAAGTGGCCAATTTGGTTGCTAATCTGAACATTAAGCAAGCTTTCGTAGATTTTGGCAAACACCGAGAGCACAGCAATGGGTCTGAACGAAGTAACATCCGTTCCACCGTCACCCTTTGGAACTGGTGTGACTCGCGATAGCTTCCATCTTTTGGGATATGTCGCTTGATTAAGGGAGAGATTAAATATGTACAACAACGGTGTACTCATAACAGACACACAGTCCTTTACCAAAAATCCCGGGACACTATCAGGCCCCCCTGCGGATCGCGGCTTGAGGCGCCTCACAGCTTGCTTAAGGTCGTTAATATTCACTGAGAACACCGAAACTGAAGTAGCGTCACACTGCGTGTAAGCTGCACGAGCAGCCTCGACATGATCCAGTATTGGATTTTCAGCGCGAAATACAGAGCTAAAATATTTGGCAAAGGAATCGGCCGCAGCTTGACCCTGCACCTCAACACCATCGCAAATAAAAGTATCAATACCATGTCTCTTTTTTTTCTTTTCTTTTATAAAGTGCCAAAATTGTACAGGATCATCGATAATATTTTTTTGTATTTGCGTCAAATGTCGCCGATACTCTATCCCGATTATTTTTTTAACATACTCCCTATAATATTTAAAAAGCTCCTTATTAAATTCCTTGCCCTCAATCTTGTACCTCTTTAAATGATAATGTTTTTGTTTGATATTGCTAATTATCTCTGCTGTAAACCAACTTGGATAATTATGTAGCCGATTACTCATAACGTGATCCTTTATAGGAACAAACTGTTTGATGCAGTCATACAACTTGTCATAAAAAAGCTCAACAGCGGAATCAACGCTCGTTAAAGCTAATAAATCAGACCAGTCCATGCGAGCCAATGCCTCATATAAACCCTGTAATTCACCTTTACGCCAGTTAAATTCCGGGTTAGATGTAGTACGATACACTGGAGGCGACAATGGCGCAGATGCCAGGTGACCCCGACATGGAACACCTATCACCACATCCAGCGCAGGGTGGTACTCATCAATGCGGACTAAAGGGTCATTGTCAATGGTAACTCTAATATCATGGAGTTCCTGGTTGCTCAGCACAAGATCCAACATTCTACCTTTATTATTAAATACGACATTATGTTGCTGCAATGAACAGAAGTCACAGAAATAGTCAAATTGCATTTTAACAGTAGTACTGCATGAATTTAAATTAAAGTCACCTAGAATTAAAACACATAAGTTAGAGTACTTACAAATCGCATCTTCAATACAGGTCAATACATTTATATACTGTTCATCATTATAATTAGGTGGTAGATACACGACACAACATAAAATTTTAATATTCTTATAAGTTATAATAGCCAAAATGAGTTCTTTGTCAATGGTCAATGCTTCAATGTCTTTTACAATAGTTAATGAAAAAGAGTCACGAACAGCCAGCAGAACTCCACACCCCACCCAGTGTCGCCAGCCCGATCTCTTCTTACCACCCTGTACCCAGGAGGAAACAGTTCACCATCACAAACAGAACTTGTTAAAAATGTCTCAGTCAACGCAAAAATATCAGCTTTACTTTGCCCTACATTATTATAAAACACAAAAGTCTTAGACCGGAGACCACGGACGTTTTGGTAAACCAAGTGTATCTTCTTAGCTGTTAGTGGCTTCTTGCTTCTTACTCTCTTTGGCTCGAAAGTTCTGGTGCCAAGGCTTGACACATATGCCTTCAGACCAACTGCTTGGGCACAGCACAGTTTCTGCGACGTTTGATGGAACACTTAACTTGAATGAGGCATAGCGACCACGCGGCTTTAACTCCTCAACAGTACACCTGTCACTACCACACATTGCTTTGAGATGATCGTCCACCTGTTGGACTGTTGTACCCTCCTGTACGTAATAGAGATGAAGATGCCTCCACCTTTCAGCAGCTTTTAGTAATGTAGAACCCGGCGCAGCAGTACCTCTAAACAATCCAGGAATAGTGGCGCGCACCCGTTTGCGTTTCACTTCAGTCCATTCGCTTGTCTCGAGGCCACCAGACTTGTTCTCATTTTTAGGCGAGGCGGAAGTCACAGAAGAAGGCATCTTTTGTGTAGGTACGATTGTCAGAGAGGAGTCTGGGTTTATGTGAGGCTTGGTTTTCGTCACCCGTCCGGTGCTATTTGGAGGTAGTCCGGGCGCGTAGACAGATTCAAGTTTGGGTTTCTGTTTTACATGCGCAGATGTACTAGGCAAAGATTTATCCATGGCATTATTTTGTGTCTCACTCATGCTCGGTTCACTATTGCCAGATTTTATGTCACTATTACCAGATTTCATGTCACAACTTTGCATTAGCATGTCAATTTTACTCGAGAGCGTATCTATTTTGCTAATGATTTCCTTTCTAAAGTCAGTAAACTGTTCGGCTACTATAATTTTTATTTTATTTACAAATTGAGTTTCAGATTCATAATATTTCTTTTCCAGCTCATGCAAAAATGTTCCTTTCACTTCATCCAACATGCTTCTAAGAACATCAATTTCCTTAGGAATAGGAGTTTTGATTTGCTTTCTAGCGCGAAGCGTCACATTATCAGAGCCGCTCTTTCCGTCGACACCTGTATATTGCGCACCACACACTCCAGTACGTACCGGGCACATTCTCGGGACTATCCATCGAAACATCAAGACAGTTACTAGCCGTACTCGCATCGGGGTTGTGACGCTGGCGCACGGGTGTACAGGTATTGTCGCCTTTGGGTAGTTTACTGAGACATTCCACACAAATCCAAGTATTTCTATATTCCAATGTCATCGTTGCATATAAATTACTACTAATGTTAGCACACAATAAATCAAAAATTTGCTTACATCGTGTACATTTCATATAAGGGCCATCCTCGCTCACTCTCTCAGGGCAACCCGCACAACGCGCGCTCCTTGATGTCATCTTTGCGTTGTTCCACAGTAGGTATACAGCCGAGCGCAAGCGAACTGTATCGACGACGGCCGGCGGGCGCTGCGATGCGGATGACTCACAAGTCACAACAGTAGCGGGCAGCTCACGAGTTGTCGTAGGTCAGGATCGTAACGGCCAGAGTAAAAATTTCAAAATAAATTTTGTTGTATCTTCGAAAATACTCGTCCAATTTTGATTCTGATTTCACCACTAGATAGACCGTTTCACGTACTAAACAATAGTTACAAAAACTATCACAAACAACTACTTTTATCTACTAATTTTGGCAAATTTAACGGAGCAGAAAAGTACAGATGCTTACGGTTACAATTCCGAACGATTGGTTATACATACATATATACTGTTTTACACGTCTTATGTACGCCGGCCACTGTTTTGCACTTAAGTTAAAAGGTTCGATTTTCCCGATTGGCATATTCGAAACTCCTTAGAAACACGAAAACGTATAAACTAGAAAATATTTTTTTTAATCCGCGCTCGTCGCCAGTGGAACGTCAATGAAAGGCAGGGCTTGGCAACAGACTAATTTATTAAAACGTAAGGCATACCCTCCACCATATCATAATAAAGATTGCAACAACGTCACAATACCTTCTGTGTTTTTCTTAAAGAATCGTAGTTTCAGTCATGCGAAATCCCATCCCATCCTATTTTAGTTCTATTAATACTGTTACTATGTAATTAATGTTTTTACGTGTTTGTTGCTCTATTCCGTTTGTCTAATACTTTTGGTATATTAACTTTATGAGAAAACGACAAATGAATCGACATCGGCAACTCTTCTCGTCTTGTCCACGAGATATGTCGCGGCGTTCATCTTAACTCTGCAGAACCGTGACAAGTGAAGTGGAATAGAGATAAATTCAATCTCTTAAGATTATCATTATTTTATATAAGAGCATTAGGTATGCCAGTTGTCTAGGCCCTCAGGTAGACCGAGACGGAGATGGCGAGACAATGTTGACCTTGATACATGAGGAACTAGCATGGCAGAGGACCAGAAGATGAGGAAAAGTATGGGAAGGCCTTTGAAGCCAGGAGTGTGACTACCTATCTGTTAATTATATATATTTAATATTTAGTTTATTCTTTTCAGATACTTAGTTACTTACAAGCGTATAGGTAGCGAGTAAATTATACGTTTACAGATTATTTATGCAGTTAAATTATTTTCGCAATATTTAGGATCACTTTACAAATCCTTTAATGTTCATAAAAACAAATTAAATTCTTGATACTGACACAGAATAAGTAATAGTATATACTGAGCAATCAGGGCATTGCCGCTGCGTGGGCAGTAGGAGCAAACCGGGCTGTTATTATTTTATTTTGTTTTTTATGGCTTTGCACAAGCATTTAGCCAATAAAATAATTTTTCTTACAGGTAATACATAAATAAACAATATTTCCTTCCTGTATGATGATGATGAATGATAATAGAAATGGTAAGTGAAAAATGATATACCCCTTAACCCCTCGAGTATCTCAGTAAAGATGTGGGGCTTTACTAAGTCCTCACGCGGACTTCTTGAGAGAATTTGAAAAGTGACGTTGCACTGTTTTGTTTAATTTGCCAACACTCATGCACACTCACGAACACTTAACGGTTTATAATCCACCATTATTTCACATTAATATTTGACATAACACAAATTTTAGAAAACAAAACAAAACCGCAGACATGACTCTTCACTTTCCCGCCAAGAAGTCCGGGTTGTTTTAGATTTGTTTTTCTCAATTTTGTTGGTTGGATCAATTGATTGATCAGATGCCGATAGTAGGTACCTATTTTAATTTGTTTTGATGTTAGCTGAGGAGAACGCAATAGATGACCACGGCTGATGCGTCGTGGCAGGACCCGATACATTGGCATGTATGTGACTCACGTTATTTTTTTAAATTCCGTTTCATTTATGGAATAATCCTTTGTTCAAACTATTTGACAGAAATCGGGTATGTATGTACAGAACGTGAAAGTCATCATCTTTATTGATCCATTTGGTTGTACATGGTCTTAAAATCAAGTATTACGTCATCAAATGGCAATTTTCACTAATGTTTTCCCGTCATGCAATCTATTTAAAAAAACGAATACAGTGAAAAAATTAAACGCCCACCTTGGCTTTTATTTTGATGCTTAAAGAAGAAAATTCTAAAAAAAATTGCTTATTATTTGAACTATGTACTTATGATATATGTTTGAACTAAACTGTAGTATTTTCTTTGTATTTTGAGCACAGGGTTCAACCTACATTACCTAGTTGATTGATACGATATATTTGTAATTGACGAAAAAATTCTTAAAGCACAAACCCCACTCGAATTTCCTGGGACTGCTTGATTTTTCTAGAAATAATCAAGCAGTCCCAGGAAATTCGAGTGGGGATCGAACCCACGACCTTTGGATAACCAGTCCAATGGTCTGAACATTGAGCTAACGAGACCCCAGAAGACTAGTTAATTTTTTCTAGTACTTCGTGAATGACGCTGCAAGCCACTCGAGCTTCTTGAGACTGGATGATTTTTTCTAGTAAAATTTTATTTTCAAACTCTATCTTTTATGGTTTTGGACTTTCTTATACTGACCTATTTAGATCGCTAACTCTGTCTTTATAAAGCGAACTGTTTCTATTTCCCATTGCTGATTCTTGATATCTTTTGCCGGGATAGACCTACCACAAACTAAATACCTCTATGACACGGAAACGTTGCTACAACTCGAAAAAAATATTAAAAATATTATCATCATTAATCGCAAGTTTTCACTATCACAATCATGATACGTTAAGATAAGTTATTGCTTATTCTTTGAAGTAGGTTAGTAAATTGTTATCTTTATATCTTTGGTGTCACCAACTGTGTCCATTCTTGAGAACAAAGAAATTTATTAACTCTATTCTTTACCGCACATCAATTCAATTTCAATTCAATTTCTTGAAAAATGGCTTTTGCTACGATTTAGCCAGTGTCTAGTTTTAATTACCGCACATCAAAAAATTTAGTTCCATTACAGCACACGTGACCTCAAACTGTCAAATTTCTTTATTAGACTTTGAACTTTATGCCTTTGGTATATGACTAGCGGCCCATCCTGGCTTCGCAGGAGTGGACATTTTTTCTAATATGGCCTATGTTACTCAGTGCTAATGTAGCATTTTAATGGTGAAAGGATTTTTTAAATCGGTCCAGTAGTTTTAGAGTTTATTCGTAACAAACATACATACAAAAATACAAAGCTTTCCTCTTTATAATATTAGTAAGTAGGTACTATAGATTGTAAACGTATTAAAGAAATTTTACAGTTGTACAACGTCTGGGAAGGGGGGGGTGGGAATTCATATATAAATATTAAACAAAATAATGTACCATAGCGATACCATACCAATATACGGAGTGTTTAATTTTCACTGGGACATTATAAGGAAGTCGGAAACCTTATGCACAGCATAGACTTTCTTGGAACCACAAAGTCTTTTTTTGTGAAAACAATTTTGCTATAACTTTTTAGTGCTGTAGCTTTTTAGTCAAGTGTGAGTTGAAATGAATGAAATGTTTTCTCATACAATTTCTACATGATCTGTATCTCCACGTTTATAAAACTAGATTGTTTTCAACTAGGTACTCAGAATGTCAAGGTAAAAACGCCAGCTGTCCTTAAACATAAAATTAACCAAAGTACAAAACAAAAGCAAACAAATAAATTATTTTGTTCCAAATACAAAACGATTTTTTTATTATTAAAATCTATAACAACATTCCGTGCACTTATATCAACTTTTTAATATTATAAATAGGTAACTATCCAACTGTGAATGACACATTTTGAGCGTAATCATTACATTGTATGCGAGAGGAGTGTTTACGAGTCAGCGGCGCGCGCCTCGTGTCGTGGCAGCGCAGCGACATCTCAGCACGTGGCCGCTTTATGCGTACTATTTTGTGTTTATTATTTATAGATACTTCGTACACGCTATACAGTTCAGAATGAATGGGATTGTGTAGTACGTTATGTATTTTAAGACACGTAATTATTATTCGAGAGTAAGATTAAATGTTTAACATTCATATTTTTGCGTCGTTGTGTTTACTTTATATCGGCACTATAGGTACTTACCTATTAAATAAAACAGGTATAAGCACATGTATATTTTCTAATTATTTTTCTATTTTTCTGTTTTATTTTTTTCAAGTTAAGTTATGTATTGTTTCTTTTTGTTGTGTAAATATATGATATAAGCACTGCATTATAAATGGCAAATTTTTGGTAAATAATAACAATATACAAATACGACACAGAAACCACATCTTTTTTTAAAGTTTTTAATAAAAAAAATTGGTAGTTGATTAAAAGCTAAAATTTGTTTAATTTCTTTCTTTTCTTTCAATTTAGGGTCGATAAAATTTTTGCAGCAATAATATATTTTTAATCAAAAGTTGGTTATAAAACTGGGCGGCAGGACTTTTAAGACCTTTACGGACGAATAAGTATATTATTACATCAACCAGCCACTTTTCACGTACTTATTTTGAAAAACAAATAGTTCTTTGTTTCAAAACTCCAAGTAAGTATTATTAAATAAAAACTCAGAATCATCAGCAACTTTTAGCGTTATTAGTATTATAGTATTATTTGTAGACCCTGTGTGGTGCCGGGGATAAAGAATTGCACCACCCCATCTCTTCCCGTGGGTGTCGTAAAAGCCGACTAAGGGACCATTCCAGAGGATGGGCAGCAGCATCTCTTGAGGTTACCCTCAACCTACTGCGATCGCCAACCCGCCTGCCAAGCGTGGCGATTACGGCAAATACCCCCTCATATCCTTGGGGGAGGCCTTTGTCCAGCAGTGGACGTCTTTTGGCTGAGATGATGATTATTTGTAGCTTTAACATTAGTTATTCTGTGCTTTAACTGGCAGTCTCGTTAAGGGAACGTCCATTGCTGTGATTTTGGTCGTGTTCTTCGCTTTCTGTGAAAGTTTGCAATAGCATCATGGCTTTGATATCGAAATTTTGTCTGCGAGGGTCCAAGTCACTTATAAATAACTAGCTGTGCTCGCGACTTCGTCCGCGTGGAATAGTGACTTTCGGCAGCATTTTTAATTTTTTAGGCTCTTTTCCCGTTTTTGCAACATTTTTCACTGATGCTTCGCTCCTATTGGTCGCAGCATGATGTTATATAGCCTAAAGCCTTCCTCGATAAATGGACTATCCAACACAAAAAGAATTATTCAATTCGAACCAGTAGTTCCTGAGATTAGCGCGTTCAAACAAACAAACAAACAAACAAACAAACAATTAAACTCTTCAGCTTTATAATATTAGTATAGATAATAAGGCCTTTAAAAAAATGTGACAGATCAATTCTTGTTTGTTATCAGGACCGAAAGAAGTTGGTAAATGTTTCTTCTACGCCGTTTTTTTTTTCTATTTTGTTACAAGGATTTAAAATATATATGTAGAAACCTGAAATTGGCTTTACTTAATATAGATGTCAGTAGAATAAGTATACATTATGTGTAATGTGCTGTAGGTTTATTTAAAGAAATAAATACTTAGGACCATTCCTGATGTTTCTGTTAAAATCTATGGGCATTTAGTGATCCTGCTACGGCTACAGACGCAAAGTGCAGGCTACGCTACGAGAGCGAGGATCAAATTCTGTAGCTAACTTTCCTTTATTTTTTTTGGCTCGTAGCAATGTTTAATAATATGTAGCATAGCGTGCTACGTCATCGTAGGTACTCGTCGGTCAACGTAATGATGCTATAATAATAAAATAGGTTAAGACAAATGTAAAAAACGATATAACTTGCAAAAAATATTATTAATAAGTGGAAATAAGGCGATAAAATAAAAATAAAACTTAATACCTACATAAATATGTTTGCGTAGAAATTATAGTTCGGAAACAGTTTTACCATCATAAGTTTTACCAATCAGTCATGCGGTATGTCAGAAGGTGCGGGTTCGAATACGGCTAGTTAATTTTTTGTTTAACAAGTTTTTCTAATAATATTATTATATCTCTGTCCTATAAATAAAACCATATCAATATTAGATAGGATAGAGAGCCATTATACAAGAACTGTATTAAAAAATATACATTACATACAATGTCTATATATAAATATTTATATAGTATAGTATAATACCATAATTTACTAAGCTTGTGTGTGGATAATGACCTAACTAATAACATTTATCTTTTGAATTTGTGTATGTGGCGCACACTAGCGCCGCCAATGAAAAAAAATACATATCTAGTAATTAGAGATAGAAAATCAAATTACGCTCAACAAACTATCTGAATGAAGTAATTTAGCATGTTTATGTCACTTAATGAACACCTCACATGTTATGGTTTAGTTAAATATGGCGTTATAGTTAAAAGTGGCCGTAGCGTCTTATTGAACTAAACCATAACATGTGAGGTGTTCATTAGGTGACGTAAAAATGCTAAATTACTTCATTCAAATAGTTTGTTGAACATAATTTGATTTTCTATCTCTAATTACTAGATATGGTTTTTTTTTCATTAGTGGCGCTAGTGTGCGGCCTAAACGCTCTTAAAGGTAATTTTATAACGACTTATTACCTACTAAGTTACCTATGTAAGATTATTATTATTATTTGTAATGAGATTTTTATTGCAATTAGTGATACATTTCTTGGTATCTCACCCCACAGCGGAGATCTGCCACAGAAAAGAAACCTCAATAATCTGGGCCAACTTCACCCGGAATCCTCAACTACTGAGGCACTGGCTATCTTATCTCTAGCTGCCGGAACCCAAAAATGCTACAAACATTGATGTTATGCCGACATATTTCAATAACATGGTAGTAGCTAGCCAGGCGGACAAACAAACCCTACCACCAACTAAACTGAGTACACAAACATGTACCCATGTGACCTCTTAGTTTGAAACCGGTGATTTTACCAACAAAACCACACAGGCAGTTGCATACTAACAAACCTTTCAACGCCGCATTAGGCCAGCGTGGTGGGTTATGTATAGCACAATCTCCGTATATGCTACTTTTGAGTTACCATAGCCCAGCAGTAGGAACCTTACAAGCTTAAGCTGATGAAGTGATGTTGAGATGGCTTATCTTGTGAACTGGGTATCGCGTGTCCACTACCTACATACCTAATTAGGCCATTTATCAATAAGTGCTCTCGTTCCACAAACCGACCTTTTAAGGATATTAAGTCTTCCGCTATGCGTGCGTAGGCGCGTGGCTTGTAAAATTAAAAGCGAGTAAGTACTTACCTAAATATGTAAAAGGTGTTTCATGAAAGGAATAAGCTAACCAATATATTGCTATTACTGATAGATAGATAACATTTTTATTGCAACTCTAAAACATCAACATTAATTATAAAATAATTAAAATTAGTTGTGTACTATTTGGCAGGCATAAAACTTTTTGTGAATATCTTTTTAAATGGTATATAAGCATGAGAATCAAGGAGAAAGGCCAAAGTGCCCATAAATCAACACAGGAAGAGCTAGTTACAGCAGGTCTTAACCAGGAGTCAGTGCGCACGCACCGAGCTGAACCCGTCTGGCCCCAAGTACGTAATGACCACATCCGCCAAACCAAGACGCTAAGAACGAGGAACTACCAACAGCACGCGAAAAACGACACTCACCACGCAAAAGTAACCCTTATAACCTTAGAATAAAGCACAAGCAAAAGCCAGAGCTGCTGCTGATTATGTGGTACTCCTAGTACAGGGTCCGCCCAAGACAGCTCATATTTTATGACAACAAGGTCATGTTGAGATTCTACTGTCATTATTATCTTATTACGCTTAAGTATAGAATTTATGAGTGCGAAGGGATTACGGCAAATACCCCTCATATCCTTGGGGGAGGCCTTTGTCCAGCAGTGGACGTCTATTGGCTGAGATAATGATGATGATGATGATGATACAAGACATCAATATGGTGACACTTTAAAACGCATATTGTTTATTGTCATAAATTTATGGTATAAAAATCAAAAAGCATAATATTTTGTTATGCATCATAATAACGCAGAATTATTGAAAGGCATAATGTAAAAAATCATAATCGTTAAAATCTATATTTTTGTTTGACATAATTTTATTAAGCATACTTTAAAACGCACTATTTTACTATGCTTATCTGTTAACATTCATTTTTTAAGTATGATTATTGCAATTATGCCTTACAGATTTCGGCCATATGATGATATGCGTTATGAAGTTATGCTATAAAGACATATTCAATCGACCAAATTGTATGGAACAGCTGAATTTTGTTTTCGAGTTAGGGAGTTGGTCCAATAGTAAGAGTTGTTCGTTTGTACCACGGGAGTCTCTCAGAAGGTTTGAACGGTGATCAAAAAGTCACCCTGTATGCTCTTTATGGTCAGTTTCCGACTCAGTGGTCCCGAGTTCTATTCCCAATGGGGAGATATATACTATTGTTCTATGATTGGTGGTAGGGCTTCTTTAAAGTCTGCTTGGCTACCTAAATCTTATAGCTGTAGCCATAACAACAATTTTAGTTACATTCTAAATGGACAAGAGTGCAAAACCTAATTGATTTGGGATATTAGGATCATCATCATCTCAGCCAAAAGACGTCCACTGCTGAACAAAGGCTTCCCCCAAGGATCTCCACAACGACCGGTTTTGCGCTGCTCGCATCCAGCGGCTTCCCGCGACCTTCACCAGATCGTCGGTCCACCTTGTTGGAGACCTGCCTACACTGCGCTTTCCGGTACGCGGTCAACACTCAAGGATATTAGGATAGTCTAAAATAATAACAGAATGAAGGGATGGCAAAAGAAGTAAAGGAAACGCTGGGGATATGACCTTAAAAAAGAAGCTGGTCCAAAATGGATGAGGATGGCGAGAGACAGAGAGAGATGGAAGACTTTAGAGGATGCCTTTGTTGAAGGACAAGCAATTTTTTTTATATTTTATGTTGAGTGTAACTATAAGTGTAAAAAATACATATACAGCAATGAGGAGCTCGATGAGGAGCTCGATGGCGCAGTGGCTAACGCGCCCGATCTGCGAGTGCTGAGGTTAAGCAACTTTCGCAAAGGCCGGTCATCGGATGGGTGACCAAAAATGTATCATCTCGAGCTTCTCTGTGCTTCGGAAGGCACGTAAAGCCGTTGGTCCCGGCTGCATTAGCAGTCGTTAACAACCACCAATCCGCACTGGGTCCGCGTGGTGGTTTATAGCCCTTTCTCCATCCACAGGGAAGGTTAAATGAGCTGATGATGATGATGATGATGATGATGATGATGATGATACAGCAATAAAGGCTTATATAAAGCTAGTGGTGGAGCAGGTATTATTGTCTCTGCAATGCCTTAGTGGTTGTGGCTGAAAATCAGCGGTTTGCTCCCAGGCAAATAAAACACTGAGCTACGACTTTTTTGCACTTCTGCAGGACACACACACACACACACACACACACACACACACACACACACACACACACACACACACACACACACACACACACACACACACACACACACACACACACACACACACACACACACACACACACACACACACACACGCGCGCACGCACGCACGCACGCACGCACGCACGCACGCACACACGCCACATAATGTACTTTAGTTAAAGAAAGTGTTTGCTTAGTAAAAAATCAATGGATAACCATTGTATTATTGTTTTATTGTTAAATAAATGTTTTTATCTATCTAACTCTCTATCTTCCCTTGTGTTCCGACAGTTAGAGATAAGATAGCTAGTTCCTCAATAGTTGAGGATTCCGGGTGAAGTGCCCTTTGGCCTGATTGTCACTTACTATCAGAAGAGCTGGCAAAGTGCTAGCCCACCGTAATATATAGAAAAATATGTCAACAGCGTCAGTGTAGTTATCTAATCTGTAGGTATGAAACATTCAATACAAGCTCAATCCGTCTTTTATTTACTCAATCCTGTTGTTATTAGAAACATCTGTATAAACTTAAAATATCACATAAGATACTTGAATAAATCGAATAATTATGGTTTCGTATACCTATATAATTTTAAGCAATTTTTGTTGCTCTTGACATTTTCAAAAGATTTTTAGATTAGTTAAACAAATTTAAACAGGGATTAACGCAAACTTATTAGTAAAAAGGTATCATATCTACCATATAATAAATTAGCGATTACAGAACATCTACTTACAGGCACAAATCACTGGATTGAATTTTACCGTACGCAAGTCCTCTCCACAGATCGCCACTTTTATTCAAGAGTAGTGCGTGAAGCGATTGAAATAAAGAAGCACCCTAATAATTTCAATCGGGAAGACGGCCATAAACTATCTTCAGCGTGGAATCCAGTATTTGCAAAAAGACATCCTCGTTTTTCTTCGCAGTCGGTAAACCACCAGAATAAGGCTTGTATACGTAATAGGGACACCGTTAGTGTTGTGTGTGGCGGTAGTTCTCAAAATAATGTGACGGTGGATGAAGACTGCCGCGCAAACGGAGGTGCAACATCGTGACAGCAGTCAGCCCGTGACCACGGCTTGTGACTCGGTCGAAACGTCGGGTTTAAAGAAGGTATGATACCTTTTTACTAATTAGTTTGCGTTAATCCCCGTTTAAATGTGTTTAAGGGTGCGCCGTCCGTAAGTGACAAGTGTCATATGTTTTATTTGAAATGTCGTCGTCCATATTTATTTGATGCCGCGCAGCCATACTAATTTTGTATGGGGAATTTAAGGTGCTTAATAAAAAAATATTATTTAAATAACCACTTGATGAATCAAAAATGTAGTCTAGCAATTTGTAGTTTATCCATTGATGATTGTTTAGACAAAATCAGAGGTACAATAATTTAGATAAACTATAAGAAATCTACTAAACGCCGCCACTCATTTTCATGATCTTTGCCCAACTTTAAATGATATTGTAGAAAAAACTATAGCGTGTTATGAGTTTATGGTTCTGACAAATTGTAAACACGTTCCCTATGATACTAAATATATATTTTGTTCATTTAATACGATAGTATTTTCAATTATATTTACTTAACCGTAACTGCATTTTTGGTATTTTTTGGTCGGCCCACCCTTAAATAAGGAACGCGAAAGTTTAAAAGTGTATATTTTTAGATTAGATTATTAATCTATATAATGTTTATTAAGTCTACAATGACATATGAACAAATTATTATGTACAAAGAACCTATAACTAAAAACCTTAAAAAAAAATAATAATATAATAATTAAAATATATTATTAAAAGGAGTCCCTTTAGGCAAGGTTCCGAAAATACTGGCAGCGTTCCCCAAAAATTAAAAAAATTAAAAAATAAATATAATTATATAATTATTTTATTAGATTTAAAATTTTAAAAAAGACATAGTCAGGTGCACTACCAACTATGCTATCGTGGCTCAATCCAACTCGCCGAAATTAATCAACACTATTTACTCTTACTCTGTAAGGCAAAGGAAGCCCTATTCAGTGTGCGGGTTCGAATACCGCTCGTGGATTTTTTTTTAAATTGTAAATTTAATAACATAATAATGATTTTGAAAATGTCTCTTAGGTGTAAAGCAGTATTTTGAGTCAGGATATTATTAGTAATTATAAGATACAACAGACAAAAATTATGACAGCGCGAGGCGCTAACAAACATAAAAAATAAACTTCTTATTTATATGTAGGATAACTTATCTTTACTTGACAAAATTATTTAAATAAATAGGTTTATTTTCGAAAAATCGATATCCTAATGTTCCTGAATAAAACAATTACCTACATACCCATACCCATATGGGTATGTAGGTAATTGTTTATACTATAGTATATAGTATGTAGTATATAGTATATACTATAGCTACTTACGTTAACGAGTTGCACAATGAGTACCTATTACAAAAAATAGTGAAAATCACCGAAACATATATTATTTTCCTTATATGATTTAGGTAGGTAACAATTCCTAATCAAAATGCTGTTTCATTACTGTTTGTTCATCATCATCTCAGCCAAAAGACGTCCACTGCTGGACAAAGGCCTACCCCAAGGATCTCCACAACGACCGGTTTTGTGCTGCTCGCATCCAGCGAGCTTTTCTTTTCAATACGCCTCCGTGGCTGTGTGGCTACGTGCTCGGCCTGATATCCGCAAGTCATTAACTCCTAACCTACGTTATTTACCTATTATAATTCAAAACCCTACATATTGTATAAATATTAAAAACTATCACTTCACTCGCCACAACGTTCGTGGATTTGAGATTTTAAAAATAACTCTTTTTTTTTTAAATAAAATATATTAGCATAAGTTACCCGCAAAGAATGTAGCATAAATCTATCAGTGAAAGATTTTTTGGAATTGGACTGATCCAGTTCCAAAACAGTTACAGTCTAGGTATAATTAAAAACCGTAATTACCACAACCAGAGAAAGGAGGTCAAAAATAATTAATGATTACTTAGCTCTACGATTTTCCATTGAAAAAGTCTCTAACAATGAGGTAGAAAACTACTTAAGCACTACTAGAATAACAAAGTTTAGGAACAATATACTTAATTACAGATTAATGTTAATTGTTATAATATCTTAACGCAGCATTTAAAGATCATAGTTATGAAGTGCTTAACTAATTAATTAGTTGATAGATATGAACAAATTATTGTTATCTTTTTATAAACATAGGTTAATATTGCCGCCTCTGCTGGGGCACGAGCCTTCCCTATGGATGGATAGGGAGAACGGGCCATAAACTACCACGGGCCCAGATGGTTATCAACGACTGCCAATGCAGCCGGGACTGATTGATTTCCGAAGCACGTAGGAGCTTGAGATGATAAACTTTTTGGTCACCCATCCGATGACCGGCCGGAGGGGAGGTAGTAGTCAAATGCAAATTTATAAAGTTATAGAAAAGGTACCAAAGTGTTCTGCTACTTTCGTGGCCGACTGTACATTAACTTTGGGTTTCCTTTTTGTCACAAATTTGTGTATTTCGGGAAATTAGGGGAGATCTAATTGTTTGCGTTTTGTTTGTTTTTTTTTCAAAGGACCGAAATAGGAAACCCACTTTTCTTTTATTGTTCTTTTTACAATCAAAATTTTAAAGTCAATTGGCATGTACTTATTCTGTTTTTATTATTGTTATTGTTAAATTGAATTCTTTTTATTATTACCTATTATTCTTGAACTAAATTATTTTTATTAAGTACTTATTACTTTTGTTAAATTAAATTAATTATATTTTTTTATTGTTAATCAAATTATTATTATCCTAATCTTAGCATAATTTTCTGGTTTTTGATGTAGTTAGCACTTTTGTATGCATGTAGTTTACACCTATGATTGAGGTGACACTTATCAAGCGTCTGATTTATGCAATGTTTTTTTAAATGTAAGTGTTTAGGTACTTTGTTGGTGTAATCTATACTAATATATAAAGCTGAAGAGTTTGTTTGTTTGTTTGTTTGTTTGTTTGTTTGTTTGTTTGAACGCGCTAATCTCAAGAACTACTGGTTCGAATTGAATAATTATTTTTGTGTTGGATAGTCCATTTATCGAGGAAGGCTTTAGGCTATATAACATCACGCTGCGACCAATAGGAGCGAAGCATCAGTGAAAAATGTTGCAAAAACGGGAAAAGAGCCTAAAAAATTAAAAATGCTGCCGAAAGTCACTATTCCACGCGGACGAAGTCGCGAGCACAGCTAGTAAATAAATAAAAATAAATTGCTAACCTATTTTTAATCATTAAAAAAAATCGATCACTCTTATCTGACGGTACCAACATCGCTACCTAATATCTCAATATGTAAAACCATTAAATTATACTCATGTCAGGGATGCATGCTTTTAGGTGATGGTTTAGTGTATAAGCTTTTCATAAAAATTTGTGTTACTCTTTTTTTAACTGTTGCCTGTTATGTGTCCTTATAAATAAATTAATAAATAAATGACGAACACCGGTGCCTCCTACTCTATGCGAAAAGATTGAGTTGTACTAAAGAAGTTTAGTTACAACGAAAACTATAAATTTGTATGGCATTATAGCAGCGCCTTCTGTGGCGGTGGCAGAAGGTGAATACGACTCGCACTTTAAGTAAGTAAGTATTTATTTATTTGACAAAAAAAACATAGACAAAATGGTGTATGGCTCAGTGTTTGCAGGAGACCCACAAACCCTGTTATTCTGCCATGGCCATAAGTTAATACTATAATAAACTTACAATATTTAATCTACTTACATTATTCTATGTTTATTTACTTTACACGATTTCCATTTAGCCATTCGATCACGTTATCGAAAACGAGAATTTGTTTTTTTTTTTTACTAGAAGGAGGCAAACGAGCAGGCGGGTCACCTGATGGAAAGCAATCACCGCCGCCCATGGACACACGCCAAACCAGAGGAATCACAGATGCGTTGCCGGCCTTTAAGGAAGGAATAGGGTCGTTTCTTGAAGATCCCTAAGTCGTATTGGTCCGGAAATCCCGCTGAGTTCCACAGCACTGTAGTTCGTTTGTTTGGCAAAATTGTAACTCTTCTCGTATGTCGCCATGAGGTGCTGCCATAATGCCATAGTAATTTTCTTTTTCGTAAACGTAATCGAATGAATAAATAGTACCTAAACAAAACTCACACTGGTCTAGATCGCGTGGTGTTCCCTCCCTTCTTAAATGATTCGCTATCCACACGTAATAGTTTTGAGTGCTTTTCAATTTGCAACCGGGAAACAATCAGTGCGATGTAAACATGTTATATTATATTATCAACTTCGACATGCTGTCTCAATGATGAGCGATTTGATAATAAATAAAAATCAACATGATTGTGCGTAATATTAAGTAGCTGTATTTGTGTCTCCAAACATTATCAATCCTAAGTGTAGGTTTATGTTTTAAACAAAGCACTGTCTGTATATATTCTTTCGTACATAGGTCGGTAACTTTATCAAAAGACTAGCTGTGCTCGCGACTTCGTCCGCGTGGAATAGTGACTCGGCAGCATTTGTAATTTTTTAGGCTCTTGTTCCTATCCAACACAAAAATAATTTTTTAATTCGAACCAGTAGTTCCTGAGATTAGCGCGTTCAAACGAACAAACTCTTCAGCTTTATAATATTAATATAGATTTACCTATTTATTATAAAAATGGCCGAGTACCTATTATGCGGTTTCTTCCTGGTAGGTATATACAACTACCTACAAGGCCGCACTCCGATCCAAACCAAATCCCTCGTAAAATTGCCGTTGAAAATGCCGACCGAAAAATAAGCAAACACTCTCGAAAGGGTTTAAAGTTTAATGCCATGGTTTATATAAAGAAGATATAAGTAATATCATCATCATCAGCTCATTTTGTGTCCCCACTGCTGGGGCACGAGCCTTCCCTATGGATGGATAGGGAGAATGGGCCTTCAACCACCACGCGGGCCCAGTGCGGATTAGTGGTTGTTAACGACTGCTAGTGCAGCCGGGACCAACGGCTTTACGTGCCTTCCGAAGCACGGAGAAGTTCGAGATGATACATTTTTGGTCACCCATCCGATTACCGGCCTTTGTATTTGTTTCTTTACTTAACGTAGGTACATACTATTTCTGTGGTACAAACCTTCTTAATACATAATTATTAAAAAAAAATATTTGGCAAGATTGGCAAGGAGGTACAATCTGATAGGCTATCAGATAACGCTTATCGGTTTTAAGTCAAAGTTAAAATGTTGTTCCTGTCGAAATAAATAGGTACATAGTTTTTAGCAGGTTCATTGACCTAATTTTTAGGTAAGTTACGATTAAATTAAGAGAAAAGGTTATTTCTTAAAAAATCTGACAGACGAACTACTTTGATAAAAAGCTTTTAAATAAATGCGTCGCAACGAGTTTTATAATTAATATCAATAGATAATCTCTCTTTTGTGTTATATTTCCTAAAATAAATTATGAATCAAATTATTTAACAGTACAACTACTTAGGTAGGTACTTACCTAAAAACAATAATTTTTAGTGTTATGTCAACTTAGCATTCTTAACAACAAACCCATCTTACCTCCAAATTATTGCGATAAAGTCACAAGTTTTACTTATCTATCACAAACTGATAAAAACATCCGGAAACCAACACTTCACTGATGCTTAAAGCACTCTAGTCCGAGACTTTGAAAGACGTTTTTGGTGTTGTATTTGGCGGTGATAACGCGATGTTTTTGTATAAATATTTGGAGATATGAACACGCGTACCCGCGGTCGCTTCCACGGTACGACTGTGAGATAAGGCGGTCTAGTCGGACATGCCAGTCGATATTATCAACGAATATAGAGCCGATAGCTAATTAGGTGTACCCCATTAGTGCTGATACGTAATTGTGAGCTTAGGAATCGTTATGGACCTAACGTTAGGTAGGTGTACCGTGTTGCATGGATGGACCTTATTATTGTTTTTGATTTTTATTTTTTACCCAGAAGAAAGACTCTAGAGGTGCCTACTTGGTGAGTGCAGCGCACTATTTTAATAGAGTACAAACGTGCTTTATCAGTTTTAGTTGTATTAATTAGCTCTCAAAAAAAATATTTTCCCGTTTTTGCAACATTTTTCATTGCTGCTCCACTCCTATTAATCATAGCGTGATGTAATATAGCCTATAGCCTTCCTCAATAAATGGACTATTAAACATAAAAATATTTTTTCAATTGGAACCAGTAGTTCCTGAGATTAGCGCGTTCAACCAAACATACAAACAAACTCTTCAACTTTATATTAGTCT
Organism: Eudonia lacustrata; assembly: GCA_947562085.1. Classification (NCBI taxonomy): domain Eukaryota; kingdom Metazoa; phylum Arthropoda; class Insecta; order Lepidoptera; family Crambidae; genus Eudonia; species Eudonia lacustrata. The sequence goes on from OX387317.1 coordinate 23,817,105, forward strand.
TTTAGTCATATCATAGTCCTAAGTGTTATATTAATAAAAAAATAATATGCACAATTAAGAACCTATTAAACATAGCATATTTTTTTTATAAAATGAAGTAATGAAGTGAATGTGATGATCACAACACTGATCTCCTGTACCTACCTAATTGTGACTATATTTAACTCGAAAAGAATAATTTTGTTATGGTAGGTAAGTATATGTAAAGTTGGTGATCCTTAAAAAAGTAAGTAAAGTAAATAGCTTATGCCCACTGCTGGGCAAAGGCTTCCATCATTGAAATCAAGTCATCACTACAATTGATGAGTAATAGCTTAATCACCAAACCAAATGCGGGTGGGTGATCGATCACTAACCCCGGGTTTGCATCGAAATAATCTGAAACACTGCCCGACCTGGAATTTGAACCCGGGAATTTCGGGTATCGAGCCGAGCGCTAAAATCAAGTATTAGGTACTGTTTTGTAAACACATTATTAACCTTTTTACCGCCAACAACTTCTATAGAAGTTCGAGATTTTTGTGCCGTCCACGCCAGCTGAACTTCTATAGAAGTTCTTCTTTGTACCTACTTTATTAAAATACATTTATACGTTGGCGTACAGCGGGACATCGCGTGCAGGATAGTTGGACGGTGAAAAGGTTAATAGCCTTGTTATTACTAGCCTCCAGAAAACGCGAGTTTTACACTCGTATTGTGCTTTGTAATTTGTAACTGTTTCCTTGCATTTCCCCCGGCCATCCGGCTAACGACGTTACATCAAAGGTGTTGGCTGCTCGTTGGTAGAGTTTGTTAATGCAGCGGCTAGCATTTAGGCGATCTTGTAGTATGTTAAGCAAGCTTTCGAAATTCCAGCTCCTGGATTGGTGACCTTTGCATCAGAAGGCACCTAAAGCCGTTGGCCACGTTTGTTTGAAAATCGTTTGAAGCCTCGCCGGCAGAGATCAGGCCGGCAGAGGTCAGGCCGGCCTGACCTCTACCGGTCTGACCCCGAGATCCTGTGCGGTGCTGCTGAGCCAGTCCTTCGCTACGTATCGCTGAGGTAGCGCCATCTGACGTTGATAGTTTATTGTATATATATTGTTTTGTATAGATATTTTGTAAATATTTTTTTTAATTATTAAATTTCATTTATTTTTCTTCTTTTATTTAAAATTGTTGCTTCATAACAGTTTAACTTTGAGGTAGCGCCATCTGGCGCTGATAGTTTATTGTATATATATTGTTTTGTATAGATATTTTGTAAATATTTTTTTAATTATTAAATTTTCATTGGCCGAATTTTCAGTTATTCGTTTCAAGAGGAAATAGTCCTTGTTCAAATTGACGCCTTTGCCTTCTATCTAGCAATGATAACGTTCTACTAGTTACGTCCAATTAGGTACATTGCTACTTAGCAATTAGGCGCAATAAATAGGTATTATATTGTAAGTTCCCACGGCTAATCCTCGAAGGCATAATTCCGGGACGTCCGCTACGTGAATGGCTGGATGACGTCAAAAAGTGGACTGGACTTAGTTATCGCTAGGTAAAATAAGCTAGGTATATGGGATCGCAGAAAATATTGTAGTTCTGTAGGCTTAGCCAAAGTAACATAAGAAAACGATAGCGAAGTTCGAAAAGAATAAAATGTATGGGATTGACATAAGCCGCGCTAAATCACGTGGTCAATCTTATGTCAATCCCATACATTTTACTCTTTTCGAACTGTATTTACCCTACAAATCGGAACACAGCAATGTAACCGTGCGGCCACGAGACGGGGCGACCGGCGCGCGCGACTAGATAATTCTCCCCCATAGCGCGGTCGATACCGTCCGATATGTCCGTGACCCCAGCGGGATAACCCCTTCAGATCGGCTTCAAATTTCGCCATGATTTAGTTGATATTATGTTTAAAATTGTTAGCAAACATCAAAATTTGTTGACCAATAGTTATCGAGATATCCCATGTTAAAGGGTATCCCGCTGGGGTCACGCTCGTCAAAACTATTTGACCTAAAACGAGCAGGAACGAGACACGCTACTGATATAGTTTTTGTGCTAAGATTTTGTTGATTCAATTATGAATCCATCAGTGAAAATTCCAGGATTCTACCTTCTGTAGTTACCGAGTAATCAAATACCTACTTTTCGTCAAAATTCCTCCGAAAAGTAAGTTCTAGTTGAGGTGTAAGACAAAAGGCTACTTCATGAAATCCAGGGAAGATTTTGTTGACTCTGAGAGAAAATTTGTAAGACAAAACCGAGAACTCTAGCTACAGTACATCCTGAGATATAACGCTAATATGGTTATCCCGCTGGGGTCACGGTGTTGATACCTAAACATGGTTTTTCCACAGGAATGGAGCAAGTAGCGAGTTTATGACTATAGCCAAGATTTTGTGGGTGTAAAAATCTAACCAGTTCCTACTTTTCAATTTCCTAAGAACAGTATTTTAGGAAAAATTAAAATTTATAACTTTTTCATACTAAAAGTACGCGTATTAGCCGACGTTTTTAGCGTCACCGGACTATTTTGAGGCCTAAGGTGGAAGCGCACTTCACCCGGGACTTCAGGGCACTTCAGTGCCTCACTAGTTGAGGACAACTAGTGAGGCACTGGCTATCTTATCTCTAGCTGCCGGAACACAACAATGCTACAAACATTGATGTTATGACGACATATTTAGATAAGATGGTGGTAGCTAGCCAGGCGGACAAACAAGCCCTACACCAACCAAACCGAGTACACAAACATGTTCCCCCCGCTGGGAATCGAACCCGGGACCTCTGCGGGTCCTAACCATTCTTTTAATCATTAGAATCTTATTTCATTCATTCACCAGCTCAATTTCATGTTCCCACTGCTAGCCACGAGGCTTCCCTATGGATGGATAGGGAGAAAGGGCCAAAAACCACAACGCAGGCTCATTGCGGTGCGGTGGTTGTTAACCACTGCTAATGCAGCCGGGACCAACGGCTTTACACGTGCCTACCGAAGCACGCAGGAGCTCGCGATGATAAATGTTTGGTCACCTATCAAAGTACGGCCTTTGTAAAAGTTCCTTAACCACTGCGCCATGGAGATTCTCATATCAATCTTATATTATCTAAGAATAAAAAAAACCCCAAAATCAGTGTGCTAAATTTAGCTAATTAAATGAGTTACTGATCGTACTTCCAAAAGTGACTGACTGCTCTGAGAATGAAACGTAAAGCAAATCAAAACCTGGGCAAAATTAGGTAGGACTCTTTAAAATAATAACACTGGTTATAAAAAAAATACATTTTATAAACTTATTTATTATAAACATGATCCTCAAACCTAATTCTTAACAACCCACTAAAGGTACAAAATATCTAACTGTCTGTACCTACATATATCTTTACATAAGGTAACAATCAAAAATAATGTACATTTTGATCTTAACTTACATTACTAGCAGTCAGGAGCATGTATCAAAATTAACACGTAAATAACGTAACTCTTAATACTATGGAATAAGACTCAAAACTAGTAAAAAGTGTATACATGTTAATGGTCTTCGTGACTGTACGTACATTTTATAATGGAATCGAGACTAAAATTGTGATAACCTAAATAGGGGAGTTACTTATAAAACGAATGTTCGATCACCGATGCGGACAACATGTTCAGCGTTTACTGCAGGGAGGGGCAAACTTTTTCATTCGCGTGACAATATTTACTAACAAAATATTATATATGGCGGGCCAGGCTATTGAATTTCATGCTGTATTTTTTCATTAAATAAATATTTTTTTGTGAAATAAAAATATTGATACAGAAAATGCATACCATTTTCTGAGACTCACACGCACTTGGATATTTTTTTGATGGTCACGGGCCGGATTTCGATCGTTCACGGGCCGGAGATGGCCCGCGAGCCGCAGTTTGCCCATCCCTGGTTTACAGTCTTAGCGCGCTCAGGATGCCAAGTGAGAGTTTCATTCGCCATTCAATCACGTTAACGAGAACGAGAATATCTATGGCAAAACTGTAACTCTCCACGTATTTCCGTTTTCGTTGACGTAATTGAATGAAAGCGGATAGCAAACAAACCTCACACTGCGAGTAGACACTCCGATTGAGTTTTCTCTGTTCGTCCACTTGGTCAAACTGGGTAGTCAAACTAATTTGTCCAACAGGAATAATTTCTCCCAATGGTCAAACCTTTCCACCGTTTCTTGGTGGTCATACTTTTGAATAATGGAAAATACAGTCCAGCATATACAAAATTTTATTAATTTTCTGTAAATAAAAATACCCAGTGTGATACTGTCATTACTTACTTTTTATTAAATTTCTAGGGGATCCTGGTGGACGAAACGAAAAGTTTGACCATTGGGAGAAGTTATTCCTGTTGGACAAATTAGTTTGACTACCCAGTTTGACCAAGTGGACGAACAGTTTTCTTACTATTACATCGAGTTTAAATTAACTACAGTTTGTTTAAGATCGAAGTTGCACTAACGATTGTTAAGTTGGTTTTCCAAGTTAGTCACTAGGTGGTGCAGCAAGCGAATTTCAAGTTCATTGCGCATTGTACTAATGAAATCTTAGTCCTAGGTAATATAAAGAACGCAATGAACAGAGAACACGTGTTCGTGGTCACGCGGTAAGGAAAACTTGCATCCACCACCCTATACAGGGTTATTTTTAAAACAGTAGTCGAACTTTAAGGAGTGACTCAGAATCGTTAAGTAAAAACACAATAATTATTAGACTTTTCATAAAAATATGGCTGATAGCACGCCTTAAATGGAAAGTTCAAAATTATTTGTGATATTTCGACTACACGTTACTAGAAGAAAGTTGTCAACTTACCGATTCTTTGGGTAGGTACTGTTTTAAATGACATGACATTACACATTATCGTCATATCAGCAGCAAAAATTATATTAAAATCCACATGTTCATTCTCAATGTTAGATTTATGTCGAAACTGGAATTAGCACTTAAAATAAGACGACATGGCTCAGAAGCGTGCTTGCTTACCTTGTCTGAGAGATCTTACAACGTATCGATAGCTTAATTTGTTAACTTCCCCCCGGATAGAGAAAGGTCGTGGCTTCGAGTCCCGACTGAGACAAGTCGAGTTTTTAAGGTGCTATTTTCATATTCGACGGCTGGAGATGATCGAAAAGTCGATGTACAGAGAACTCCTAGATTATAAGAGCCAAATGTAAACTGAAAGGCTACAGTTTGGATTCAAAACCGCGGTGCCTGTTAACATTAAAGCAAGTGATTTAACCGAATAAACTATCTCATTTACTAGCCAATAGCTGACACGTTAGAAGACTATACCATACGTAAAGGGGTGCGATTTATGAAATTAAAAATGTCACTATGTATCATTTTGGAATTATATAGTTTTTATTAAAATTCGTTCATACCGTCAAAAATCTTCACTGTCAGCGGTGAATACCATGTTCGAAAAGGGTTAAAAAATCACACACCATCTCTTTTTAATCGTTATAAACAAGTCTGTTTACATTTGGCAAATGGTCACAAGTTACCTATGTGTATAAATAGTTAAAATATGGCAAAAGTACTAAAGTTAAAGCTTAGTAGGCTCCGATGACTCATAGACTTCTTTGGAAAGACAATGACGTAGTTACACAAACTTACTAAACCTAATCAGCAGTCGTCGTTAAGTCAAATCGATTATTATTATAAGCCGAACACTCGATCACTTGATAAATAACATGTGGGTTAAGTGTTTGAATACTCGGCCAGTTAGCATTTTATATAAAAGTGTTTAGTGTCTCTAGTATTATATAAAATAAGGGTAGACATAGAAACATGGAATAAATAATTTGGCAATTTGACCACAAATTCCGAGAGTGGTGCTTTCGAGCTCATTTTACACTTTAAATTATTATAAAAATTAAGTTATAACTTAACTAAATGATAACTTATTAATTTACAAATTTTACATTTGGAAAGCGTATGTATGTAACAATCTTCATATTACTTACAACTTCTTCAACATTATTTTCTAAAGTCAATAACAGGGAAGGTCTGTACAGTGTGCATAGAACGCTACCGCGTGTCTAGATGCCAATAATATTATAATATCATTTATTCTAAAACAGTATCAAAAGCTTTAATTTTTTTTTTTTTTTAAATATTTAATAAACAATTTTGTTCGTGACGAACGAAGATTTAAATTCGTTTAAAAACACAACAGCTTTTTTAAAGCTTATGTTTTTTCGACTTCAAACCAGAGCTTCAATTCTGCTATTTCAAAACGTCCATATAAGTGTCCCGGTTCAGATATATTTTTATAAACCCGATATTAAAAAAAGGTAATATAGGTTACTTATTAGTTATGAGACGACCAACACCCTTGTCTCCCTGTGAAGGGTTCGAAGCGTCGGGATAATAACATAAAACAAAATTGTATAAAATAAACACGAGTAAATAAAATAAATGTTGTTTTATTTAAACACATACTTTGTCGGGCACAGCAACAACTAGGGGAGATAGAACAAAAAGCGTGCTCGTTATTTTATTTTACCATTTTTGGATAATGTCAACCAAACGAAATCAAGAAAATGATTATTTTTATGAGAGTTTTGTTAGGCTACATTGGCTTTTACATTCCGTGGGCGGCACTAAACATTAAGGGTTCCTCAAGCCGTATGATCCTCAGAAGGTTTCTAGAAGGGGTGGCGTCACGCAAGCAAAGCCCCGCCCCCCAGATTCCCCGAGGTCACGCTTGCGGACGTTTTGAAAGCGGAATCGAAGCCCAGTTCGTTTGATAACACTTACTAATGTAACAAACCTCCCCCTTTGCCTCTTACGCTACAAATATTCGTAGGCGGTACTCTGGATCGGTCAGCCCCGTCGATGCGACAACTACCCAGCACCGCTTTTGTCACTGCGCTAATGTTTCACTGGACGTACTATCAGCCAGGATGGGAGTGGTATCAGGAGATCTCAGTTTCCTCTTGATTAACACTATCACGCCGGAAAGCAGTAGGATGACGCCGGTACTCTGAAGGAGAAGAATTTGTAATTAGATAGGTAGATAGATAAAGATTTTATTTGAACATTATACACTATTGTTAAACATGCGAACAGGGTTCATCAAAGACAAACTAGATAATGAATACGCACTCATTCAATCTTCTTTCTTTGTTTTGTTAGACTGGTTTTACACATAGGTACCATACCACACCACAACTACAACACGTGGGCGGGCGCTAATTTAAATGAAAATTAATAGTTGAGTTGAGTACAACGCAGCCACCAGCGACACCGCGAGTCGAACTGTCTGTCTGTACGCTACGCAACATACTAGCAACAATTTTGACGACCTCCTTGGTCGAGTGGTTTGTACACCGGTTTTCATGGTGTCGCCATCTCTGAGGTCCCGGGTTCGATCCCCGGTCGCGTCAATTTAGAAATTATTGTTTCTCTAAATTGTCTCGGGTCTGGGTGTTTTCTATGTATAATAAGTATGCATTTGAGTATTGTCAATTTAGAAATTATTGTTTCTCTAAATTGTCTCGGGTCTGGGTGTTTTCTATGTATAATAAGTATGCATTTGAGTATTGTAAGTATGTTTATCCGTTGTCTAGTAGGTAACCATATAACGAGTTTCATAACGAAGCTTCTCTTGGGCTAGATAATTGGTGTGAGTGTAGGAAAATTTATTTTATTTTTATTTATAATGCAACCACATCCACGTTTTGTAGGTAGGTAACACAACGCAACCGCAAGAAGCCGCAGCGACACTATCCGTAACCACAGCTTGACCACCTTTTGTCGCGAACGGCGTGGTGTGGTTGTGGTACGTGTGAATCAAGCCTTAGGTGTCCCCAAAGTGCTTTTGCAGTTCGCTCGTCGACGTCATATACAATGAAGTATTGCAAAATCCGTCCTTTGTAGGAGTCCCACGCTTGACTATTGTGGTCAAAACTGTATAAAACTCCAAGCTACCAATTGAACATAATTTTATTTTTTTTGTTTAAGCGTAAGTACTGAATGCGAGTAGCCGCGGATCGTGCTCGGTGGCGTGCACTTGGAGAGGCCTATGTCCAACAGTGGACTAGTTAAGGCTGATGATGATGATGATGATGACGACGGTGGGTACACTTCAAATACTCGGCACCTTTAAATATGCGAACACCACGGATCAACAAAGCAAAAAACTAGCTATTGACAACACACTCGTTTCTTCAGACAGCTGCTGTCATTTCCGACGCCTGCCAACCACCATAGATAGAATACACAGGTATACATAGTATACATAAGATAACAATGATAATAACGGGTGTTTTTTTTAGAGGCTTGGTTTTTAAATTGGCAACACTGTTTCTGGTGATTGTCAATTTGAAAGTTGGCGTGGCGTTATATTTGTGGTCAGTACGTTTTGCCATTTCTATTTTGAGTAAACTTACTTCAGAAAAACGCTTGCGAATTGTGCAAATTTATTTTAAAAATCTTAAATTGGCAACACTGTTTCTGGTGATTGTCAATTTGAAAGTTGGCGGTATATTTGTGGTCAGTACGTTTTGCCATTTCTATTTTGAATAGACTTACTTCAGAAAAACGCTTGCAAATTGTGCAAATTTATTTTAATGATTTTTAAAGTTGGTTCAGTTCGCCAAACTTACCGTGCACTACGTCCATTTTACGGTCGACATAAACGTCCATCTGAGCAAGTTATTCGGAAAACCATGGATCGTTTTCGTACCACGCACACTCTAGTTGATAATATGCATCCACAAAGACGCCATACAGTGCGCACATAAGAAGTTATTACTGCTGTGGAGCGTAGTGTTGAAGAGGACCTGAATGAGTCAATTCGCCAGATGAGCGCATAATTTCGCGTAATGGACCTGTAAGCTGGCCTCCACGATCGTCCTCCACACCTTTCCATGGGGATATGTAAAGTCACACGTCTACGCAGCTAAACCACATACGTTGGACCACTTCAAAGCCAACTTCGCCGCGTTATTGTCGATGTACAGTCCCAGTTGCTCGAAAAAGTGGTCGAAAATTGGACTTCCGGATTACGCTTCATTCGAACCAGCCGTGGCGCCTATATGCCCGAAATCAATTTTAAGCACTAATGGCATAAGAATATCTTTTAAATAAAACCAATACCACGATAAGGAAATTTATTTTTACGTGTTTATTTCATTTTAAATTTGTATAAGTACCTCTAAAAAAAACAGCCTTTATAAAAAAATAATAATAATAAATGTTACAGAACACAGTTAACAATAACAACAAAATGTGTATGTGCCGCACCGCAGCATCTCAAAACGGTCGTAGCTCGTAGTCAGTATTTAATTGTGTGATGATCATGTAGTAACAAAATATAAAAAATCAACATACAAAAGATAATGTTTAGATTTATCATCACATTATTCATATTTGATTTTACTTAACGGATAATACATTATCATCATCATCATCAGCTCATTGTATGTCCCCACTGCTGGGGCACGAGCCTTCCTTATGGATGGATAGGGAGAACAGGCCATAAACCACCACGCGGGCCTAGTACGGATTGGTGGTTGTTAACGACTGCTAATGCAGCCGGGACCAACGGCTTTACGTGCCTTCCAAAGCTCGGAGGAGCTCGAGATGATGATTTTTTGGCCACCCATCCGATGACCAGCCTTTGCGGCAGTTGCTTAACCTCAGCACTCGCAGACCAGGCGCGTTAACCACTGCTCCTTCGAACCCCTAATACAATACATTAAAATATTATTAAATAACTAGCTGAACCAGCAAACGTTGTTTTGCCAATTATTTCTAGGGAATTTGTAGGGTAGGAAAATAAATAACGAACTTATTGTAAGTGTGTGAGGATGTGGTATGTGAGTGAAAGAGGCATGGAGCGCTGTGAACGATGACGGAATATAAAAATAACAAAGCACTGAACATTTATTTTTTTACTTTATTATAATTTAATTATTATAATTTGAGAAGCTCGGTGGCGCAGTGGTTAACGCGCCCGGTCTCCGAGTGCTTAGGCTAAGCAACTTTCGCAAAGGGCGGTCATCGGATGGGTGACCAAAATTGTATCATCTCGAGCTCCTTCGTGCTTCGGAAGGCACGTAAAGCAGTTGGCCCCGGTTGCATTAGCAGTCGTTAAAGGCCTTTTTCCTGTCATGCGTATTTTCACCCGCATGCGGATGGGTTATAATAAAAAAGTAATAATCGCTTATATATTTTCAAAAATAAAAAAATATAAAAAACAATTCAGAGTAGATCCTTATCTTGAAACTAGATCACTTACTGGAATGTTTAATGTAATTTATTAAAATTAAAAAATTAAAGTCAAATATAGGTTTAGAAACGAAACGCAGTGTTCAAATTCAATGTCAGAAGAAGGAGAATTTAATAAAAAGAAAGGCAAGCTACCCCCCATACATAATAGTCATTGTTTTTTTCCAGCCAAGCAGCCACCCTTGCATCCCGGTTTTTGTAAAGGTCATCCTGCTTGTTCCACAACAAAGTGCGAAAACGCACTTCAAAAATAAGTCTCTCTGTATCAATTTTCATTTTTGTTTGCGATAGTATGCGTACAATGACGATGCGTGTAACCCGCACGACAGTAAAAACTACCTTGGCAGTAGAAGAACGCGCCCCGCAAGCAGGTGGCACGCGTGCGGGGCGCGCGCCCGCAGCCAATCCGCGTCCCGCGCGCGTTTTGCTCGCGTGATAGGAAAAGCATGTATGAAATGATAGGATGCAGGCAGCCCGCATGCGGACCAAACCCGCACGCGGGCGGCTATCCGCATGACAGGAAAAAGGCCCTAACAACCACCAATCCGCACTGGGCCCGCGTGGTGGTTTAAAAGCCCGTTCTCCCTATCCATCCTTAGGGAAGGCTCGTGCCCCAGCAGTGGGGACATAAAATGAGCTGATGATGATTATAATTTATTCCTATATATACTATATCATTAATTACGACATTTAACACTAACAAACAATATCAATCCATTAATGCTACAGGGTGTACAATACTTTTTGTTAGCCCATCTTTAGATAAGACCTTAGCTAACACAAACAAACTGGATGGTTTGCCCACTCGAGAGCATGCCGTGTATAATTTGTCCGTGTGAAAAACATGGTGTGCTCAAATCTAAGCCACAAACAGACATCGTTTGGCCTTGGGACTTATTGATAGTCATTCCTACTCCGTGCTGTTTACTGGGTGAGAAGTGACGCCTGGCGGAGACAACAGATCAAGTGATTAATATGGCTATAAAAAATAGGGGTTGGTGATAGAAGGGTGAAAATTTAGGGTTGAATGTATTTTTGATGCCAAATATTTTAAACCAAAAGAATTTTAAAAAATCCAAAAAAATAAAAAAAATGTTGGGGTAAGTATATATATTTCTTTAACGTGCAACCCAAAATGGATATAAATCACTAATCTCTTATTATCCGGTCAATCATCCAGCGATCGTCATGACATAACAGCACGAGTGTTCAAGCAGAAACTCAAAGCGCTTATGAACTTCATTGTAAAATATCATGTCTTCGGAGACGTACGACGTTGGATGTACTCTGTAGAGTGGCAGAAGAGAGGACTGCCTCATGCGCATATTTTTCTGTAAATGGTCGAAAAAATAAGACCGGATGAAAATGACTCAATAATTTGCGCAGAAATTCCCGAAGTAAATCTAGAATTGTATGAAATAGTAATAAAATAAGAAGAACATGATTCATGGACAGTGTTGCGAATTCGACTTGCATTACGCGTACGCCGACCGATATTTTGACACCTCACAGGTGGCATATTCTTTAAATCAATAACATTTTAAAACACAACGATAAACCTTCAAACACACGAAACACCGATTTTACTTTTGCAAAAGAAGCGGTAATGACGTATTGTCCGTTTGAAGTTGTCAAATGCTGGCTGAAGAACTGTACGTCATAAAAAATCATATTTTAGTAAAAATATATTTTTTTCTTTTAATTTTCTTCTCTACAAACCTTGTCCTGACAATAACAACCTCAATAAAAAAGAATTATCCAATTTTGTGCAGTCGATCGGAAGTTATGCGCGTACATACATTTCAGTGATTCATTCTTATATATATATATATATATATATATATATGTTAATATTATTATGTTTAATAATATTTAAGATATACTAGACATAGACATAGACATACATTTATTTACTACATAAGCACACATAAATACATTTATACAAGACGATTAAATTAGCAATTACAATAAAGAGAGAAACATAAATACAAACAGAATTAAATGAACAAAGACAACAACATTAATAATTTAATAATAAAATAAAAATCTAATGAATATTGAAGTATGTGTGCTACAGCAGCAAATGGACCTCAACTCAGCAAATGCCTACTGTGTTTGCAGCAGACGCTGTTATTCTGCCAAGACCGTGCATTTAGCCTCGGGACCCCGTGAAAACAATTTTTTTTTGCTTATTGTTGTGTTGCGTGTGTTTGGTGTTACAAAGTGTAAAATAAAACATTAAATAGGCGATGTGATATGATAATTATTACTACCCAGTTCATTTGCTACCGCTACCTACAAAATCGCTTTGGAATATCCAAATTTTGCTCAGCAAGACTTTTAAAGCCTTTTTGGAGTAAGGATAAAGTTGCAACGCTTAGTTGCAAAAGCGAAGAACAAAAATCCGCTAGTTATAGTCAAATATGTAAGGGGGGACAAAAAGAAAGAGCAAGTAGAAGAAGCCATAAGGAGGAAGGTAGGGAAAATTAAAACCAAAGATGGGTAAGAAGAAATAGAGGTAGTATACGAGAAAAAAACTCGAAATCCGCACGTGGCACACATAGTGGTCAAGGTGGCCCCCGCAACCTGGCAACAACTGACAGAAGCGGGGACTCTTCAACTACAATGGGGAGTCTCCAGAGTAGAAGATCAGTCCTCGTTGATCCAGTGCTCCCGCTGCTTGGACTACGGCCACATCAAGCGGGTCTGTCAGGAGCAGCTGGACAGTTGCAGCCACTGTGGGGGTAACCACTTGTACGCCACGTGTAAGGAGAAGCTAAGTCCCCCCCGCTGCCTTAATTGTGAGAGAGCCGGCCTGGAAGAAAAGACCCACACCTTTAACGAGGTGTGCCCGATTAGGGCCAAGTGGGACAGGCTGGCCAGATCAAAGGTAGCTTACCAGTGCTAAGGGCATGGCGTCGGCTCAGAAGAAAAGTAGAAGCAAGATACACAACGTAGTACAGGCGAACCTCCAGCGGAGCAATAACGCAACTTCAGAACTCTTGGCTGAGATTGCCAATAGAGAGATTTGTTTCGCATTGATTCAGGAGCCGTATATAGGGAACAAAGGAGTAATGAGCGATGTGTCTGGGGCTCGGATCGTCCAGGCGGCACAAGAGGTTGGGAAAAGTAACAAGGCCGCTATTTTAATAAACAACAATAATATAAAAATCCTACAATTTCCCAACCTCACAACCACCAACCTGGTAGCGGCCAGGTTGGAGACTGCCGAGTGGACGATCGGAGTAATTTCATATTACTTTGAGCCGGACAAAGACATCGAATCCTATATGCGGCTCCTGAAGGCAATGATTAGGGAGATAGACTGCAAGTTGCTCATCGCTGGAGGGGATGCGAACGCCTGGAGTGAGTGGTGGGGAAGCGACAGAAGTGACAGTAGGGGTGTAGAATTAGCGGGATTATTTGTAGAAATGGGTTTAGAGATAATGAACGAAGGCAGCACTCCGACTTTTGATACCTGGCGAGGAGGGAGGAGATTCAAGAGCTTTGTGGATGTGACGTGCTGCTCGGACGACATGGCCAAATTGGTACAAGAGTGGAAGGTTGACGAGGGAATGACGACCTCGGACCACAACGCGATTACTTTTAAAATAAACCTAGAAGAAATAAAGGAAATAGAGAATATGAGGACAACAAGAAAGTATAAAACTAATAAGATAGAGTGGAGTAAATTTAAAGAAGCATGTAAACTAGAGTATTACAAAAGGAATATAAACGAAGAAGAGATAGTAAAAATAAAAGATGTAACTGAATTAGAAGACAAAGTAAGGAAGTACATAGAAAGCATAGAAGAAACATGCGAAAAAATGTTAAAAAAGAAAAAGATCAAACAAAAAATAAAAATTGCGTGGTGGTCTGAGGAACTAGAATGAATGAAGAAAGATAAGAATAGGTTGAAAAGAAAAATAAAATGGACGGCGCCAAACCGTTTGGCTCATGTGGTCGAGCAGTACGCTTCAATGAAAGAAAAATATCAGGAAGAAATAAATAAGGCCAGGATCAAGAGTTGGAAAGAGTTCTGCGAAAAACAAGAAAGAGAAACGATGTGGGAGGGAATCTACAGAGTTATAGGCAAAACTAAGAAGGCTTACGAAGATCTGCCAATGGCCAGGGACGGCAAGAACACCAGCCCAAAGGAGTCGGTGCGCATGATGGCTGATAGCTTTTACCCGGAGGACACCGATTTGGGGGAGAATGAGGACCATAGAGAAGTAAGAAGAAGGGCAGCCAAAGCGAATGAGGGTAATAAAGATGACCTTTACGACCCTCCATTCGTGGAGGCTGAACTTCTCCAAGCGGTCAACTCTTTCAACCCCAAAAAGGCCCCGGGTAACGATGGCTTTACGGCCGACATCTGCGCGGCAGCCATAAAAACCGACTCACCATTATCCCTGGCCATCTACAATAAATGCCTTGAGCTCTCCCACTTCCCAAAGCCCTGGAAAGTGGCAACAATAATCCTGCTGAGAAAACCGAACAAAGATAACTACACGCACCCCAAATCTTATAGGCCAATAGGGCTCCTGGCTATTTTAGGCAAAATATTAGAAGAACTTTTAATTAAGAGAATAAGATGGTATGTGCTGCCCAAATTAAATCCCTGTCAGTATGGCTTTGTGCCGCAGCGCAGTACCGAAGACTCCCTCTACGATATGACCCAGCGGATCAGACATAATCTAACAGAGAAAAAGATTATGGTCCTGATCTCGCTGGATATAGAGGGGGCCTTCGATAATGCGTGGTGGCCCCAAATTAAATGCCAGCTAAAAGACAAAATGTGTCCGGTGAATCTGCGAAGGCTTGTAGGCAGCTATCTTGAAGACAGAAAGGTAACGGTGAAGTATGCGGGGGAACAGTACAGCAAGAGTACCAACAAGGGCTGCGTCCAAGGTTCCATTGGCGGGCCCTTGTTGTGGAACTTGATACTGGACCCCCTGCTGAACAAACTCACTGACGCCAACATTTACTGCCAAGCCTTCGCAGATGACATCGTGCTTATAATTGAGGGCAGCACAGCCGGAGAAATCTCCAGTAAGGCCAATGCCGTTCTCTCCTGTGTCCAGGAGTGGGGAGTGTCGAACAAGCTCAACTTTGCACCACAAAAGACAAAAGCGATGGTTATAACAAAAAAGTTGAAGTTCGACACGCCCCGCTTGGAAATGGGAGGAACGGTTATCGAAATTGTAGATAGTGTTAAAATATTAGGTGTCATTTTTGACGATAAGCTTTTGTTCAATAAACATATTCAGTATATCTGCAATAAAGCAATTGGTATCTACAAAGGTGTATGCAGGGCAGCGAGGGCTTCATGGGGACTGCACCCTGAAATTATTAGAACAATCTATAAAGCAGTAATCGAACCTGTGATTATGTACGCAGCAAGCGTCTGGTCCAGGGAAGCTAAGAAGGCAGTCTCCCGGAGAGCCCTCGACGTAGTCCTAAGAGGCTTTGCGCAAAAAATAATAAGGAGCAATAGGACAGTTTCCCTTAACGCTGCTCTAATACTGTCGGGGCTGCTTCCGCTGGATCTTCGGATCCAAGAAGCATCCCGGCTTTTTGAGGCAAAGCGCGGGAAACCCCAGGCAGTATTGAGTGGCAGGAGGGTCGAGCAACGCGCACCATTCACGGAAAACACCCACCCCAGTAGGATGCTAAATTCAAAATTTACCCTTTTGGAAAACGCGGAAGAGGATAGCGAGCTGGCAGAAGACTTGGTCTACACTGATGGCAGCAAGCTGGAGGGGAAAGTCGGAGCCGCCTTGACCTGTTGGAAAGGGAAGGTCGAGATATGTACCCGAAAATTCAGACTGGAGCCATACTGTACGGTCTTCCAAGCCGAGTTGTACGCTATCCTCCAAGCGACTGAAATTATCATTGGCAAGAAATTCAAAGAAGCGGCTATTCTGAGCAACTCGAGGTCGGCTCTCCAGACGCTGGTGGATCCAGACTCCTCGCACCCAATCACGAAGGCGGTACAGGGTAACCTAGAATTCCTGAGAGACAACCACCAACTAGTCTCTCTTTATTGGATACGGGCCCACGTCGGAGTGGGAGGGAACGAGAGAGCGGATGAATTAGCGAAGGAAGCCGCCCTCAAACTGAAGACCAGAGCGGACTATGACTGCTGCCCCATCTCGTATGTTAAACGTCATTTACGGGCGGGAACAATCGAGCAGTGGGACAGCAGGTATAGGACGGAAGTCACAGCCGCGACCACCAAGGTCTTTTTCCCGAATGGGGTGGACACATATAACACCGTGAGGAAGATGTCCATCGACCGACCCGCGTCGCAGGTCTTGACGGGCCATGGGGGTTTCTGTGCATACCTGCACAGGTTTAAGTGCAGGGACAGCCCCTCATGTGCCTGTGACCCGACGGCGGACGAGGACATTTTCCATATTCTACTTGACTGCCCAATACACACACAAGATAGGTACACACTGCAACAAAAAATCGACACGAAATTGAGTAAAGACACCCTTAAGGAGATAATGAATAATAAGAAAGAAAGAAAAATATTTATGGAATTTGCCAAAAAGATAGCTAACATGGTTATTAAAAGAAATAAGGACGACTAGATATAAGAACTATTGTAAAATATATGTCATGTAAAGCAAGACCACATGTGTGGCAGGAATGTAATTTTGGGGCAAGAAAATTTTATGTAAATAATAAGGTATAAGATACGAAATGAAAAATGTGAATAAAAAAGGAAATCAATGTAAGAAATTTTAGATAATATAAAATGGAGTATAATAATAAGAAATGTAAAAATGTAAAAGTAAAGAAAAGAAAATGTATTAGATATAAGAGAAACATTGTAAAAGAAAAGAAAAGAAAAGAAAAATGTATTAGATATAAGATAAATATTGTAAAAGAAAAAGAAAAAGAAAAGAAAAGATAAAAGAAAAGAAAAATGATAAAGAAAATATACCTATTGAGTAGAGCTCTTATAGCTCAAGTTTAATAACCCCATGAAAAGAAAAAAAAAGAAATATAAAAAAGAAATAAAAAGACCTGCAAAAATAGCGGGGAGTAGCTGCAAAAAAAAAAAAAAAAGAAAAAAAAACGCTTAGTTGCATGATAGGTAGGTTGCATGATAGGTAGGTTGCATGATAACTTGCAATGGAGGCAAGGCCAACATGGTTGAACCCTAAGTAGCGGTCGTGTAGACCTAGGAGCATGATAAAAATATCTGGTAAACCAGATCTATTAAAATTTTATTTTGACAACAAATATACTGAACTTTTAAAGCGACTTTTAAAGGGTAACAAAAGTATATTGTGAGAATATTGAGGAAGAGCGGGGTCTCCTAAAACAGGTATAGTTATACTTAACTGGAGATCTTTGCCATTGTAATAGTTTTGTTATCCCTCTGTTACTGAATAAACATTTTTGGATTTGATTTTTTATTTTATTTTAATTAATACTATCAAACAAGAGATGCTAAATGCATCTACGGGATTTTACGCGTTTCCATGTTCAATATCGACTCGTTATTAAGAAAGGGAGAAAGGTGACTACGTGGAGTAATATTATAGCAGAATCTAAAACTAAACTAAAAGGCTGTACACGCTGTATTAAACGTTGTGATTTATTTGAACAGCAGACGCGCCCATAGACAAGATTTGCATAACTTTGATAAAACCAATGTCTCAACAACATTGATGAGCATACGTTGACTTAGCATATTACGTATTTTGTATAAAGAACTTTTAACCTAAAGCAACATTGTCTATCCAGTTTTTCAATGATGCTCACAAAACGCAGCTCACTGTCAAGATCAACTCCTAAATTCTTTACCGTATCCATGCGATCAATATTTATCCCAAGGATAGAGACAACCGGAGATCTGTCAGCGATTTTCCGTATTTAGGATGCAATAGATATCTTTTGTGATTTACCGAAAGCTTTCGACTGTGTCGATCACGGGACCTTATTATTGAAAATGGAGCATTATCTCCAACAATTCTCTTACCTTGTTGAAATCATACCTTACTGGCAGAGTTCAAAAGGTTAATATCAATGGTACTGTAAGGAGTTTATATGCAGCTTATAGCAAAAGTAAGTTTAATTTATTTGTATGTAAACCTTTTTAGTCTAGATGATTATTTGAATCATCGATAAGTAATTAAAAAGGTTTGCAATGGTTTGACACAGTCGCAGGCAGTAGGAGTCAAGAGCAAGACAGCCCGGCTAAAAGCCGAGGTGCTCGGAGATCAGTAATGTTGTAATACAGTTTAATTATATTAATACACGAAGTTAAAGTAAAGCCGTGTTATCAATTCACACCCACCCTACATTGGAGGAAGCAGCCGGGTACGCCCGCAACGTCCCATACCTCAAGGAGAAGAGGATAACGTTACAGGAAGTATTGTAACAAAAGGAAGCAAGCTATATGGAAGTATTTTTCTAATTTTAAAGAATAAGTGTGTATGAAGCAGCCAAGCGAGTATAGAATAGATTGTAAGAAGTATAGATTGGAAGAAACATTATAACTATTGTCAAGATTCGTATATGAAGAATT
Organism: Eudonia lacustrata; assembly: GCA_947562085.1. Taxonomy (NCBI): domain Eukaryota; kingdom Metazoa; phylum Arthropoda; class Insecta; order Lepidoptera; family Crambidae; genus Eudonia; species Eudonia lacustrata. The sequence goes on from OX387317.1 coordinate 23,835,908, forward strand.
GTGTTATTCATAACGTCAGTTTATGATTTTATTTTAATTGATGATTTTGAAACAACGAAAAATGGAGGCCATCTTAACGTGTTTTTGGGTCATCTGAAAGAATCTTTCGATGATTTTTTAGAGAATTTTAGGGATGCAGCGGCAAAGCAGAGATTTATGTCGTCCGAGAAGTTGGAATTATTGTTTCCATCTTTTTTGAAGGGAGGTCCATGTAATATTTTAGAGAAATAAAAAGCACTACCAAGACTTTTGAAGAGGTAGTAACAAAATTTAAGGAGGAATTTGGTGATACCGATTTTAAGGAACAGTTTTATAATGCGAAACAGGATAAACGAAATTTGTGAGACCATTTCCATTATTTTGCGGATTTGGCGGGGAAAGCTGGTATTAAGGAGGAAAGTGTTATTATAACGCAATTTTTAAAAGGGTTACGGCCATTTTATAAAAATAAACTGGTGACCAGCCATTTTGTAAATAGGAAGGCACTGAAAATATATCCTGAAAATAAAGAAGAAGAAATGAATATAAGCAGGAATCCCGCAACATTCGGAACAAATATGGCTTCGTATAATTATGGTGGAGGAGATCTTAGTCGTCCTGCATCTTTTAGTTCTCCGATGCAAGGCCATGCTCAGAATCCACGTCGAGTGCCGAGTCATCCACCGTCTTCACATTTTCAATAGCCGAATACGTCGCGTATTCAACCTAGTACTAATAATTATAATTTAAGTTCTAGGCAGACGGATTTTCGTCAACCCTTTCGTCGCCCTTGAAGGAGGTCCGAGGGATAGACGATGTGCAGCAAGGTTCTGACCTCTTACGGATGCATGCGTGTGACATGAAAATGCAGCTACAACCGATGGGGAAAAGTGATCCGGACGAAACAAATCAACATGTCCGACCACTTATTCTTTTTAGTGCAAATAGTTTAGAGTATGTTGCTCTTGTCGATACAGGTGCTACAATTTCATGCATCAGCCAAACCGCCGCGGACCAGATGAATGTGAGGTGTGTGCCGGAAGAGGGGATGAACGTGAAAGCAGTAAATGGCGACGTGCTGAAGATAGTAGGGAAATGTAGTGTAATTTTTGCTTTAAATAATTTTAGTTTTTCTCAAGAGTTCGTAGTGATAACCGACTTAAACTGTAGCATTATTTTAGGAGTAGACTTTTTAATAAAGAATAAAATGAGTATTGACTTTGTTCAATTATGCGTACATTTTCAGCATGGAAAAATAAATTTTCTTAGAACTGTCAATGAAAAACAAATCGCAAATCATGCTGGGATTCTTTCAAAACAAAAGCTAGAATCAAACATTCGAGACGGTTCGAGCCCGATCCCGACAAAACAAATGAACTTTGATGAAACAGCAATTGTTGGAAGTCGAGACGTAATTGATTTTGTTGATTTCCAAACGTGAGGTAGGAATGAATATTTAATTTATTTCTCAGGTTTACCAGATGCCTGCGAGTTTGCTTTTGAAGTAGAGAAAAATGTTTTATAGTTAATGACAATATTTATAAAATTTTCAAAATACAGTGAAAAAATTAAACGCCTACCCGACCCAGCCAGGAATCGAACCTGGGTCTTCCGCAATCCGGGCGGCTGCACTGACCGCTATGCTACCGGGAAGGCTGACGTAGACGCTGAATTTTGTCACTGCTTTTGTAATTTTTAGAGTGCTAATAGCGGCACAGCGCGCCATCTATCCAACGACCATTGCAACCGTTGGCTATGCAGATTCATCTTTGCAGATGAAATACTACAAATTTGATAACACAACGCTATAGTAAATTTTTACTTTTTATTTTCAAGTGCTAATTGCTGCACTGAAGCTAAATTAAATATTTATAAAATTTTCAAAATACAGTGAAAAAATTAAACGCCTACCCGACCCAGCCAGGAATCGAACCTGGGTCTTCCGCAATCCGGGCGGCTGCACTGACCGCTATGCTACCGGGAAGGCTGACGTAGACGCTGAATTTTGTCACTGCTTTTGTAATTTTTAGAGTGCTAATAGCGGCACAGCGCGCCATCTATCCAACGATCATTGCAACCGTTAGCATTAGCACTTGAAATCATTATTATTATTGATATCATTAGCACTTGAAAATAAAAAGTAAAAATTTACTATAGCGTTGTGTTATCAAATTTGTAGTATTTCATCTGCAAAGATGAATCTGCATAGCCAACGGTTGCAATGATCGTTGGATAGATGGCGCGCTGTGCCGCTATTAGCACTCTAAAAATTACAAAAGCAGTGACAAAATTCAACGTCTACGTCAGCCTTCCCGGTAGCATAGCGGTCAGTGCAGCCGCCCGGATTGCGGAAGACCCAGGTTCGATTCCTGGCTGGGTCGGGTAGGCGTTTAATTTTTTCACTGTATTTTGAAAATTTTATAAATATTTAATTTAGCTTCAGTGCAGCAATTAGCACTTGAAAATAAAAAGTAAAAATTTACTATAGCGTTGTGTTATCAAATTTGTAGTATTTCATCTGCAAAGATGAATCTGCATAGCCAACGGTTGCAATGATCGTTGGATAGATGGCGCGCTGTGCCGCTATTAGCACTCTAAAAATTACAAAAGCAGTGACAAAATTCAGCGTCTACGTCAGCCTTCCCGGTAGCATAGCGGTCAGTGCAGCCGCCCGGATTGCGGAAGACCCAGGTTCGATTCCTGGCTGGGTCGGGTAGGCGTTTAATTTTTTCACTGTATTTTGAAAATTTTATAAATATTTAATTTAGCTTCAGTGCAGCAATTAGCACTTGAAAATAAAAAGTAAAAATTTACTATAGCGTTGTGTTATTAAATTTGTAGTATTTCATCTGCAAAGATGAATCTGCATAGCCAACGGTTGCAATGATCGTTGGATAGATGGCGCGCTGTGCCGCTATTAGCACTCTAAAAATTACAAAAGCAGTGACAAAATTCAGCGTCTACGTCAGCCTTCCCGGTAGCATAGCGGTCAGTGCAGCCGCCCGGATTGCGGAAGACCCAGGTTCGATTCCTGGCTGGGTCGGGTAGGCGTTTAATTTTTTCACTGTATTTTGAAAATTTTATAAATATTTAATTTAGCTTCAGTGCAGCAATTAGCACTTGAAAATAAAAAGTAAAAATTTACTATAGCGTTGTGTTATCAAATTTGTAGTATTTCATCTGCAAAGATGAATCTGCATAGCCAACGGTTGCAATGATCGTTGGATAGATGGCGCGCTGTGCCGCTATTAGCACTCTAAAAATTACAAAAGCAGTGACAAAATTCAGCGTCTACGTCAGCCTTCCCGGTAGCATAGCGGTCAGTGCAGCCGCCCGGATTGCGGAAGACCCAGGTTCGATTCCTGGCTGGGTCGGGTAGGCGTTTAATTTTTTCACTGTATTTTGAAAATTTTATAAATATTTAATTTAGCTTCAGTGCAGCAATTAGCACTTGAAAATAAAAAGTAAAAAAGTTAATGAGAAGTTATGTATGAATGATAAGCAAGTTTTGTTGGCGTTATTAGAAAGGAATGTAGATAGATTTTCTTTTTCTAATAATAAGCTGGGTAGATCAGAGATAGTGTCGGTGGACATAAAGACAAGCTATGAAAAACCAGTTCATTGTCATCCTTATCGTGTATCGCCGGTTCAGCGAGAGATTATCGATAAGCAGGTAAAGGAAATGTTGAGTTTAGGGGTTATTACAGAGTCGACGATTTCATATGCTGCGCCGGTTGTGTTAGTTAAGCAACCCGACGATTCTTGGAAATTTTGTGTTGATTATAGGAGGTTGAATAAGAAGATTTGTAGAGATAGTTATCCTATTCCGCGTATTGATAATATTGTTGATAATTTAGCAGGAGCCAAGTACTTTGCTGAGCTGGATTTGAATTCAGGATATTGGCAGACGATGATTACAGAAGGTAAGCATAAAACTGCGTTTGTTACGGCTACGAGTTTATATGAGTTTAATGTTGTTCCTTTTGGCTTAGCTACTAGTCAAGCGGTATTTCAGCGAATGATGGATAAGGTTTTAGGGAATTTAAAGTTTAAAGGAGTGATGGTGTATGTGGACAATGTCATTGTCTATGGTAAGACGTTTGAGGAGTTTACCGCTATGTTAGAAGAGGTTTTTAAGCGTTTCAGAGAGGCGAATTTGACATTTAAGCCATCTAAGTGTAAGTTTGGTTTTTGTGAGATTGACGTGTTAGGGTATTTAATCTCGAGTTTAGGGGTGAAGCCTAGTGAGAAGAAGCTTAAGGCCATGCGAAATGTTTCAGCTCCAACATCGGCAAAAGAGGTAAAACAGTTGTTAAATTTGTGCCGAACGTTGAGAAAATAACGTTATCTATATAGTTGTTGAAAAAAGGGGTAAAGTTTCAATGGAACGAAGAGTTGCAGATTCGTTTGTTTTTATTAAAGAGTCTATGTGTAGAGCGCCAATTCTTTCTTATTTTTCAGGGGATAAATCGGTCAAAACGAGGGTGTGCGTTGATGCGTCGAATGAGGCGATAGGTGCGGTTCTTATGCAAGGGGTAGATAAGATGTGTCCAGTTGCTTATGCGTCTAGGAAGTTAACAGATGCGGAGAAGAAGTATGGTACAACGGAGAAAGAGTTTTTAGCTTTAGTATTGGCGTTGAAGCATTATCGACATTATTTATGGGGATCGTATTTTCAGGTGGTAACGGATCATAGTGCGTTATGTTGGTTGCAGTCGAAGAAGGATATATGTGGTCGGTTAGCTCGATGGGCTTTAGCGATTCAAGAGTGGAATTTCAATATTGTTCATTGTTCGGGGAAAAATAATGTAGTAGCAGATTTTTTGAGTAGGAATCTTTTAGTTGAAGAAGAAGGGCAGAAGGTAGAGAAGGAGACGGAACCCAGTGACGGTTTAGAGATATTTAGTATAAATGTAGAATCGTTACAGGAGGATCAGGCGAATGACGTTTTCTGTTCTAGATGGATAATGCGTTTAAGCGAGCGTTCAGAGGTGAGGCGTAGTGGTTTGTTTGAGAAATGGTTTTCTTTATAAAAGTGTGCGTAGAGATGGTGAGATACGTGAGGTATTGGTTTTACCTAGGAGTTTGTTTCAGAATGCAATGCGTGAACTCCATGATAAAGCTTGGACGGGAGGTCATTTAGGTCTTGCAAAATCATTAAGGAGGTTTCGTTCCACATATTTTATGCCACAGGCTGATAAGGAAGTAGAGTGGTATATAGCTTCGTATGTGCCGTGTCAGGAAAGAAAGGTGGTAAGAAATGTTGCAGAGTTGATGCCGATTAGAGTCACAAATATTTTTGAAAAGGTAGGTGTTGATGTATTAGGGCGTTTTCCACATTCGTCAAGAGGTAATCGATTTGTTGTAGTATCGGTAGAGTATGCTTCGCGGTTTGCGATATGTAAGGCTTTACTTAGGGTTACGTCGGATGATATAGTGCGATTTTTAATAGAAGAAGTTTTCTGTACATTTGGTGACGTAAGAGAGATTATTACAGATCGAGGAAAGATTTTTACAGCTAGAGTTGTGAAAGGAACGGTATTATGATAGATAAGTTAGACCTAGATCGTTTCGTAGGAATGATTTGGTTTTACTACACTGGGCTGCAAAAATTCCGGGTCGCTTATAAAAAGTGTGATAGTTTCTTAACTACACAACACAAACTAGTGAAACTGTAGTATGTTATAGATGACTGACTTATACATAAAAGAAAATATATAACACGTTTGTAAACTGTATAATTTTATTTAAGTACTAAAAAATACAAAAAAAAACACTTCTAACTTTTGACAACAAAAATATACACAGTTAATCTGCAAAATGAAAGCGTTTCTGTAAATTTAATATCTTGTATTTCGCATCGCAATCCAACGCAACGCATCTCCCGAGCTCGTCCCATAAATGCTCTATGGGATTTAAGTCTGAGCTGCGAGCTGGCCACTCCATGCGGGTGATACCGACGTCTTGAATATACGCGTTGACCAAATGTGCTGTATGTGGTCGCGCTTTATCGTCCATAAAAATAGAATTTGGGCCCATATTCACCAAGAAAGGACGAGCATGCTCATTTAAAATCTCCTCTACATATCTGGAAGCTGTCAGAGAACCGTTTTCTATTTTCTATAATTACTAACTCTGTACGATCCTCTGAAGATATCCCAGCCCAAACCATTATTGATCCTCCACCGAATGGCACCTTTTCCTCAAAACACGCTTGACGATAACGTTCATTTGGTCGCCTAACTCTTCGTCTCCCATCGTGTGCGAATAAACAAAATCTTGACTCATCAGAAAACATAACCCTGGACTAATCTTCATCTGTCCATCGGACGTGTTCTCGAGCAAACCGCAACCTGGCAACTCGATGTTCTCTGAGCAATTTAGGGTCATTTGCTGGCCTATAAGGCTTTATATCAACTTCCCGAAGTCGCCGCCGGATCGTGTCAGAGCTTACATTGTTGTGGTGAATTTCTTGAAGGCTATTTCGGACCTGAAAAGCCGTGAGATGTCGATTTCTTAACATAGTGCTCACGATGAATCGGTCTTCTCGTGTAGTTATACACCTTGGCCTGCCATTCCCTGGTCTCTTGATGTTCATGCTGATCTCTTGAAATCGCTGGAGTACTCCTTGGACTGTGGATAAAGATACACCTACTGTTCTAGCAGGACTCCGCTGACTCCTTCCTTCTTGTACCATGGTGATAATTCGTGTACATTCTTCAGTAGATAACGACATGTTGGTGCATGGTTGATGCACAAAATACTGTGACCAGCCAAAAAAACTGTTTATGATGACAGCTCGGTTTGAAACAAAAGCGAGAAAATTTTCTATTCCAAAAATTTGTATTTTGATATTTTTCAAAAATCGGAATTCCTTTTTTTGGAGCTGTAACTTGTTCAATTGCAACATCTTTTGATATGTATAATAAGCGTCACAAATCTGCATAACATATTATTTATACGAGGGATCTATGTAAATAACTTTGGGAGATATCGCGGTTTTTCTAAATGACCCGTTATTTTTGCTGTCCAGTGTATTTGTACCAAGGTGAGTAACTGGATAATGCTTGAAATTGACACGTCTGTATCAGGGGACCATATAAAGTCATTGAAGTGGTCGGCCGGTCTGATGTATTGATTCGTCGTTTGAATTCACGATCACGGGGTGTAGTTGTTCATACAAACCGGTTAAAGCATTTCATGTTACGTTAATGTATCCGTATATGTTTGGTATGTAATTATATGTGTTTTTTTTTTGTTTACATGGGGCTGTATAGTATTAAGATGTTAAGTGGTATTGCCCGAAATTTACCTGATGTACGGTTATATAATAGTGTAGGAGGTGTTGTCTTCGAGTGAAAAGATACTGTGAAAAAAGAACATTGAGCAGCAGAGTGAGGCCAATGTTAGGCGCTTACTGAGACGTGCGAATAACCAAGCCCAAGTGAAATTTTGTAACATACTACAATTTTCCGTGGTAGTCTAATATTGTAAGAGAAATATTTATTAGTTTGTGTAGTTTGTTGGACCAATCGGCTGGTTTTGTTTTTTGGGTGTAAATGATAAGGCCATAAGCTATTTGTCATGGGGTCCTGAGTTGGGTCCCACGCACTTAAAAAATGGAATTGAGACGATATGGTAAGGTAAGTGTAAGTGTTGGATTATCCAATGTTGACAATAAATGTTTCCCACTAAAGGTAATTTCTGATGGGAAAGAATTCGCGTATCTATATTCTATGAACATTCGGAATTCCTTTGTAGTATTTTACCTTGGGTAATTGGTTGAGCTCACGATAGTTATCATGAAACTTTGGACAGTAACTGATAATTTCATGAAAGTCAAAAGAAGATTATAAATTCTTATATCGCATTTAAACGTTGTTATCAACGTATTATCACAGTCTATATAGTTCTTACAGTCGGCCAACGGGCACGTCTAGACAGAGCAATCGTGCGGGGTGTGCGGGGCGAGCGGGGTTTTATTCAATTTTAACATCGACCCGTCCTTGTTGAAAGACCCCTTACTAGTATTGTTTTTTTTATATATTTTTTACTCTTTTTTATTTTTTAAGTGCTAATTGCTGCACTGAAGCTGAATCAAATACTTATAAAATACAGTGAAAAAATTAAACATTTTGAGTTAAATAAAAAATAATGTTTTTTTTGTTAAAAATAAATCTTTTTGTAATCTTATATTTCTTTTACTTAAGGATCCTGACATACATAAACCTACCTACCAATAAGCAAAATATGAAATAGACTAAAAAAAAATGTGACAACCCTGAGACAATGACGAAGGTCTAGACGATGGCGGCATTTCGCGCAACTTCAAAGGCGTTGGACCACTGTAAGTTTTTAACACTGTGGTATTATTATGACATATTCATAGAATGATATTGCTGGCCTCATCTTTAGTCTCTCTAATCTTTGTATGTGTCTTTTGAATATTTCTATTTAATGGAAAAGAGTATTATATGATGATATAAATGAATTTAATAAGCAAAGATTAAAGTTGTGTTAATGTTAATTTAATGGGAGGATGTTAATTGTCTATCAAATTTTTTGGTTAGTTTTTTTGCCAGAAAGTTTTTTGAATGACAATTATTCGAGAAGCTAAATCCTAGTTGTATTCAATTTAATTCTCCTAAGATGTATGATTTTTTTTTCCCTGACCTTAGGCAGGATTAGTTTTAAGTTTTTGATGTATTGTAAGACCTCAGATAGGTTTTTTATTAAGTAGGGTCTGCACCATAAGTGTAGATAGGAGATTTTTTTGGTAAGGACTACACCTTAAGTGTAGTTAGGTTTATATTGTTGGGGATTCGAATGTACCTCATATGCATAGATCGGAGTAGGTAGAGCTATTTTATGTACTTGCCATATGATAAAATAATATGGATATTCCCCGAATGAATGTGAAAGCATACATTTCCTATAAATATAAGGACGGGTTTAAGGATAGTTGAATAAATAGATAGAAACTTGATTAACCTTTTCACCGCCCAACTATCTTGCACGCGATGTCCTGGCTGATGCGTTGGCTGTACGCCAACGTATAAATGTATTTTAATAAAGTAGGTACAAAGAAGAACTTCTATAGAAGTGCTGGCGTGGACGGCACGAAAATCTCGAACTTCTATAGAAGTTGTTGGCGGAAAAAAGGTTAATTAAACCACATATATTTTTTTTTGTAACAACTTCTTATATTTATACAAGAATCAACAATCATTTAACATTTTCATTCTGAAGTTGTACAAGAACATACCATACAAATTGTTTGTTCCTCAAAAATCAAAACATGATTGAAAAGCACTCTGAGAACCGAAGTAATCGAGTGAGACAACATTAAACAACATGTTACTTTTGCTAAACAATTGAATGCCAGTGTTGCAGAAAGAGACAAAAACAGGAGCGATACTCTAGTCTAGCCACACCCGTGACACTCCTTATACGTGTGAGCAAGAGCGCATAATGCAGCGATATCACGACGAGTGTCAACAAAGCGGCAACGTCGCGCGTTTGACAAAAACTTTGACAACGTGTTGCTTATGTAAAATTGACAACGTCGCTCGTGCGCAAATGGGCTTACATATACCATTTTTTATACTTATTGATAAAAATAATTATAATAATCGAATCCCGGAGTATTAGTCGGAATCTCGTGAAATATCCATATTAACATCAATGTTTGCGGTCAATGAACCTAAATAGCTCTACCTACTCCGATCACTGCCATATGTGATAGAAATTTTATATAGGGTTGTCACTTTGAAAAAAAATTATTTGGGTTTAAATTTTTTTTTTAAATGGAGAGGTGAATTTTATAAGGAGTTTATATGCAGCTCATAGCAAAAGTAAGTTTAATTCATTTGTATGTAAACCTTTTTAGTCTAGCTGGATGATTATTTGAATTATCGATAAGTAATTAAAAAGGTTTGCAATGGTTTGACACAGTCGCAGACAGTAGGAGTCAAGAGCTAGACAGCCCGGTTAAGAGCCGAGGTGCTCGGAGATCAGTAATGTTGTAATTGGTTGTAATACAGTTTAATTATATTAATACACGAAGTTAAAGTAAAGCCGTGTTATCAATTCACACCCCTACAGTACCGATTCCTCGGGCGCCCCGTTACTTATGGGAGTGCCCCAGGGTTCCATATTAGGACCTCTTTTTTTCTCATCTATATGAATGATCTTCCTTAATACACTGCACATCATTACGTATTAACGTAACGTAACGTATTATCACAGTCTATAGTTCTTACAGTCGGCCAACGGGCACGTCTAGACAGAGCAATCATGCGGGGTGTGCGGGGCGAGCGGGGCGAGCGGGGCGCGGCGCGATTCGGGCTCCGCCATACACTCCATTCGGGACACACGCGTCAGGAGTGGCGCAATAAATAAAAACGCGTGTAGTCATTTTAGTTTACTTTTATAACATTAGAAACACAGAAAAAAGGTAAGTTTAATACATTAATATTTTATTTTGTTGTTTCTAGAATGTGCTTGAGTTTCTGATCTTAGCTAATATGCGTAATGTCTTTTTCAATATGTTTTTTTTATGAATAAACGCCATTTTAGAATTCGCTAATATTGAGGCAAGAGTTAATTAGCTTTTAAAATCGAGATCAAAAATGGTGGACGCAACTTTTTGATATAAAATCAATAGGGATAATATTTTTATGGTTTTTGGGGGTGCCGATTTCGAATACAACATCTATTTCGAAATCCAAGATGGCGGACACGACTTTTTTATGTAAAATCCATATGGGTATCACTTCCATAGTTTTTGGGTGCGCCGATTTTGAATACAACATCTATTTCGAGATCCAAGATGGCGGACGTGACTTTTTTATGTAAAATCAATATGGGTATCATTTCCATGGTTTTCGGGGGTGTCGATTTCGAATACAACATCTATTTCAAGATCCAAGATGGCGGACGTGACTTTTTTATGTAAAATCAATATGGGCATCACATCCATGGTTTTCGGGGGTGACGCTTTCGAATACAACATCTATTTCAAGATCCAAGAGGGTGGACGTGACTTTTTTATGTAAAATCAATATGGGTATCATTCCCATGGTTTTCGGGGGTGCCAATTTCGAATACAACATCTATTTCAAGATCCAAGATGGCGGACGCGAGTTTTAAATATTAATAACTTATTAGTAGTATAATATATATTTTTATTTACCAATTTCAGATGCAAGGTTTGGATTGAGGCATGTGGAAGACCTGATTAATATGGAAAACTTTTCATAGCCTAAAGAACAACTATATTTGTAGCCTACATTTTGAAGAAAATATTTGGAATATATGGCAAGAAGAAATTGAAGAAAACAGTAATTCCTGTGCTAATTTTACCTGTTAAAGTCACACGTTTAATTAAAATACAAACTAGCCCAAACGTTAAAATTTTAAGTAATGTAGTCATAGATTTAACACAAAAACATATTCACTATAACATATACACACTACTAAATTGAATAAAACTAGATGTGTGTGAGATATTAAAAAAATATTTTTTTTTATTTGAAAGGCCCATTAATGCCATTATGAATGGAATATAACATCGTTCAAATGTCCGCCGCGGCTTCGAATGGTGGCACGAATCCGAGAGGTCCAATTTTCAATGACTCTGCTGCATTGATCCGGCTGAATCTGAGCGATGACCTGCGTTATGTTGGCTTTCAGGGCAACGGTCGATTGTGGGTTATTGGCATAGACCTGTGACTTCAGAAAACCCCACAAGAAAAAGTCTAGCGGGGTCAAATCACACGATCTTAGTGACCAATTCACGTCACCTCTGCGAGAGATAACCCTACCCTCAAACCGTTCACGCAGAATGTCCATTGTGTCGTTCGCTGTGTGGCACGTAGCGCCGTCTTGCTGGAACCACATGTCGTCTACGTCCATATTATTCAATTCAAGCCAAAAGAAATTGTTAATCATTGATCTGTAGCGCTCGCCGTTAACGGTGATGGCCTCGCCAATGTCGTTTTCGAAGAAGTACGGACCAATGACGCCGCCTGACCAAAATCCGCACCAAACAGTAACTTTTTGTGGATGCTTTTCCACCTGGTGAACCTCATGTGGGTTGTGGTCATCCCATATACGGCAATTTTGCTTATTAACAAAACCATTCATCCAAAAATGTGCCTCGTCGCTAAGGATTATTTTTCGGCCAAAATTGAAAATTGGACCTCTCGGATTCGTGCCACCATTCGAAGCCGCGGCGGGCATTTGAACGATGTTATATTCCATTCATAATGGCATTAATGGGCCTTTCAAATAAAATTAAAAAATCGTTAATAACTCACACACATCTAGTTTTATTCAATTTTAACATCGACCCGTCCTTGTTGAAAGACCCCTTACTAGTATTGTTTTTTTTATATATTTTTTACTCTTTTTTATTTTTTAAGTGCTAATTGCTGCACTGAAGCTGAATCAAATACTTATAAAATACAGTGAAAAAATTAAACATTTTGAGTTAAATAAAAAATAATGTTTTTTTTGTTAAAAATAAATCTTTTTGTAATCTTATATTTCTTTTACTTAAGGATCCTGACATACATAAACCTACCTACCAATAAGCAAAATATGAAATAGACTAAAAAAAAATGTGACAACCCTGAGACAATGACGAAGGTCTAGACGATGGCGGCATTTCGCGCAACTTCAAAGGCGTTGGACCACTGTAAGTTTTTAACACTGTGGTATTATTATGACATATTCGTAGAATGATATTGCTGGCCTCATCTTTAGTCTCTCAACGATTTTTTATTTTTTGAGAAATTTAAGTTTTTCGTGTAGAATGTATTATCCTGTTAATATTTAATGTATCCATCATTTGAAAATGATATTTTTTCTTTAATCTTTGTATGTGTCTTTTGAATATTTCTATTTAATGGAAAAGAGTATTATATGATGATATAAATGAATTTAATAAGCAAAGATTAAAGTTGTGTTAATGTTAATTTAATGGGAGGATGTTAATTGTCTATCAAATTTTTTGGTTAGTTTTTTTGCCAGAAAGTTTTTTGAATGACAATTATTCGAGAAGCTAAATCCTAGTTGTATTCAATTTAATTCTCCTAAGATGTATGATTTTTTTTCCCTGACCTTAGGCAGGATTAGTTTTAAGTTTTTGATGTATTGTAAGACCTCAGATAGGTTTTTTATTAAGTAGGGTCTGCACCATAAGTGTAGATAGGAGATTTTTTTGGTAAGGACTACACCTTAAGTGTAGTTAGGTTTATATTGTTGGGGATTCGAATGTACCTCATATGCATAGATCGGAGTAGGTAGAGCTATTTTATGTACTTGCCATATGATAAAATAATATGGATATTCCCCGAATGAATGTGAAAGCATACATTTCCTATAAATATAAGGACGGGTTTAAGGATAGTTGAATAAATAGATAGAAACTTGATTAACCTTTTCACCGCCCAACTATCTTGCACGCGATGTCCTGGCTGATGCGTTGGCTGTACGCCAACGTATAAATGTATTTTAATAAAGTAGGTACAAAGAAGAACTTCTATAGAAGTGCTGGCGTGGACGGCACGAAAATCTCGAACTTCTATAGAAGTTGTTGGCGGAAAAAAGGTTAATTAAACCACATATATTTTTTTTTGTAACAACTTCTTATATTTATACAAGAATCAACAATCATTTAACATTTTCATTCTGAAGTTGTACAAGAACATACCATACAAATTGTTTGTTCCTCAAAAATCAAAACATGATTGAAAAGCACTCTGAGAACCGAAGTAATCGAGTGAGACAACATTAAACAACATGTTACTTTTGCTAAACAATTGAATGCCAGTGTTGCAGAAAGAGACAAAAACAGGAGCGATACTCTAGTCTAGCCACACCCGTGACACTCCTTATACGTGTGAGCAAGAGCGCATAATGCAGCGATATCACGACGAGTGTCAACAAAGCGGCAACGTCGCGCGTTTGACAAAAACTTTGACAACGTGTTGCTTATGTAAAATTGACAACGTCGCTCGTGCGCAAATGGGCTTACATATACCATTTTTTATACTTATTGATAAAAATAATTATAATAATCGAATCCCGGAGTATTAGTCGGAATCTCGTGAAATATCCATATTAACATCAATGTTTGCGGTCAATGAACCTAAATAGCTCTACCTACTCCGATCACTGCCATATGTGATAGAAATTTTATATAGGGTTGTCACTTTGAAAAAAAATTATTTGGGTTTAAATTTTTTTTTTAAATGGAGAGGTGAATTTTATAAGGAGTTTATATGCAGCTCATAGCAAAAGTAAGTTTAATTCATTTGTATGTAAACCTTTTTAGTCTAGCTGGATGATTATTTGAATTATCGATAAGTAATTAAAAAGGTTTGCAATGGTTTGACACAGTCGCAGACAGTAGGAGTCAAGAGCTAGACAGCCCGGTTAAGAGCCGAGGTGCTCGGAGATCAGTAATGTTGTAATTGGTTGTAATACAGTTTAATTATATTAATACACGAAGTTAAAGTAAAGCCGTGTTATCAATTCACACCCCTACAGTACCGATTCCTCGGGCGCCCCGTTACTTATGGGAGTGCCCCAGGGTTCCATATTAGGACCTCTTTTTTTCTCATCTATATGAATGATCTTCCTTAATACACTGCACATCATTACGTATTAACGTAACGTAACGTATTATCACAGTCTATAGTTCTTACAGTCGGCCAACGGGCACGTCTAGACAGAGCAATCATGCGGGGTGTGCGGGGCGAGCGGGGCGAGCGGGGCGCGGCGCGATTCGGGCTCCGCCATACACTCCATTCGGGACACACGCGTCAGGAGTGGCGCAATAAATAAAAACGCGTGTAGTCATTTTAGTTTACTTTTATAACATTAGAAACACAGAAAAAAGGTAAGTTTAATACATTAATATTTTATTTTGTTGTTTCTAGAATGTGCTTGAGTTTCTGATCTTAGCTAATATGCGTAATGTCTTTTTCAATATGTTTTTTTTATGAATAAACGCCATTTTAGAATTCGCTAATATTGAGGCAAGAGTTAATTAGCTTTTAAAATCGAGATCAAAAATGGTGGACGCAACTTTTTGATATAAAATCAATAGGGATAATATTTTTATGGTTTTTGGGGGTGCCGATTTCGAATACAACATCTATTTCGAAATCCAAGATGGCGGACACGACTTTTTTATGTAAAATCCATATGGGTATCACTTCCATAGTTTTTGGGTGCGCCGATTTTGAATACAACATCTATTTCGAGATCCAAGATGGCGGACGTGACTTTTTTATGTAAAATCAATATGGGTATCATTTCCATGGTTTTCGGGGGTGTCGATTTCGAATACAACATCTATTTCAAGATCCAAGATGGCGGACGTGACTTTTTTATGTAAAATCAATATGGGCATCACATCCATGGTTTTCGGGGGTGACGCTTTCGAATACAACATCTATTTCAAGATCCAAGAGGGTGGACGTGACTTTTTTATGTAAAATCAATATGGGTATCATTCCCATGGTTTTCGGGGGTGCCAATTTCGAATACAACATCTATTTCAAGATCCAAGATGGCGGACGCGAGTTTTAAATATTAATAACTTATTAGTAGTATAATATATATTTTTATTTACCAATTTCAGATGCAAGGTTTGGATTGAGGCATGTGGAAGACCTGATTAATATGGAAAACTTTTCATAGCCTAAAGAACAACTATATTTGTAGCCTACATTTTGAAGAAAATATTTGGAATATATGGCAAGAAGAAATTGAAGAAAACAGTAATTCCTGTGCTAATTTTACCTGTTAAAGTCACACGTTTAATTAAAATACAAACTAGCCCAAACGTTAAAATTTTAAGTAATGTAGTCATAGATTTAACACAAAAACATATTCACTATAACATATACACACTACTAAATTGAATAAAACTAGATGTGTGTGAGATATTAAAAAAATATTTTTTTTTATTTGAAAGGCCCATTAATGCCATTATGAATGGAATATAACATCGTTCAAATGTCCGCCGCGGCTTCGAATGGTGGCACGAATCCGAGAGGTCCAATTTTCAATGACTCTGCTGCATTGATCCGGCTGAATCTGAGCGATGACCTGCGTTATGTTGGCTTTCAGGGCAACGGTCGATTGTGGGTTATTGGCATAGACCTGTGACTTCAGAAAACCCCACAAGAAAAAGTCTAGCGGGGTCAAATCACACGATCTTAGTGACCAATTCACGTCACCTCTGCGAGAGATAACCCTACCCTCAAACCGTTCACGCAGAATGTCCATTGTGTCGTTCGCTGTGTGGCACGTAGCGCCGTCTTGCTGGAACCACATGTCGTCTACGTCCATATTATTCAATTCAAGCCAAAAGAAATTGTTAATCATTGATCTGTAGCGCTCGCCGTTAACGGTGATGGCCTCGCCAATGTCGTTTTCGAAGAAGTACGGACCAATGACGCCGCCTGACCAAAATCCGCACCAAACAGTAACTTTTTGTGGATGCTTTTCCACCTGGTGAACCTCATGTGGGTTGTGGTCATCCCATATACGGCAATTTTGCTTATTAACAAAACCATTCATCCAAAAATGTGCCTCGTCGCTAAGGATTATTTTTCGGCCAAAATTGAAAATTGGACCTCTCGGATTCGTGCCACCATTCGAAGCCGCGGCGGGCATTTGAACGATGTTATATTCCATTCATAATGGCATTAATGGGCCTTTCAAATAAAATTAAAAAATCGTTAATAACTCACACACATCTAGTTTTATTCAATTTTAACATCGACCCGTCCTTGTTGAAAGACCCCTTACTAGTATTGTTTTTTTTATATATTTTTTACTCTTTTTTATTTTTTAAGTGCTAATTGCTGCACTGAAGCTGAATCAAATACTTATAAAATACAGTGAAAAAATTAAACATTTTGAGTTAAATAAAAAATAATGTTTTTTTTGTTAAAAATAAATCTTTTTGTAATCTTATATTTCTTTTACTTAAGGATCCTGACATACATAAACCTACCTACCAATAAGCAAAATATGAAATAGACTAAAAAAAAATGTGACAACCCTGAGACAATGACGAAGGTCTAGACGATGGCGGCATTTCGCGCAACTTCAAAGGCGTTGGACCACTGTAAGTTTTTAACACTGTGGTATTATTATGACATATTCGTAGAATGATATTGCTGGCCTCATCTTTAGTCTCTCAACGATTTTTTATTTTTTGAGAAATTTAAGTTTTTCGTGTAGAATGTATTATCCTGTTAATATTTAATGTATCCATCATTTGAAAATGATATTTTTTCTTTAATCTTTGTATGTGTCTTTTGAATATTTCTATTTAATGGAAAAGAGTATTATATGATGATATAAATGAATTTAATAAGCAAAGATTAAAGTTGTGTTAATGTTAATTTAATGGGAGGATGTTAATTGTCTATCAAATTTTTTGGTTAGTTTTTTTGCCAGAAAGTTTTTTGAATGACAATTATTCGAGAAGCTAAATCCTAGTTGTATTCAATTTAATTCTCCTAAGATGTATGATTTTTTTTCCCTGACCTTAGGCAGGATTAGTTTTAAGTTTTTGATGTATTGTAAGACCTCAGATAGGTTTTTTATTAAGTAGGGTCTGCACCATAAGTGTAGATAGGAGATTTTTTTGGTAAGGACTACACCTTAAGTGTAGTTAGGTTTATATTGTTGGGGATTCGAATGTACCTCATATGCATAGATCGGAGTAGGTAGAGCTATTTTATGTACTTGCCATATGATAAAATAATATGGATATTCCCCGAATGAATGTGAAAGCATACATTTCCTATAAATATAAGGACGGGTTTAAGGATAGTTGAATAAATAGATAGAAACTTGATTAACCTTTTCACCGCCCAACTATCTTGCACGCGATGTCCTGGCTGATGCGTTGGCTGTACGCCAACGTATAAATGTATTTTAATAAAGTAGGTACAAAGAAGAACTTCTATAGAAGTGCTGGCGTGGACGGCACGAAAATCTCGAACTTCTATAGAAGTTGTTGGCGGAAAAAAGGTTAATTAAACCACATATATTTTTTTTTGTAACAACTTCTTATATTTATACAAGAATCAACAATCATTTAACATTTTCATTCTGAAGTTGTACAAGAACATACCATACAAATTGTTTGTTCCTCAAAAATCAAAACATGATTGAAAAGCACTCTGAGAACCGAAGTAATCGAGTGAGACAACATTAAACAACATGTTACTTTTGCTAAACAATTGAATGCCAGTGTTGCAGAAAGAGACAAAAACAGGAGCGATACTCTAGTCTAGCCACACCCGTGACACTCCTTATACGTGTGAGCAAGAGCGCATAATGCAGCGATATCACGACGAGTGTCAACAAAGCGGCAACGTCGCGCGTTTGACAAAAACTTTGACAACGTGTTGCTTATGTAAAATTGACAACGTCGCTCGTGCGCAAATGGGCTTACATATACCATTTTTTATACTTATTGATAAAAATAATTATAATAATCGAATCCCGGAGTATTAGTCGGAATCTCGTGAAATATCCATATTAACATCAATGTTTGCGGTCAATGAACCTAAATAGCTCTACCTACTCCGATCACTGCCATATGTGATAGAAATTTTATATAGGGTTGTCACTTTGAAAAAAAATTATTTGGGTTTAAATTTTTTTTTTAAATGGAGAGGTGAATTTTATAAGGAGTTTATATGCAGCTCATAGCAAAAGTAAGTTTAATTCATTTGTATGTAAACCTTTTTAGTCTAAATGATTATTTAAATCATCGATAAGTAATTAAAAAGGTTTGCAATAGTTTGACACAGTCGCAGACAGTAGGAGTCAAGAGCTAGACAGCCCGGCTAAGAGCCGAGGTGCTCGGAGATCAGTAATGTTGTAATTGGTTGTAATACAGTTTAATAATATTAATACACGAAGTTAAAGTAAAGCCGTGTTATCAATTCACACCCCTACAGTACCGATTCCTCGGGCGCCCCGTTACTTATGGGAGTGCCCCAGGGTTCCATATTAGGACCTCTTTTTTTCTCATCTATATGAATGATCTTCCTTAATACACCGCACATCTTTGTGAGATACTACTATTTGCTGATGACCAGTGATAGGAATAGGTAGTGCCTATTCACCTAAAGTTCGAAGAACAGAGACATGAATCGGGGACTTCCTTACGAGAAAATTTTTTTCTGGGACAACTTTGTCCCAGCAGCAGTTTATTAAAAATAATGTTAATTGGAATAAGTAGGTACTAACCTACTAACCTAAACTTTACAATTTATATTATCGGAATATTACAGAAATTTAAATTCTTATAAAATATGCATTTAAAAGAAGTTGTCGATCATAAAATTATCTAATTTTCTTCTATCAATTCACATAGAAAGACTGCGTCAACATTTTAGAAAAAAAAAAAATGGCGACTGATTCATATGCCATTACTTTCTTCGAACCCCTTTATTTTTGAAAGCAACTTAAAACTAGATTCATGATTGAAAATCAATACTCGGCTGAGTGCTGATCGCGAATCTAGTTTTAAATTGCTAAAATAGAATCTGCGCCTGAAATCAGTTTTGAAACTAGATTCATTCTTGAGTGTTGTTCTGCGATACGGGCCTTAATAATCAGTTAATCAGTTGTATTGTATGCATCCTTGTAGTCAATGCAAGTAAAATCAACAATTTTTAAAGAAAAAAAACTATAAATAATATAATTGTTCTAAAGAAATCAAAGCAAAATAATAAATAATGTTGACCCCCCCCCCCCTTTACACCGGCCATCCTGTGAGGTATAAGTGCGTCCGAGTGAAAATCGAATCCCAATGAATGAAAGAATGCGTCATCTGTACGGTACATGTTACGTAAAAAGTCGACAATTTGTTTGAAATGCATGTTTTATTAGAATTTATTTTTTTCTAATATTCCGTAAATATAAATTGTAAAGTTCGGGTTAGTACCTACTTATTCCAATTAACATTATTTTTAATAAACAGCTGCTGGGGCAAAGTTGTCCCAGAAAACAAAATTGTCGTAAGGAAGTCTCCGATTCATGTCTCTGTTCTTCGAACTTTAGGTGAATAGGCACTACCTATTCCTATCATTGCTGATGACACCTCATATAATATATTTAAAGTTGATAGACATAGAGCAGTACTTAACGATGTAAGTAATACTCTCTTTCAAATATTACATTGGTTCACCACCAATAACAACTTAATGCGAAAAAACTAAATGTGTGAAATTCACGATGCCCAATGTGAAGCAGGTCAACTCAACAATTTTAAGAGATCTTGAATAAGAAATGAGGTCACTTACTGGTGTAGAAACGGCAAGATTCATTTAATTTGGCAATTTTCACAGCGTCATGGCGTATGGTCTTATGTTGTGGGGCTCAGCATCTCATATTGAAACCATTTTTGTCCTCCAGAAAAGTGCCATACGTGCTAGATAACAACATTTAGACCCCGTGAAGTGCTATAAGAACTATAACTTTATTTTATAAGAAATAAAAACATAAAAACCAACTTGCCGTTCCAAAACTTAGACTCAGTAAGGTCGGTAATTCATCTGTAGGGAAATGTATAAAAATTTACAATAAAGTGCCTTTCACTCTAACGGAATTGCCACTACATAAGTTTAAGACTAAAATAAAAGAATGTCTAATGAAAAAAGGTTATTATAAAAGGAGATTGTTCTGCGTCCATATATTACTCGCCTTAAAATAAACTGCAGAGGAAAACTCATTTTCTAGTAATGAGTTGCCTGAATTAATCCATGAAAACTAAGTTTCATGACGGACACTTCTGAGAAGACAGTTATTTAAATAAAAAGGACCGATTTTGAGGTTATGTTTAGTCATAGGAAACACTTTAGTGAATGCTTATAAATATTGATATTTTTACTACTATGCCCTACAACAAGTTTCCTCTTGGTGGCGCTGAACGGAGACATCACTAGGTGGTAGGTCTGATACCTGGCTGTCTAGGTAGGTACTACCGCAGTTTCGATATGGCACGGGAAAATATTTGGGAATATAATAATAATTTGTCATGGGCAGGCGTTTCACTTACAACGCAGTGAGCAGCCTGCTCGTTATATTACTTTGTAAAAATAAAATCCTTGATGATACGTATAGCAATTTAAGGCCTACTCAATTGTCAAGTTCCATTGCTACAAATGATATTGAAAGTTAATAAATCTATAAGTATTTGGCTATGCTAAACATGTTTAAAAACGTGAATAAAACCGAAATATGTACTAGAATGTTGCGCAGCAATAATGTTTTATGTGTAAATATCAATCTTGTAACTCGATGTTTTCATCGAAACCAAATTCGATTTTTTTTGTATATTCAGTCAATCAATTATTGATTGACTGAAAACATCGAACGGAGACATCACTAGGTGGTAGGTCTGTACACTGATAAAATACTGATAATTATTAACAGTACTGACATATTGACAAACAAAGATAGCGAGTTTGGTGGTAAAAAAAATACTTTTAAAAGTCTTTCTTATAAAAATAATTACAATATAACGTATTTTTCAAATGTTTGTAAATTTTAAGGCGATCCAGAGCAATCTCCTTTATGATTATCTTAATGATAAGAATGCGTGGACATCCTAGACTGCTCGCCTGCACTTAATGTGTCACATTGAATTAAGTACCTACATTACTACTACTCGATTTTCACAAGTGCACTATTGTGCCTAAACTGAATAAATAACAAAAAAAATTTTTTTTTTTTCATTTCACAAAAGAGGTGAAGGTTGACGAAAAGATAAGGTTGACGTCTACGCAGACTACGGCGTCGTCGTCTCGCTCCGACTCAATTAAAGCAATTATAGCAGGCCACAGCAGTAGGATAATGCCGATAACCTAAAGGAGAAGAATTTACAATTAGTACAGTTAATTCGAATGGATAAAGCTCGCTAGACTACTTTTTTAATGTTGTTAACAGAAATTAAGCTATCTATAGTGGACACAAAATTAAAACTCAATTAAATAGACGTCTCATCAATATTGTCTGATGAGCAGAGGTCGGAATTAGGTTGAGTTATTTATGTACTTACACAGACATCAACGACATCGGATGTCCGAAGTTGCAAAATTCCAATGCGCACACGCGCGATGTTGCCACATTTGTAGTTCGCATAACATAGCTTGTGACAACAAAAGAAAACAATAGCGGAAATGCGGAGCACTCCCCGCTTAACGAAACGTACTAGATTTTGTCTCTTTCTACCGCATTCAAACTTTCTACTAGCAATAAATCGGTTAACTCATTCACACAGCTCATTTCGCTTACCTCGGTTCGTAGAATGCGCTCGCTTGTTTCCTGTTGTGTTTTGTATGGTGAACCCTGTTTGACCCTGGCTTGTTTATTAGATTCTGGACTCTACTTAAAGCAAAATGTCTAAAATCAATGTCTAAGTTGTAAAAAGTCTAAGAAGCAAAATGTCTAAAAGGTAAATTGCCTCAACAGCATTACGTCTACTATGTTAAAATGTCTAAGAAGCAAAATGTCTGAAAGGTAAATTGCCTTAGCAGCATTACGTCTACTATGTTAAAAGTCTAAGAAGCAAAATGTCTGAAAGGTAAATTGCCTTAGCAGCATTACGTCTACTATGTTAAAATGTCTAAGAAGCAAAATGTCTGAAAGGTAAATTGCCTTAGCAGCATTACGTCTACTATGTTTAAATGTCTAAGAAGCAAAACGTCTAAAAGGTAAATTGCCTTAGCAGCATTACGTCTACTATGTTAAAAAGTCTAAGAAGCAAAATGTGTAAAAGGTAAATTGCATTACGTCTATACCTACCCATAGAGCAACGCGGCTTCTGTGCCGGAAGGGGCCATACGAATTCCTCTCTAGCAAAGTACAAGCCCAAGTGGGCATTCGCGTTAATAAAATTGTATTTGTTTTAATTTTTATAATATATTATTAAATATATTCATCATCATCATCATCATTTTAGCTAAAAGACGTCCACTGCTGGACAATGGCCTCCCTCAAGGATCTCCACAACGACCGGTTTTGTGCTGCATCGCATCCAGCGGCTTCCCGCGACCTTCGTCAGATCGTCGGTCTACCTTGTTGGAGGCCTCAGTGATCTATGCCTATACTTACGAATAAAGCATGAAAAGTAGACAAAATCAGCGTTTGGTAGTCCCTGATTCCTCCTCAAAAACTGGACCGATTTAATTACATTTTTCATTAACCTTTTCACCGCCAACAACTTCTATAAAAGTTCGAGATTTTCGTGCCGTCCACGCCAGCTCTTCTATAGAAATTCTTCATTATACCTACTTTAATAAAATACATTTACGATACACAAAACATTTGTTTCTTTGTAATTTTGTAAGATGACACATGATGTAAGACACAACTGAAGCCCTATTTTTTATTTTCCCAGGCAAAACAGGCTATTTTTGTGTTTTAAAAGGGATAAAAACAAAAACGTCTCAAATATTTGTATGTCCCGCTAACCAACGACTTCATATCAAGTAGGCCAGTGATGTGACGCGAAAGTTGCATTCATTACAATCCTATAAATTTACTTCGTTTTATTTCATACAAATTCTATGATTTTAGATAAATTCCGGTCAGTAAATAACGTATTACATAATAAATTTTAAAATTAATGTACGTATCAAATCACTTCATTAAAATTAATTAAGTGTACTGAGGATTTTCGATATTGCAACACCCATCTCTACGTAATGGCAAGATGTCAGTACTACCAAACGCCACCGACTTCATTTCTAGAAAACTCGTGACGTCGTAAGCGCACAGGTGTCAAGGTCATCGTGTCATAGTGCCGGGCGTTACAAACAAAACAAACGTGCGCACGTGTGTATCGTTGTAAAACCTAAACAGTGCAAAATGAGTATTTGTTATTCTGATGAGTTGTTGCGGATTTTAAAAGGTGTGGAACCTGATTCAGAAACGCCTCCGATGACTGACTGAATGTAATTACTAGACTGACTATACTTTGTACCTGTGCGCTCTTCTTATTTTAGTATGTAAATGTATTTAATTATGACGTACAAAGAGAAGGTACTTACTGTCCATTTGCGTTCGTGCGTGTATAAACAGGAAAGCGGCTACTAAAACACTATTCAAATGTTTATTTTAAATCAATCAATTTTTTTATTATCGATAATCTGTTATACATTTATACGTTGGCGTACAGCGGGACATCGCGTGCAGGATAGATGGGCGGTGAAAAGGTTAAAAATTAAAGAAAGGCTTTGGCTGTGTCTCTATGTTTTTCTTTTTTTTTATAAATTAATCATTAAAAAATATATGAAACTTTAAAAACCTTAAAAATTGGCCAGATTTTCCACTGTTTTTTCGAAGTTTGACGAGATTATATAAAGAAAAGCAAAACATAGGGACACAGCCAAAGCCTTTCTTTAATTTTTAATGAAAAATGTAATCAAATCGATCCAGTTTTGGAGGAGGAATCAGGGGACTACGAAACGTTGATTTCGTCTACTTTTCATTCTTTTCATTTTCAATGTTTGTAGCATTGTTGTGTTCCGGCAGCTAGAAATAAGATAGCCAGTGCCTCACTAGTTGAGGATCCCGGGTGAAGTGCGCTTCCATCACTGGCCTTATCATTACTACATCAGGTGAGATCAAGGCACTGTGCTTACCCGTAAAATATAAAAAAAACATATTTTTCAATTCAGTCGACCTTAGTATTTCCTCTTAAGAGCGTTTACGCCGCACACTAGCGCCACTAATGAAAAAAAAAATCATATCTAGTAATTAGAGATAGAAAATCAATATATGCTCAACAAACTATTTGAATGAAGTAATTTAGCATTTTTACGTCACCTAATGAACACCTCACATGTTATGGTTTAGTTAAATAAGACGTTACGGCCACTTTTAACTATAACGCCATATTTAACTAAACCATAACATAACAGATGTTCATTAGGTGACGTAAAAATGCTAAATTACTTCATTTATATAGTTTGTTGAGTATAATTTGATTTTCTATCTCTAATTACTAGATATGTTTTTTTTTTATTGGCGGCGCTAGTGTGCGGCGTAAACGCTCTTAAGCATTATTTATTTATTATTTATTTTATTTATTTATTTATCAACAAAAATATAATTACAAATATCGGTTAGTAGTATCTTAAAGCCTTTGTTAGGTTTGTCTAGATACTAAGTTCTCAATAGAATAATAAGTAATTGAATTAAAAAAAAATAATAATAATAACATGACGGTAAAAGAAAAAAATGCAATACATTAGTGAGCTAACGCGCTCAGCGATAACCATTCCATCGAATCGATGCAGAACTGACAGCGTTGCACAGCGTCTCTGCGTACGCGCGTTAACATTATAGACGTCTTGCTTTAAATACGTTCTGCAAGCTAGGCTATCTGCATTTTAGTCATTAAGCATTGTAGACGTCTTGCTTTAAAGACGTTCTGCAAGTTAGGCTATCTGCATTTTAGTCATTAAGCATTGTAGACGTCTTGCTTTAAAGACGTTCTGCAAGTTAGGCTATCTGCATTTTAGTCATTAAGCATTGTAGACGTCTTGCTTTAAAGACGTTCTGCAAGTTAGGCTATCTGCATTTTAGTCATTAAGCATTGTAGACATCTTGCTTTTAAAGACGTTCTGCAAGTTAGGCTATCTGCATTTTAGTCATTAAGCATTGTAGACGTCTTGCTTTTAAAGACGTTCTGCAAGTTAGGCTATCTGCATTTTAGTCATTAAGCATTGTAGACGTCTTGCTTTTAAAGACGTTCTGCAAGTTAGGCTATCTGCATTTTAGTCATTAAGTTGCTTTAAAGACGTTCTGCAAGTTAGGCTTTCTGATCATAACTCATACGGTTTTCTAAGATTCACTATTGTTTTGCTCCAGATTAATCCTTTCATTAAAAGTATTACCCTAGCGCAGAGTTCAATCAAAGAGGCCACCGTCAACAAGTGGATCAAAGATAATCCGGAGCTTCTTTACGACCATGCAAGTGGAGTCTAAAAGCTGGTAATTCTCTTAAGGAGAGGTTTAAAGATACTAATATAATGACAGTTGCATCACAATATATTTACGAGAACCTAATGTATGTATATAAAAATATTGAAAATTTTTCTAAAAACAGTGATATTCACAATGTAAACACTAGAAATAAAAACAAACTAGCAGTACCTAATACTAGGCTCCACAAAGTTAATAATTCATTTAGAGGCCTGTGTGTACGTTTTTACAATAAAGTTCCAAGTAATATCCAAAAACTAGATATTAATAAATTTAAAATCGCTATTAAAGAAAAGCTTTATAAAAAAGCTTATTATAAAGTGTCTGATTACATTGAAGACAAAACAGCATGGGTTTAAAATGCTCCAATCTATTTCTAATCCAAAATATTGTAAAGGTTTTTTTTTAAACTTGTATAACTTGGTAACGTAACGGCATATAATTTTGTAAATGTCGTTACATATTGAATTATGGCTGTGGAGTTTCTTGCGCCCATTCTTCTCCACAGCTAAAATATAGACGTCCTGAATGGGTAGTAGGTAAAAAATTATGGACATTTTGTAACATACTACAATTTTCCGTGGTAGTCTAATATTGTAAGAGAAATATTTATTAGTTTGTGTAGTTTGTTGGACCAATCGGCTGGTTTTGTTTTTTGGGTGTAAATGATAAGGCAATAAGCTATTTGTCATGGGGACCTGAGTTGGGTCCCACGCACTTAAAAAATGGAATTGAGACGATATGGTAAGGTAAGTGTAAGTGTTGGATTATCCAATGTTGACAATAAATGTTTCCCACTAAAGGTAATTTCTGATGGGAAAGAATTCGCGTATCTATATTCTATGAACATTCGGAATTCCTTTGTAGTATTTTACCTTGGGTAATTGGTTGAGCTCACGATAGTTATCATGAAACTTTGGACAGTAACTGATAATTTCATGAAAGTCAAAAGAAGATTATAAATTCTTATATCGCATTTAAACGTTGTTATCAACGTATTATCACAGTCTATATAGTTCTTACAGTCGGCCAACGGGCACGTCTAGACAGAGCAATCGTGCGGGGTGTGCGGGGCGAGCGGGGCGAGCGGGGCGCGGCGCGATTCGGGCTCCGCCATACACTCCATTCGGGACACACGCGTCAGGAGTGGCGCAATAAATAAAAACGCGTGTAGTCAATTTTAGTTTATTTTTATAACATTAGAAACACAGAAAAAAGGTAAGTTTAATACATTAATATTTTATTTTGTTGTTTCTAGAATGTGCTTGAGTTTCTGATCTTAGCTAATATGCGTAATGTCTTTTTCAATATGTTTTTTTTTATGAATAAACGCCATTTTAGAATTCGCTAATATTGAGGCAAGAGTTAATTAGCTTTTAAAATCGAGATCAAAAATGGTGGACGCAACTTTTTGATATAAAATCAATAGGGATAATATTTTTATGGTTTTTGGGGGTGCCGATTTCGAATACAACATCTATTTCGAAATCCAAGATGGCGGACACGACTTTTTTATGTAAAATCCATATGGGTATCACTTCCATAGTTTTCGGGTGCGCCGATTTTGAATACAACATCTATTTCGAGATCCAAGATGGCGGACGTGACTTTTTTATGTAAAATCAATATGGGTATCATTTCCATGGTTTTCGGGGGTGCCGATTTCGAATACAACATCTATTTCAAGATCCAAGATGGCGGACGTGACTTTTTTATGTAAAATCAATATGGGCATCACATCCATGGTTTTCGGGGGTGACGCTTTCGAATACAACATCTATTTCAAGATCCAAGAGGGTGGACGTGACTTTTTTATGTAAAATCAATATGGGTATCATTCCCATGGTTTTCGGGGGTGCCAATTTCGAATACAACATCTATTGCAAGATCCAAGATGGCGGACGCGAGTTTTAAATATTAATAACTTATTAGTAGTATAATATATATTTTTTATTTACCAATTTCAGATGCAAGGTTTGGATTGAGGCATGTGGAAGACCTGATTAATAGGGAAAACTTTTCATAGCCTAAAGAACAACTATATTTGTAGCCTACATTTTGAAGAAAATATTTGGCATATATGGCAAGAAGAAATTGAAGAAAACAGTAATTCCTGTGCTAATTTTACCTGTTAAAGTCACACGTTTAATTAAAATACAAACTAGCCCAAACGTTAAAATTTTAAGTAATGTAGTCATAGATTTAACACAAAAACATATTCACTATAACATATACACACTACTAAATTGAATAAAACTAGATGTGTGTGAGATATTAAAAAAATATTTTTTTTTATTTGAAAGGCCCATTAATGCCATTATGAATGGAATATAACATCGTTCAAATGTCCGCCGCGGCTTCGAATGGTGGCACGAATCCGAGAGGTCCAATTTTCAATGACTCTGCTGCATTGATCCGGCTGAATCTGAGCGATGACCTGCGTTATGTTGGCTTTCAGGGCAACGGTCGATTGAGGGTTATTGGCATAGACCTGTGACTTCAGAAAACCCCACAAGAAAAAGTCTAGCGGGGTCAAATCACACGATCTTGGTGACCAATTCACGTCACCTCTGCGAGAGATAACCCTACCCTCAAACCGTTCACGCAGAATGTCCATTGTGTCGTTCGCTGTGTGGCACGTAGCGCCGTCTTGCTGGAACCACATGTCGTCTACGTCCATATTATTCAATTCAAGCCAAAAGAAATTGTTAATCATTGATCTGTAGCGCTCGCCGTTAACGGTGATGGCCTCGCCAATGTCGTTTTCGAAGAAGTACGGACCAATGACGCCGCCTGACCAAAATCCGCACCAAACAGTAACTTTTTGTGGATGCTTTTCCACCTGGTGAACCTCATGTGGGTTGTGGTCATCCCATATACGGCAATTTTGCTTATTAACAAAACCATTCATCCAAAAATGTGCCTCGTCGCTAAGGATTATTTTTCGGCCAAAATTGAAAATTGGACCTCTCGGATTCGTGCCACCATTCGAAGCCGCGGCGGGCATTTGAACGATGTTATATTCCATTCATAATGGCATTAATGGGCCTTTCAAATAAAATAAAAAAATTGTTAATATCTCACACACGTCTAGTTTTATTCAATTTTAACATCGACCCGTCCTTGTTGAAAGACCCTTTACTAGTATTGTTTTTTTTATATATTTTTTACTCTTTTTTATTTTTTAAGTGCTAATTGCTGCACTGAAGCTGAATCAAATACTTATAAAATACAGTGAAAAAATTAAACATTTTGAGTTAAATAAAAAATAATGTTTTTTTTGTTAAAAATAAATCTTTTTGTAATCTTATATTTCTTTTACTTAAGGATCCTGACATACATAAACCTACCTACCAATAAGCAAAATATGAAATAGACTAAAAAAAAATGTGACAACCCTGAGACAATGACGAAGGTCTAGACGATGGCGACATTTCGCGCAACTTCAAAGGCGTTGGACCACTGTAAGTTTTTAACACTGTGGTATTATTATGACATATTCGTAGAATGATATTGCTGGCCTCATCTTTAGTCTCTCAACGATTTTTTATTTTTTGAGAAATTTAAGTTTTTCGTGTAGAATGTATTATCCTGTTTATATTTAATGTATCCATCATTTGAAAATGATATTTTTTCTTTAATCTTTGTATGTGTCTTTTGAATATTTCTATTTAATGGAAAAGAGTATTATATGATGATATAAATGAATTTAATAAGCAAAGATTAAAGTTGTGTTAATGTTAATTTAATGGGAGGATGTTAATTGTCTATCAAATTTTTTGGTTAGTTTTTTTGCCAGAAAGTTTTTTGAATGACAATTATTCGAGAAGCTAAATCCTAGTTGTATTCAATTTAATTCTCCTAAGATGTATGATTTTTTTTTTCCCTGACCTTAGGCAGGATTAGTTTTAAGTTTTTGATGTATTGTAAGACCTCAGATAGGTTTTTTATTAAGTAGGGTCTGCACCATAAGTGTAGATAGGAGATTTTTTTGGTAAGGACTACACCTTAAGTGTAGTTAGGTTTATATTGTTGGGGATTCGAATGTACCTCATATGCATAGATCGGAGTAGGTAGAGCTATTTTATGTACTTGCCATATGATAGAATAATATGGATATTCCCCGAATGAATGTGAAAGCATACATTTCCTATAAATATAAGGACGGGTTTAAGGATAGTTGAATAAATAGATAGAAACTTGATTAACCTTTTCACCGCCCAACTATCTTGCACGCGATGTCCTGGCTGATGCGTTGGCTGTACGCCAACGTATAAATGTATTTTAATAAAGTAGGTACAAAGAAGAACTTCTATAGAAGTGCTGGCGTGGACGGCACGAAAATCTCGAATTTCTATAGAAGTTGTTGGCGGTAAAAAGGTTAATTAAACCACATATATTTTTTTATGTAACAACTTCTTATATTTATACAAGAATCAACAATCATTTAACATTTTCATTCTGAAGTTGTACAAGAACATACCATACAAATTGTTTGTTCCTCAAAAATCAAAACATGATTGAAAAGCACTCTGAGAACCGAAGTAATCGAGTGAGACAACATTAAACAACATGTTACTTTTGCTAAACAATTGAATGCCAGTGTTGCAGAAAGAGACAAAAACAGGAGCGATACTCTAGTCTAGCCACACCCGTGACACTCCTTATACGTGTGAGCAAGAGCGCATAATGCAGCGATATCACGACGAGTGTCAACAAAGCGGCAACATCGCGCGTTTGACAAAAACTTTGGCAACGTGTTGCTTATGTAAAATTGACAACGTCGCTCGTGCGCAAATGGGCTTACATATACCATTTTTTATACTTATTGATAAAAATAATTATAATAATCGAATCCCGGAGTATTAGTCGGAATCTCGTGAAATATCCATATTAACATCAATGTTTGCGGTCAATGAACCTAAATAGCTCTACCTACTCCGATCACTGCCATATGTGATAGAAATTTTATATAGGGTTGTCACTTTGAAAAAAATTTATTTGGGTTTAAATTTTTTTTTTTAAATGGAGAGGTGAATATTATAAGGAGTTTATATTCAGCTCATAGCAAAAGTAAGTTTAATTCATTTGTATGTAAACCTTTTTAGTCTAGATGATTATTTGAATCATCGATAAGTAATTAAAAAGGTTTGCAATGGTTTGACACAGTCGCAGACAGTAGGAGTCAAGAGCTAGACAGCCCGGCTAAGAGCCGAGGTGCTCGGAGATCAGTAATGTTGTAATTGGTTGTAATACAGTTTAATTATATTAATACACGAAGTTAAAGTAAAGCCGTGTTATCAATTCACACCCCTACAGTACCGATTCCTCGGGCGCCCCGTTACTTATGGGAGTGCCCCAGGGTTCCATATTAGGACCTCTTTTTTTCTCATCTATATGAATGATCTTCCTTAATACACCGCACATCTTTGTGAGATACTACTATTTGCTGATGACCAGTGATAGGAATAGGTAGTGCCTATTCACCTAAAGTTCGAAGAACAGAGACATGAATCGGTGACTTCCTCTTCATTCTTGAATGTTGTTCTGCGATACGGGCCTTAATAATCAGTTAATCAGTTGTATTGTATGCATCCTTGTAGTCAATGCAAGTAAAATCAACAATTTTTAAAGAAAAAAAACTATAAATAATATAATTGTTCTAAAAAAATCAAAGCAAAATATTAAATAATGTTGACCCCCCCTCCCCCCCCCCCTTCACATCGGCCATCCTGTGAGGTATAAGTGCGTCCGAGTGAAAATCGAATCCCAATGAATGAAAGAATGCGTCATCTGTACGGTACATGTTACGTAAAAAGTCGACAATTTGTTTGAA
This sequence comes from Eudonia lacustrata, assembly GCA_947562085.1. Classification (NCBI taxonomy): domain Eukaryota; kingdom Metazoa; phylum Arthropoda; class Insecta; order Lepidoptera; family Crambidae; genus Eudonia; species Eudonia lacustrata. The sequence goes on from OX387317.1 coordinate 23,867,766, forward strand.
ATGCATGTTTTATTAGAATTTATTTTTTTCTAATATTCCGTAAATATAAATTGTAAAGTTCGGGTTAGTACCTACTTATTCCAATTAACATTATTTTTAATAAACAGCTGCTGGGGCAAAGTTGTCCCAGAAAACAAAATTGTCGTAAGGAAGGCTCCGATTCATGTCTCTGTTCTTCGAACTTTAGGTGAATAGGCACTACCTATTCCTATCACTGCTGATGACACCTCATATAATATATTTAAAGTTGATAGACATAGAGCAGTACTTAACGATGTAAGCAATACTCTCTTTCAAATATTACATTGGTTCACCACCAATAACAACTTAATGCGAAAAAAACTAAATGTGTGAAATTCACGATGCCCAATGTGAAGCAGGTCAACTCAACAATTTTAAGAGATCTTGAATAAGAAATGAGGTCACTTACTGGTGTAGAAACGGCAAGATTAATTTAATTTAGCAATTTTCACAGCTTCATGGCGTATGGTCTTATGTTGTGGGGCTCAGCATCTCATATAGAAACCATATTTGTCCTCCAGAAAAGTGCCATACGTGCTATATAACAACATTTAGACCCGTGACGTGCTATAAGAACTATAACTTTATTTTATAAGAAATAAAAACATATGGTTTTTATGTTGCCTTACTGCCTTACTGCTTTACTTGCCGTTCCAAAACTTAGACTCAGTAAGGTCGGTAATTCATCTGTAGGGAAATGTATAAAAATTTACAATAAAGTGCCTTTCACTCTAACGGAATTGCCACTACATAAGTTTAAGACTGAAATAAAAGAATGTCTAATGAAAAAAGGTTATTATAAAAGGAGATTGTTCTGCGTCCATATATTACTCGCCTTAAAATAAACTGCAGAGGAAAACTCATTTTCTAGTAATGAGTTGCCTGAATTAACCCATGAAAACTAAGTTTCATGACGGACACTTCTGAGAAGACAGTTATTTAAATAAAAAGGACCGATTTTGAGGTTATGTTTAGTCATAGGAAATACTTTAGTGAATGCTTATAAATATTGATATTTTTACTACTATGCCCTACAACAAGTTTCCTCTTGGTGGCGCTGAACGGAGACATCACTAGGTGGTAGGTCTGATACCTGGCTGTCTAGGTAGGTACTACCGCAGTTTCGATATGGCACGGGAAAATATTTGGGAATATAATAATAATTTGTCATGGGCAGGCGTTTCACTTACAACGCAGTGAGCAGCCTGCTCGTTATATTACTTTGTAAAAATAAAATCCTTGATGATACGTATAGCAATTTAAGGCCTACTCAATTGTCAAGTTCCATTGCTACAAATGATATTGAAAGTTAATAAATCTATAAGTATTTGGCTATGCTAAACATGTTTAAAAACGTGAATAAAACCGAAATACTAGAATGCTGCGCAGCAATAATGTTTTATGTGTAAATATCAATCTTGTTACTCGATGTTTTCATCGAAACCAAATTCGATTTTTTTTGTATATTCAGTCAATCAATTATTGATTGACTGAAAACATCGAACGGAGACATCACTAGGTGGTAGGTCTGTACACTGATAAAATACTGATAATTATTAACAGTACTGACATATTGACAAACAAAGATAGCGAGTTTGGTGGTAAAAAAAATACTTTTAAAAGTCTTACTTATAATCAGTGATAGGAATAGGTAGTGCCTATTCACCTAAAGTTCGGAGATCAGAGACATAAATCGGAGACTTCCTTACGACAACATTTTTTTCTGGGACAACTTTGTCCCAGCAGCAGTTTATTAAAAATAATGTACACGTTGAGTGTACACGCATACTTGTTTTGTTTCTGAGATAATCAATAATATATTATTATTAATAATTTTTGACACTCGCGAGTTTTCTGGTTTATTGTAAGTATCTGCATATCACGACTACCTTGGCTTGCATTAACGGATTACGATTTGCTGCAATAAGATTGTGCCTGTTTTTCTCCATCGGATAATACGGTAAGTCAACATTATTTATTATATTACTTTGATTTGTTTAGAATAATTAAACACGCAGTCACCAATAATATATATATATATATATACATATATCGCAAAATGTTATTTACATTTTATGATCACCTAGTTGCCTTTTATCGATTCACATAGATTTTAGACCGTGACAGCATTTTCGTAAAAAAATAAATTGGCGGCCAATTCCATAGGCCACCTTCCATACTAAAATCTTCCAACCCCTTTGTTCCTTAAAGGCAGTTTGAAATGAAATTCATTCTTGTCTTGAGTGTTGTTCTGTATTACGGGCCTTAGAGGGCTCATTAGTACTGATAGACACATCTTGATGGGTGTCAGTCTATCACTTCTTAACTAAAGTACACTACCCGACCTTACCTTACCTTACCTAAATAGTTCCACTTATTTATTTACTAATCGACAATCGACGGCGCGTAGTAAATATGTGTCGCTTTGCGTAAAAATCACTACAATGTGGCTTTATAACTTATGTCAGAAAATTCAGAATATCTAGAATAATACCAGGTGGTTGAAGGATGACGACGGCTTAAGACTTAATTTAAAAAATATTTTTTATTTTAGGTGAGGCCGTGCTTCTGTTTGGAGATCTGTGATACTACTACCTGTGATATATGTGATAAAATAAAAACAGAAAAGGAAAATCAATCGTATTTTAATATGTACGTGCCTTTGACGTCAACCGATGTTGAGAGTTCATTCTCTACTCACAAATGGGTTTTAAACGTCAAACAAAATCGCCTGAAAATTGAAAATATTGAACAAATAATGATTTTGTATGTTAACTTACATGATGATAGTAAAACTTTAGAATTAGAAAACTTTTATTATGATATTGAACTTGACGAAACGAATCAAAATGACTAAGCCATCATATTGATTCGTTTCGTTCAGTCAAAACCGATCGTGATCTAACTGTTTTGCTTCAAATGTTATTAAATTATGATTTGATTTAAAATAACTTTTCGACATTAAGAAGTTCAGCTTGAGTTAAAGTCAGCACTTCTGAAATTCAACAAGTCTAGAAATTAAGTTGCAATCGTAATCTATTTGCACTATTTGTATAGTGGTTGTAAACATAAGAGTAATTTTGTAGCAAATTTGAATTGCCTCATTTTGTCTGTAATTTTTACTACTATTTATATTATATAGACATTAAAATAAAATAAATTTGTTTAAACAGTATTCACTGTTTTATTTTTCTTTTACCAATTTATAATGCTAAGTAACATATAGCCCAAATTATAACAAGTCTTTTGTTTAAATAGAGTTTAGTTAAATATAGTCTACCCCGTCCCCGCCGCACCACCCCTCGCACCAATTTTGCCGATAAATCGCGCAATGCGCAGATCCCCACTCAGCGGGCATTTTATTTGATGCGACCTGTACCTATTCTGCTCTGATAATATTAATTTTGAATGCAATTAAGTGATATCCCTAAAACTAGGACAATGCCCCGAAAAAAAGTGGTCTTAAGGAAGTCTTCACTTTTTGTCTATGTTCCCCGTAAAAGCAATACCTACTCTTATTACTGCTAATAACATAGAATTACACATAGCACTGAATGCTTCACTTTATCTTACTGCGATGTATATACCTACAAAGATTCCATTCAATAATTTTATGACCGACAATTTGTTTGAAATGCATATTTTATTTGAATTTAAATATTTCTAATATTCCGAAAATATAAATTGTAAAGTTCGGGTTAGTACCTACTTATTCCAATTAACATTATTTTTAATAAACTGCTGCTGGGACAAGGTTGTCCCAGAAAAAAATGTTGTCGTAAGGAAGTCTCCGATTTGTCTCTGTTCTTCGAACTTTAGGTGAATAGGCACTACCTATTCCTATCACTGCTTATAATAAACAGTGTCCGCTTGAAATTCTTACTGTCAAAATTATTATTTAAATTATTTACAATATAACGTATTTTTCAAATGTTTGTAAATTTTAAGGCGATCCAGAGCAATCTCCTTTATGATTATCTTAATGATAAGAATGCGTGGACATCCTAGACTGCTCGCCTGCACTTGATGTGTCACATTGAGTTAAGTAACTACATTACTACTACTCGACTTTCACAAGTGCACTATTGTGCCTAAACTGAATAAATAACAAAAAAAAATATTTTTTTTCATTTCACAAAAGAGGTGAAGGTTGACGAAAAGATAAGGTTGACAGTTCCGATCGAGCAGCGGCTCAGTTCGCGCGTGCGCTTATGAGTTTACGTGAATTGTTTAATTACGTACAAAGGAAATTGATACCTAGTGTTTACGTCTTTGAGTTGACTTTCTGTTGAAGTGGGCACCGCACATACGACCTTTAGTCTGTGTCAATAGTGTGTCATCAGCATTGAGAAAACGAGACAATCAACAGTTATATCGCTCTGTCACGCTCCCGCTCGGCTCGCTCAGCTGTGTCGAACCTATGCGCACTGGACTGATAAATACAATTTTGTTATTGTTTACCTACATTTCCAGTTTAAAATAAATATGATGCATTCTCCACCCGTTGAACGGATGCCTATGGGTGGATCGCAGCCGGATCTGTCTTCAATACTCGAACCAAACTCGCAGACAACCCTTCGGAAACGAAAAGTGCAACAGCATGATTGTGATGTGGGACAACAATTATCAGACTTTCGCAAAGATATAATGTCCCTTTTGGCTTCATTTGGCAAAGCACAGAGCGAAAACCTTCAAACAATGCAGCAAGAGATAACATCCGATATAAAAGAACAGATAAGTAAGGTTGCAACCTTGACTGAAAGCGTAATTGAGGAACAGAATCTGATGAAAACCGACTTGTCTGATCTCAGGGGCAGAGTGCATTCCGTTGAAAAAGAAATTATTACTTTATCCGCAACCTCAAGGTCTTTTAATGAGGCCGACAAAACTATCAAGTCCTTGGTCATAGAATGTAATAATGCCAAACAGTTTTCTATGCTTAATAATGTTGAGATTTCTGGAATACCATTTACAAAAGGAGAAAACTTAGTTACTATTCTTCATGATATATGTTTCCGCGTTGGGTTTACGCTATTGGATAGCGATGTCGATGTAATACATCGTGTTCGCCGTTTTGTTGGCAGTGACAAAGACATTGGACAACCGTCTCGACCCCCAGCTATAATCGTGCGTTTTACTCAATGGAAGCGTAGAAACGACCCGCTGGCTGCAGTCCGGGCCCGGCGTGGCCTCACCAGTGCCGACATCGGCCTGCCGGGTGCCGCCGTCACGGTGTATATAGGAGACCACTTAACACCAGCCAATAAATTGCTGCTGAAGCGTGCAAGACAACTAAAAGCTGAGCTTCAATACTCGTTTCTGTGGATACGCGATTGCAAAATATTTATGCGTAAAAACGAAAAGCAGCGGGCTATTTGTATCAGTGACGAGTCAGATTTAATTAGGCTGAAGTGACTTTATTGGGGTTATTACTTTGTATGGTTACGGTCAAGGTCACTACATCGTCATATTGAAACTGTCTTATGGATGACCTATCTATTCATTTACTGTGTTTTGATTAGTTTTTGTTATTTTCAGATAACGGGTAGATTGTGTAATTATTATCTATATTTCAAACAAAATTCAAATTTACTAAGAGAAATTATGATTAACAAGTGTATTGCTATATTTTTTTTATGCCACCTTTACTCAATATTATTTTTTGTAATTATTTTTTTTTTAATAATGAATGACTTATTTTGCATAACAAGAATAAAGGGGCAAAGTATAGTCATTTTTAAAGTGTTGTTTTGCATTCACAATGCTATTCCTATTTTGGGGATGAGAATAGCACTCGATAGCCCGGATAGCGAAAGGTCGTTGGTTCGGTTCCCACCTGAGATAGTTGTCTTTTTTCGGGTGTTGCTTTCATTTTCGATGGGGCATAGTATAAGTTGCTGTAAATTTGTTATTTTCATGTTATCTCAGATGTTTTGTTTCTGCGGCGCGTCTTGTCCATCGGGCCTCATTCACAATATAATAACAATCATATTACGTAATAAAAATGGTACCTAACAACTTTAATGGTTATTATCAGAATGTGAGGGGCTTACGCACTAAGTCACATGGCTTTTTCTCTCAAGTCGCACAAACAAATTTTGATTTTATTTGTATAACGGAGACTTGGCTTACATCTGATTTCTATGATCATGAATACTTTGATAATAGATATAATGTTTATCGTTGTGATCGTTTAGTCACCGAGAGTGGTGCGGGCAGGGGCGGCGGGGTGGCCGTAGCGGTGATGGCGAAATACCGGCCGCAGCTGCGAGACTGGCCCGTTCCTCCGCGTGCTCACTGTGACTGTGTTTGGGTGTCTATTCCGAATATTGGACGAAATCACGAGCTTATGTCCGCAATGGCTAGTCGCAGGGCTGAACCCCGCTGTCTTAATATTTGCTGTATTTATTTGCCGCAGGGACCAGGTTACAGAGAGGCATTAAGCTGTTTTGTGGATATAGCTAGCGATTTAATATCTGACCGTCCGAATGATCTTTTCTTAATAACAGGCGATTTTAATATGCCCGGGGCTGAATGGTTACAATCCGATCTACAAATAAACCCTAGCAGTAATTATGCTATACAATTAGTTAGCGAGCTTTTATCTTTTACTGGATTAAGACAATACAATTTCATAAGTAATATAAATAATCGGATTCTGGACCTTATATTATGCTCCTCCGACTGTATAGTTGCTGCTTCTGACCATCCAATTGTGAAAGAAGATGTACATCATAAATCCCTTTTAGTTGATTTAAATTTCGACTACCAGCCCCCCTTTAAACCTTGTCCCGATTTTTGTTACAATTTTTATCTGGCTGACTATGATACAATCAATAAAGAATTAATCAAAGTAGATTGGAATACCTTCTTTTTAAATCTGAGTATTGAAGAAAGTACTAGTAAAGTTTATAGGTTTTTGAATAATTTAATTAAATTACATGTTCCACGCCGTAAGTTGCGCTCCTGTAGTAAGGTACCGGCATGGTTTAGTAAACCGTTAAAAAAAATATTAAATGAAAAACGTAAATACCACTCTTTATGGAAACGTTATAGGAATCCTCTCAATTACGAAAGTTTCAAGATATTACGCAAGAGATCTGAAAAAATGGAGTCAGAATGTTACAATAGATTTATATCTTTTTCAGAGGAAAAAATTAAAAGTAATGCAAATTTCTTCTGGTCTTACATTTAATCACTTTTTTCTAACAACGGCGTACCTAAATCAATGCATTACAAGGGTGAAAATATAAGCGATGGAAAAAAAAATGGTGAACTGTTTAATACACATTTTCACTCAGTTTTTGAAGAATCTAATCTTAATTTACTTGTAACAGAAAACTTAGCCCCTCCAATTGACGCAATTATTGATATAAGTTCTATTGAATTTGATAAACACATAGTTCTAAAACATCTTAAATCCATAAACACGCATAAGGGAGCTGGGCCTGACGGAGTACATCCTCTGTTCATTCAGAAATGTGCTTTATCTTTGGCTACGCCAATTACCATACTCTTCACTAACTCCATGAAGGAAGGCAGCTTTCCAGCTATTTGGAAATTGGCTTGGATCACCCCTATACCAAAAGGTTCAATGAGCAAAGATATTGAAAAGTACCGGCCTATATCCAAACTGTGTCAATTCAGTAAAATTTGTGAAAAAATTGTTACTGAACAACTTTTTAGCGTTGTTCAACGACATATCACTCAAAACCAACATGGTTTTTACAAGGGACGTTCAGTTGATAGTAATCTGTTAGTTTTCACTACTAAAATATTAGATGCGATGGATAATGGTTTCAGCGTTGATGCTGTGTATGCCGATTTTGCCAAAGCATTTGATAAAATTTGCCACAAAAGGTTACTAATTAAGCTTTGGCATCTCGGTATTCACGGCGATCTTTTTCGTTGGATAAAGTCGTATGTTGAGAATAGGAATCAATGTGTTGTGCTGTCTGGTTTTAAGTCTCAACCAAAAAATGTCAGTTCAGGTGTCCCTCAAGGCTCCCATTTGGGTCCCTTATTATTTACGTTGTATATAAACAACATTGATAAGTATATTACTCATTCGGACATTTTATTGTATGCCGACGACACAATAATATTTAGAGTCATCCGCGGAAATAGTGATTGTGAGCAACTACAACAAGACTTAATTAACTTTGATAGATTCTGCAATGATAATAATCTATATTTGAATCTTGATAGATGTTATGTAATAACCTTTTCTAGAAAACGTAATGTCCTAACTTTTAACTATCAACTTAGCGGTAAGTGTCTAAATAGGGTAACACAAATTCGTGATCTCGGGGTTATCATGGACTCTAAACTGACTTTTGTTCCTCACATTGATGTTATGTTACAAAAAGCTTACAAGCAATTGGGTTTAATACTGGTTTAATACGGTTTTACTATATAAAATTATTCATAATATTTTGGATGCCCCTTCACTTCTGCATAATATCTTAATCAGAGTGCCCCGTGGACAAGAGCGTCGATGCCGTAGAAAAGATTTGTTTTATATCCCTAATTGTAAAACAGCCTACTGTAAAAACATGTTTATAAAGCGTGCCTGCAAACTTTACAACGTTAATGACAAGTTATCTGATGTAGATATATTTTGCTGTACTATAAATTCGATAAAAAACGCCTTTTATCACTGATCTGTCTAACAGTAATTTCAAAAGGTTCAAATAGTTAAAATCGTAAATGTCATTGCTGAATAATTTGTGATCAGAGACCAGACTTACTCATTGTTATTACTTATTTGTCCTTGTATTATTATTAGTAACACCTTTTTTTATATATTGCATTTATGTTTCCAATTCATTTCTAAGCTTTGAGTAACACTAACTTAGATAATATGCTCATATAATAGAATAGAATAGAATAGAATAGAATAGAATAGAATAGAATAGAATAGAATAGAATAGAATAGAATAGAATAGAATAGAATAGAATAGAATAGAATAGAATAGAATAGAATAGAATAGAATAGAATAGAATAGAATAGAATAGAATAGAATAGAATAGAATAGAATAGAATAGAATAGAATAGAATAGAATAAAATAGAATAGAATAGAATAGAATAGAATAGAATAGAATAGAATAGAATAGAATAGAATAGAATAGAATAGAATAGAATAGAATAGAATAGAATAGAATAGAATAGAATAGAATAGAATAGAATAGAATAGAATAGAATAGAAACATTTCATGTCAACAATTGTAAAAATAACGGAAACTATAGGTCTGTTTATTAACATTTTATTTATAATAATGAAAACCGAATGACCGTTTGTTTTGAAATAAATAAATAAAAAGAAATAAAATAAAAAATACGTCTACGAAGACTACGGCGTCGTCGTGTCGCACCGACTTAATTAAAGCAATTATAGCAGGCCACAGCAGTAGGATAATGCCGATAACCTAAAGGAGAAGAATTTACAATTAGTACAGTTAATTCGAATGGATAAAGCTCGCTAGACTACTTTTTTAATGTTGTTAACAGAAATTAAGCTATCTATAGTGGACACAAAATTAAAACTCAAGTAAATAGACGTCTCATCAATATTGTCTGATGAGCAGAGGTCGGAATTAGGTTGAGTTATTTATGTACTTACACAGACATCAACGACATCGGATGTCCGAAGTTGCAAAATTCCAATGCGCACACGCGCGATGTTGCCACATTTGTAGTTCGCACAACATAGCTTGTGAGAACAAAAGAAAACATTAGCGGAAATGCGGAGCACTCCCCGCTTAACGAAACGTACTAGATTTTGTCTCTTTCTAGCGCATTCAAACTTTCTACTAGCAATAAATCGGTTAACTCATTCACACAGCTCATTCGCTTACCTCGGTTCGTAGAATGCGCTCGCTTGTTTCCTGTTGTGTTTTGTATGGTGAACCCTGTTTGACCCTGGCTTGTTTATTGGATTTTGGACTCTACTTAAAGCAAAATGTCTAAAATCAATGTCTAAGTTGTAAAAAGTCTAAGAAGCAAAATGTCTAAAAGGTAAATTGCCTCAGCAGCATTACGTCTACTATGTTAAAATGTCTAAGAAGCAAAATGTCTAAAAGGTAAATTGCCTTAGCAGCAATTCGTCTACTATGTTAAAATGTCTACGAAGCAAAATGTCTAAAATTTATTTATTTATTTATTTATTTATTAGGAAAGCTTACATGGCTTAAATACTACCTTATATTTCTATTGTAGAAATTTAATTACAAGCTCTCACATATAGGTAAACATAGTGATTAGTGTTAACTCATAGTTTTTAACTTAATTAGTGTTAACTCTTAGTTTTTAACTTAATATACATATACAACCTCACTTCTAGACTACACGAAATCGAAACACGGGTCAAATATTTTCATGTAAGAATCAGTACAAAATAAAAAAAAATAAAAATTAAAATAATATCCTGAAAACTTACAATGAACAAAGTTACAAGCTTTTTGTGCTGTCCCGTTGAGTTTATTAGTAGTGTATACTCCATTTGAGATTTTGATAATATTATAAATGATATTTATGATATTATTTATTATTTATCTAGTATTTATTTTAGCAAATTTGGTCAAAATGTAACATGGCACAAAAAATACCGAAATCGATTCCATTGCTGATTCCGAACAAACAGTTTTCAGGTCTCATACAAACCAAAAATAACGCTGTACATGTACTAACAAAAGAAAAATAAGATAAACATAACTTATGAAAAAAAGGTAAATTGCCTTAGCAGCATTACGTCTACTATGTTAAAATGTCTAAGAAGCAAAATGTCTGAAAGGTAAATTGCCTTAGCAGCATTACGTCTACTATGTTAAAATGTCTAAGAAACAAAATGTCTGAAAGGTAAATTGCCTTAGCAGCATTACGTCTACTATGTTTAAATGTCTAAGAAGCAAAATGTCTGAAAGGTAAATTGCCTTAGCAGCATTACGTCTACTATGTTAAAAAGTCTAAGAAGCAAAATGTGTAAAAGGTAAATTGCATTACGTCTATACCTACCCATAGAGCAACGCGGCTTCCGTGCCGGATGGGGCTATGGCCCCTTCCGGCATTCGCGTTAATAAAATTGTATTTGTTTTAATTTTTTATAATATATTATTAAATATATTCATCATCATCATCATCATTTTAGCTAAAAGACGTCCACTGCTGGACAAAGGCCTCCCCTAAGGATCTCCACAACGACCGGTTTTGTGCTGCATCGCATCCAGCGGCTTCCCGCGACCTTCGTCAAATCGTCGGTCCACCTTGTTGGAGGCCTCAGTGATCTATGCCTCTACTTACGAATAAAGCATGAAAAGTAGACAAAATCAGCGTTTGGTAGTCCCCGATTCCTCCTCAAAAACTGGACCGATTTAATTACATTTTTCATTAACCTTTTCACCGCCAACAACTTTTATAAAAGTTCGAGATTTTCGTGCCGTCCACGCCAGCACTTCTATAGAAGTTCTTCATTATACCTACTTTAATAAAATACATTTACGATACATAAAACATTTGTTTCTTTTGTAATTTTGTAAGATGGACACAACTGAAGCCCTATTTTTTATTTTCCCAGGCAAAACAGGCTATTTTTGTGTTTTAAAAGGGATAAAAACAAAAACGTCTCAAATATTTGTATGTCCCGCTAACCAACGACTTCATATCAAGTAGGCCAGTGATGTGACGCGAAAGTTGCTTTCATTACAATTCTATAAATTTACTTTGTTTTATTTCATACAAATGTTTATAAATTCTATGATTGAAGATAAATTCCGGTCAGTAAATAACGTATTACATAATAAATTTTAAAATTAATGTACGTATCAAATCACTTCATTAAAATTAATTAAGTGTACTGAGGATTTTCGATATTGCAACACCCATCTCTACGTAATGGCAAGATGTCAGTACTACCAAACGCCACCGACTTCATTTCTAGAAAACTCGTGACGTCGTAAGCGCACAGGTGTCAAGGTCATCGTGTCTTAGTGCCGGGCGTTACAAACAAAACAAACGTGCGCACGTGTGTATCGTTGTAAAACCTAAACAGTGCAAAATGAGTATTTGTTATTCTGATGAGTTGTTGCGGATTTTAAAAGGTGTGGAACCTGATTCAGAAACGCCTCCGATGACTGACTGAATGTAATTACTAGACTGTGACTATACTTTGTACCTGTGCGCTCTTCTTATTTTAGTAGGTAAATGTATTTATTTATGACGTACAAAGGGAAGGTACTTACTGTCCATTTGCGTTCGTGCGTGTATAAACAGGAAAGCGGCTACTAAAACACTATTCAAATGTTTATTTTAAATCAAAACGTACACAGAGAACGTACACTCGGTAACTCAGCCGTAGTTAAAGTCAGCGGTACTTAAAAGTCTGTAAGCCAGCCACTTAACCAAAATAAGCTGTATACCTATCAACATTAAAACTGAACGTGAACACATACATGAAACGTCGATTTTAAGTATAGACCAACAAAACTCTATAATGAAATAAAAGCATAGACAACCCTTTTCCTTAAGAAATTTATCGTGCTACTAGAACCAAAGACTTTATATGAAGTTAACGGACGACGTTATGGAATGAATAGTGAAGTGCCGATTATAATATATCTCTAGCAAGTATATGCATGTCTTTTTGTCTTTGGTAATGGATAATCATTTTTCTTACAAAAAAATATCATAAAATAAAACAAAATACCATTATAATGTATCAGTGTTTATTTATATTTGTAAATTTAAATACAAACTTAAATTTACCATCAATTTTTTTATTATCGATATGAGGTTATCGCCATCCTTGCTTTCGTACTATAGAATCTGTTATAAATTTATACGTTGGCGTACAGCGGGATATCGCGTGCAGGATAGATGGGCGGTGAAAAGGTTAAAAATTAAAGAAAGGCTTTGACTGTGTCTCTGTTTTTCTTTTTTTTTATAAATTAATCATTAAAAAATATATGAACCTTTAAAAACCTTAAAAATTGGCCAGATTTTCCACTGTTTTTTCGAAATTTGACGAGATTATATAAAGAAAAGCAAACATAGGGACACAGCCAAAGCCTTTTTTTAATTTTTAATGAAAAATGTAATTAAATCGGTCCAGTTTTGGAGAAGGAATCAGAGGACTACGAAACGTTGATTTCGTCTACTTTTCATTTTCAATGTTTGTAGCATTGTTGTGTTCCGGCAGCTAGAGATAAGATAGCCAGTGCCTCACTAGTTGAGGATCCCGGGTGAAGTGCGCTTCCATCACTGGCCTTATCATTACTACATCAGGTGAGATCAAGGCACTGTGCTTACCCGTAAAATATAAAAAAAACATATTTTTCAATTCAGTCGACCTTAGTATTTCCTCTTAAGCATTATTTATTTATTTATCAACAAAAATATAATTACAAATATCAGTTAGTAGTATCTTAAAGCCTATGTTAGGTTTGTCTAGATACTATAGTCTAATCATTAATTCACTGGAGTAATCTGACGTTTACGGTGTTCCCAGTTTCTGGTGAACAGAAAATAGTGTTGTGACAAGAAGATTGACATATAATTACTCACTCATTCATTCTTATAACGTTCTGAATCAAATCACATTACTCATTTTATTTACTTTATTAAGAAATCTCCTAGGCCAGTTTTGTTTAATCGATATAAAAATATTAGCATTGGTACCTTTAAAGGCCAAGAAATGATAACTTTGAAAAGGCGAATTACTCGAATTATATAAAATTAAACAAAATTGCAATGGATATATTTTTATTCGTCGTCGTCAGACAGACATAGAGATGAGTCGTTCATGAATGAATCCTTCAATTGGACTAGTCCACTTAGGAAGTATATCACTTAGTTCACACTTCACTGAAGGAGAGTAAAGCGAACAGATAGATTACGAACAGCGCGTGCGAAAACGAGACAGTTGCACCAGTCGGAGTCGGAGTCTGCCCGCACTCAATTTGATGTCTTACGGTATGAAACATTATTATTTTTACGGCTTATTTCTACTTGATTATTAGTTGACGGCGGAATTTGTTTACGTTTTGAAATTTGAATTTGTTGTCTATTATTCTAGTCTGCGTCAAAATAGATATGAGCGCGATCCGTGCTGCATGCGACAATAACATTATTTCGTTTTAATAATTGTACTGTTTGACGATGCTTTTAAAAGTAATTGTAAATCGTTTATGTTTTAGTTGTCGTAAAAGTAACCCATGTGAAAATTCACTCGGAGACAGAGAAAGTGCTATGTGAGAAAGTGATAAAAAATGTTTTTAGAACGGGTCAGAGTGATTTTTCATTTTGGAACGGGATCGAGTGATTATTGACGTAAAACGGTACTATATTGTTGAGGTTATCTCCATTTCAACGTTATTAATTTATAGTATTCTGTTTTGTCTTAATTGTTATTCAGTAAATGGTACTCCTACACAGTGGTTAAATCTATATTTTTCTTTCAAAAATTTGAATGATGTAAAAATTGCAATAATTAAAATACTTCCAAAATTTTCGAATAATAACAGCTCCCAAAGCAAAACAAACACTGACAACTAAACTGTCAGGTGAAATTTCTCGGTACAAAAAGACATTCATATACCTACCTATATTATAATATTTTTTTTTTTTTTTCTCTTTATTTTGGTTAACAAACGGTGTACACAATAATATATAAACAATAAACATTTAGTAATAAGCAATTGTCATTGTGTCACCAACAATATTAACCACATATTAACTAGGCTTATTATGTAAAGAATGATAGTGTGTACATGTATATAATATTGCTTATTAGAAAAAATATATATATATATATATATATACCTATATATACATATATATTACATTAATCAGATTTCAGTAAGTACTTGTGCAAGGTGTTTTTTAAATATACTAATTCGTGTAGCAAACATGTCTATGTCACTGAAGTATAGGTTAAATGTGTTAAAAATTCTATTTAATGGAGATCTTTTGCCAGCATTAGTGCGACAGAAGGATGTAGCAAACAAGCGTGCTGAATTACGACTATGTGTTGTGTGAGGTACTTTATAAAATATTTGATTATTGAGTTGAATACAATCATATCTGCAATGACACAAATCATACAAAAACATTGTCTCGAGATAACAACGTCTTGATTTTAGTGTTAGTAGATTATACTTAGCTATTAACAAGTTATACGACAACTTACTACGAAAACATTTATAGTACATACTACGAAGAAATCGTTTCTGCACTGATTCAAGTAAAACAGTATACTTATCATAGAAAGGATTCCATACAGGCACAGCATGTTCCAGCTGGGATCGGACCAAGGATTTATATAAGTGAAGGTAGGTAGAAACTTGCTGAAATTCGGTACTCGAGCGCATGACAAAACCATACATTTTGAACGCCTTATTTACAATATGATCAACGTGAGCGTTTAAATGCAATTGTGTATCTAATATGACTCCGAGATCCCGTATTTGTTCAACAGTTTCAATACGAACACCGCAAAGCATATATGGGTAATGGCTTACTTTTCTTTTTTTAGTAAATGTAATAGATTTACATTTACTTAAATTTAAACTGAGCTTATTACGGGAACAGTATTCAGTAAAATTATCCAAATCCTGTTGAAATTTAATATGATCTTCATGACTATTAATAGTGTGGTAAATTTTTAAATCATCTGCGTACAATAAGTAATGACAGAAGTTGAAACATTGGCAAATGTCGTTAATGAATACGACAAACAACAAAGGTCCTAAAATGGAACCTTGTGGAACGCCAGAACTTGTCGAAACTAATTCAGACTCAAACCCTTTAATTACGACTTTTTGTGTGCGGTTAGAAATGTAAGATTTAAACCATCTCCACAAGTTTCCACGTATACCATTGTACGCAAGCTTCTCGAGAAGTAGTTTATGATCTACCCTATCGATTGCTTTTCGGTAGTCAGTGTATATGCTGTCTGTTTGCAGATTTTCATCCATCCCTTCAAAGAGATAACTAGTATAAACGAGTAAGTTGGTAGTTGTAGACCGTCGTTGCACAAACCCATGTTGTTGCTCAATGATAATGCTATGAAGAGCAGGATAAATAATATCATGTACTAGTCTTTCGAATAGTTTGGACAGAACAGGGAGTATAGAGATCGGCCGATAATTTTCTACATCATTTTTTGGCCCACCTTTATGTACCGGGACGATTCGAGCGGTTTTCCAAATCTCAGGAAAGACATCATCTTGTAGGCAAGCATTGAAAAGGTAGTGTAAGGGAAAGGAGATCGAACGAGCTGTGGATTTGAAGAATAAAGGAGGAATGTTGTCTACCCCTGCACCTTTTGAGATATCAAGTGTACACAATGCCTTAATAATTGAATTTTCAGAAATGCGTATGTCATACATGTTTAAGTCAGTGTTAATATTACTATTTGATATATCCGTGACATCAAAACTATCGTGTACATTCGAAGGTTCATAAACTGAGTGAAAAAATTTGGAAAACAAATTACAAACATCAACTGGATCGTTTGAGCTTATATTTTTATACGAGATGCAGCTAGGTATGTCCGAAGAACTTTTACGGTTGTTAATAAATTTCCAAAAATATTTTGTATTATTTTTTATACTTTCCTCTACTGACTTTATGTACTGTTTGTAACATTTTTTTGATTCTATCTTGAATCTTTCCCTTAGTATGCTAAAAGTTTCATAATCACAGTGATTTCCGTACTTTTTCCACTTAATCCAAGCTTGCTCTTTATTTTTAAAAATATGTGTTAAAGCTGATGAAAACCATATTGGAAACCGCGAACATTTAATAATTCTGGTTGGAACATTTCTTTTAATAACAGAATAAATAATTTCGTAAAATTTTGTTACTGCATCGCTAGCTGATTTATATTGAAATAATTCAATCCAGTTCAAGTTACTGAGTTCAGTATTAATAAGTGTTATAATTAATTAAGTACCTTTTTAAAATAAACGTTCCTACTGACTTTGTGTGAGTGATCTGAATGACAATGAACGAAACGCATCACTAGTACAATAAATGTGGCAACATAATTTTACAATGTGACATTAGCATCTGTCAGTTTACTCCAGTGAATTAATGATTAGACTATAAGTTCTCAATAGAATAATAAGTAATTGAATTAAAAAATAATAATAATAATAACATGACGGTAAAAGACAAAAATGCAATACATTAGTGAGCTAACGCGCTCAGCGATAACCATTCCATCGAATCGATGCAGAACTGACAGCGTTGCACAGCGTCTCTGCGTGCGCGCGTTAACATTATAGACTTCTTGCTTTAAATACGTTCTGCAAGCTAGGCTATCTGCATTTTAGTCATTAAGCATTGTAGACGTCTTGCTTTTAAAGACGTTCTGAAATTTAGGCTATCTGCATTTTAGTCATTAAGCATTGTAGACATCTTGCTTTAAAGACGTTCTGCAAGTTAGGCTATCTGCATTTTAGTCATTAAGCATTGTAGACGTCTTGCTTTTAAAGACGTTCTGCAATTTAGGCTATCTGCATTTTAGTCATTAAGCATTGTAGACGTCTTGCTTTAAAGACGTTCTGCAAGTTAGGCTATCTGCATTTTAGTCATTAAGCATTGTAGACGTCTTGCTTTTAAAGACGTTCTGCAAGTTAGGCTATCTGCATTTTAGTCATTAAGCATTGTAGACGTCTTGCTTTAAAGACGTTCTGCAAATTAGGCTTTCTGATCATAACTCATACGGTTTTCTAAGATTCACTATTGTTTTGCTCCAGATTAATCCTTTGATTAAAAGTATTACCATAGCGCAGAGTTCAATCAAAGAGGCCACCGTCAACAAGTGGATCAAAGATAATCCGGAGCTTCTTTACGACCATGCAAGTGGATTAATTTACTGCTCTAAATGCGAATCCCGAGAAGATCCATATTAATATCAACATTTCAATGCAAGTACATAAATAACTCTTGCCTAATTCTGACCTCTGCTGACGAGTCGATTGATATCTGTATACTCGTAGAATATTTAATCTGAAAAAATTATCACACTTTGAAGTTCGTATGGCTCGCTGTTGCCGTCGTCGTAAGGTGGCAGTCGTTAAAACCTTCTGACGAATATTGGACAAGGGCGGCGGGCTATGGTCTCATCACCATCATCAACACTATCATTATCATCACGACTGTCATTGATGTCGTCGTCATCTTTGTCGTCCTCTTTGTCGTCGTCGTCGTCGTCGTCGTCGTCGTCGTCGTCCTCTTTGTTGTTGTTGTCGTCTGGACATAGGCCTCTCCTGAACTACTAACGACTTTGCGTTGCGAGTCTCTCGGCGAGTAATCTGACCGTTAAGCGAGCATCGCTCAGCGAGTTTTATCTCTGATAGCACTCTCGCTGTGACAAACTAGTATCAACTATTTATATATGTATCTATTGTATTGACACGAGATTTACATTGTACGTTTCATGAGCAAGATAATTGTCGGTTACATATTATAACAACTAAATCTATTCTATTTTCGTATTAACTACGGTCGGTTCACATAATTATGTTCATAACGTATATTGGTCGACTCCAGTATTGCTTAACTTATTTAATTTTGATTTAACTAAAATTAATTGCACAAATGAACTATCAATCTAATGGTGTTTTGATATTGAATATTTCAAATATGCATGAAATACCTAATGGATGACTCGCCTACTGTTTATCAATACTGCACGCCGCGCTGTTTTGTTAGCTAAAACGAGGGTAGCGCTTACAGTTTATAATACTGCGCACTGGATTACTGAATACTGTGCGTCGTTTCTGGCACTTTGCCGGCCGATTCCGCGGCACGCTCGCTCCGCTCGCTCAGCTCGTACGTTTTTGGTCACCATACTAACCTAACCTAACTTAATGCACTCTTTAGACATTTCTCATGGGGCCCCCTGCTTCCCCGCCTTACTTTGGTTTTGGTCACTATTTCGGTTCTGTATGGCGGCGTGATCACAGATTAGGTAAAAGTTTACCCCCTTATTCATAAAAACTATTTAAGCATTATTTAGTCATTATTTAGTCATTATTTAGTCATTAGTATTTATTTATTTATTCTGATGCACAAAACAGGTGACAGCCACAAAAAGGTTACAAAACCACATGCCATATTAAAAACTTAAGAATAGGTTGAAACCCTTAATTATGTACATACTATTTAACATCGACTGAGCAGACAATAATGTTATATAAAAACAATACGAAAAACAATAAAAACAACAAAAACAATAGTATATTACCTAATCATTAATTTCTCTTTTTAAAAAAAAACAAAATGACGTTTGTGTGACGTTGACAAAACAATATTTAACTAAATAATGCTTATATAGTTTTTATGATTAGGGGGGTTAATTACTACGTAAAAGACGTTTCTCTAATGACATTACACGTCATTCTTGTAAGGAAACGTTTCATTTTACGTTGTTCTTTAATTTTTGGGTGTTGTTTTCAGTTTTGTTTCACTAAAAAAATTCTTCATTTGTCTACAAATACTTATTGGCCATACATAAATCAACAGTAGGTGTATCGCCCGTTGCTTCAATCAACCTTAGGTTAAGTAATTGTAGTTGAATAAGCCGTAGGTGAATTCTCCTTTATGGATTTCGTTCATTAGCTATACAATGTGTATGAAAGGTGTGGTCAAAATTAAAAAGATCTAAAGTGTATCCGATCTAGATTTAAGAGTTACTAAGGCATAATTATAAACTTTAACTTGTTAAATAGCTCTATTGTGACGTCACATCAAAATAAACAAGTTACAGCCCTAGTGGTTTAGTAACCTCTGTGTTCTTACATTCATGATTACTGCTGCTTGCTTATGCGCGCCTGACGTGCATGACTTCACTAATATAAATATTTAATTTAAAATTGCATGACAAACTAAAGTTAATAATTATGTCTCAGTAACAACACATACAAGATATAGAGCTTGCACACCGGTTTTCATGGTGACGCCATCTCTGAGGTCCCGGGTTCGATCCCCGGCCGGATCAATTTAGAAATACCTGTTTTTCTAAATTGTTTCGGGTCTGGATGTTTCCTATGTATATTAAGTATGTATTTAAGTATATTAAGTATGTTTATCCGTTGTCTAGTTAACCATTTCTCGAGTTTCATAAGGAAGCTTTTCTTGGGGTTAGATAATTGGTGTGAGTGTGGGAAACATTTATTTATATATTTAGAACCGATACACTTTGGATCTTTTCATTTTGACCACACCTTTATTTATTTATTATTTATTTTTTTATTTATTGTGACAAAAACGACATAAATCAATTACATTTATCACACAATTATACAATTCGAAATTAAATTAATTATTATAAAATGATATCAGAATATAATTATACATTAATAAAAATTAATTAATTATTATGTTACACGTTGTATAAGAAAATCTGTGAAACGATTTTTAGGTATCTTAAACAGTAGGTCATTTGACCGTTGTTAATTCGAAAATAGTTAAAATAGGTTTAGTTGTTTATAATATGTAACCTAATTGTCGATAGTTAGTCGCTTCCTCGTCAGAGTGAGATGACTGCCATAAGACGACGCATTGGTAATTTACGTGGCGGGGATCTTGATTTTTCTCAACAATTACAAAACATAGGAAAGTGATATTTCGCACAATGAGAATGAAAGTGACTCATTTAAAAAATTTGGAGTATCGAGTTCAGTACATAGACTGACTTAAAACACTGTGCTTTATCACGGAAAAATTCAAAAACAGACCCAACAGCGTTAAAACGGGCAGCACGGTATTTTCCGTCCCTTTCATTTCTGTGCTCCCCGCTCCTCGCGTTACTACATTAGAGACGGGTTCAGTGATGCATCGCGAGGGTTAGCGAGTAAACGTGTGTACGTCAATTGTTAATAGACCTAAAAAGGATTGAGCTGTTCTACGACTGATTGCCAGGTAAGCCAATGACATAATTTTTAGAATGAAAGTGACCTATTGCGTATTTGAGTCGTTTTACGATTAAAATACTGTAATTGTTTGAAGACTCAAAACATAATAAGTCAGTCTTTGATTTTTTGATTCTTAATGTTTTATGACAAATCATGTAATATGTCTGTACTTTATTGACGGTTAAATTTGTCACTTGTTATAATTTGTAAATTGGTCTCTCTCTCTGAATTACCCATTTCGACACTTATGAGACTTTGTTTTTATTGAGTCTATTTTTTATTTTTCATTGAAGTGGAATCAGGATGAAGCGAAGGGCGGACTATATTTTAGAAATGACAAAAAATAAAGAACCGGTAACAAAACTGTGACTATTACTATAACTATTGTATGACGTACACTTATAATACATACCTAGTTAGGTATAGTTATATACCTAAGTACTTTACTTAATTTTATTATAATTTTTTTACAGAAAAGTACTAATAGTGAAAAAGAAAATATTCCATTAATATCCAACACAGACAATGTTGCAGAAATGGCGCAATGCGATTCCGCATATAAATTGGAGGTATAATTCATTTATTTTAATTTGATAATTCATTTATTAGGTACTTATTAA
Organism: Eudonia lacustrata; assembly: GCA_947562085.1. Classification (NCBI taxonomy): domain Eukaryota; kingdom Metazoa; phylum Arthropoda; class Insecta; order Lepidoptera; family Crambidae; genus Eudonia; species Eudonia lacustrata. The sequence goes on from OX387317.1 coordinate 23,889,327, forward strand.
CTATGATTATATTTTTATTTTTAATAGCAAGACGTAAAAACATTTAATTTTCAGGTGGCACAAGCTGTAAATACTATTTATTAATAACGACGATAGAGAGAAATTAACACCTAAGCAGAAAACGGTTTCCCAGAGATCCAGATCGAATAGTTCTTCAAGCCTTTCTTCCAGTTCTTCTTCGTCGTCTGACACTTCAAGAGAAACGGGGCAAACATGATAATAGAAAACGTATTAATTCAGACGTTTTACAAGACTTAAAAGACCACATCAACTCAATACCTCGAATAGAATCTCACTATTTAAGACGTACGACAGACAAAGAGTATATTTCTGATGGAAAAACAATTAAAGATTTATGTAATGATTTTAATAAAAAACAAAGAGAGATTAACAGGGCCGAATGTGATTATTGGTTGTATTTAAACACTTTTAATAAAGATTTTAACATTGGTTTTTATCAGCCAAAGAAAGACCGATGTGAAACTTGTCTGTCGTACGAACTTGCGCCACCAGATATAAAAAATAATTTAAAAACAAATTACGATAACCATTTAATTGAAAAAGATTTATGCCGTGAAGAAAAAAAGAAAGATAGAGAAAACGTTGACCATGATCATGTTTGTGCCATTTACGATTTACAGTCTGTTATGTTATGTCCTAGTCCATCTTATTTTTACTACTAATCAAAAATTAACTGCCTAGATTTCACAATAACCCAGTTAAATGCAAAACAAACTTCAGACAACAAATCTTACGGTGATGTATTCTGTTATTTCTGGGACGAGACGCAAGGTAACAGAGGGGCTAACGAAATAGGATCTTGCGAATTTGATTATTTAAAAAAAATTAACTCTAGTTATCCAAACGGAAATGTACATGTAACATTTTATTCCGATAATTGCACAGGGCAAAACAAGAATAAAATGATCGCTAGTCTATACTCCTTTGCTGTACTCTACTTCGAAAACATTCAGTCCATCACTCACAAATATTTGATAAAAGGCCATACCCAAAACGAGGCAGACAATGTGCATAGCTTAATCGAAAAAGAAATTAAGAAGAACGAAAAAGGCGGACCATGTCAGTATGTCACGATTATTAAAAGTGCTAGAAAATCAGGAAAACCCTTTACAGTCAAGGAGCTCAATCACGAATTTTTTATGAATTTAAAGCAGTTGCAAGACCAATGGGGATATAATTTTAATGAGAACTGTGAAAAAGAAAAAATTAACTGGACAGACATTAAAATCCTAAAATTTGTTAAAACTGAACTATTTATGTTCCAGTACAAAACTTCGTATCTTCAGTCTGAATTTAAAACCATAAATATGCGAAATAAAAGAAAAAAAATGTTAAGTGCAGATGAAATTATTCTTGAAAATTTATACGAGCAGCCACTTGCTTTGAAAGAAAATAAAAAGAAAGACTTAAAAGATTTAGTAAAAAAAAAAATATTTTTTACAATTCTTTGTAATAAAAGTATGTACACATGGCGTCAGATCAACCTACCCAAATCTGTCAAATTTCTCCAATGAGTATTGATCTATAAAACTAATATGTATAAAGTTCAAAATTTATTGCAGAAATTTGACAGTTTTGGGTAGCTTGATCTGACGTCGACTGTACTTGTAACTATTAAGGTTTTATTCCAAGCCACGTTGCCGATTGCAATTGCAGGTTGCATAAGGGCACCACTGCACGCACTTGCTGTTGACAACGTAGCTCAAAATAAAATTATGGGTACCTACTTACTGTAATTCAGTTCCTGTTGATTATTATAAGACATGAATATTTTATTGCAAAAAAGTTATCTTATTTTGTTTTTATACTTATGACTTTAAGAGTTATTTTTTATGTTTGCATTTTATTTTTGATCTCAACTTGAGACTAATTAAAAAGGTAAGACTAAATAATATAGATTAATGTTAAAAACTTCCAAAGTTATTTAAGAATAATGTTGCCTGATTTTTGTAACAAATTTATAGTTTTTGAGATAGTTTACTATGTTTTTTTATAAGAAAGTGATATCATATTATGTTTATTAATAACTTTAGGACTGTTGGAAGTGTTCCTAGTCATACAATAAAAATATTCACAAAATTTCATCAAGTTTTATTTTCCCTTAAAGTTAAAGTATAAGTTATGAGTAGAATGAAAGTGGTGTTATAATCCATTGATTACCATACATTGATAGCCTCATTAGGCTAGAGAATAATTTTGATGGTGAGAATGTAGAAGACCTAAGTCATAATAAGTCTTTTTTATATTTATTTGTTTAGTACAAAAGTGACCTAATTATGGAAGGTATTTTTCATGCACTAATTTTAAATACTTAATTAAATATATATTTGTTAAATTCGATGAATTTCTAAAGTTAATAGTATAGATAATGTTTTTAATTAAAAGTTTAGAATATAAAGTTACCATTATAAAAGTTATATACTGTAAACCAAAATAAGTTATTGAGTGCAGATACATTTCGCTCATTATCCAAAAATCTGTAATTTTAGATTGAGTCACTTACATTCTCAGGGTACGATTTGATGATATGATTTTTCATTTAATTGACTTCATTTTGTTAGTTGCAGAAACACAATTTTTCAACTTTTATAGCAGAGAAAAAAATATCAAAGTAACCTCTTTTAAAACATAGATTCACATTTTACAGGCTAACCAGACCGATTTAAGCATCAAAATTTTTTTAGTAGATTAGTCTTAACACACACTCCAAAATTGTAGTTCATTTTTTTTAAATAATTTGTAGTTTTAATTTGAAGGAAAAAAAAACAGTTTTTCTTATGGTACCTACGGGGCGCAAACGCTCGTATCAAAACGTATGAGATTTATTGTTTAGCGATGCGTCGCCTTAAGCAGCATCGAACATCGTCAGAGGGTGTCTAGAGGGGACGGCATGAAGTGTCCACGTCCCCTACTAGTTACTCAGCGCTGGCGAGAATTAGAAGCCCCGTGAAGCGTGAACCCGTGAGTACTCAAGCAGCCTCCACAGCGTCGCCGAACTTTTTGGGGCCTGCGAGAAACTTAAAGTGTTCCTCAAGCCGTATGATATCGAAACTACATCAGCAGATTTCTAGAGATAATGGCATCGCACAAGCGTGGTCCCGTTTTCATTAGATTCTCCAAGGAGTCCGGATTGGATCAGGGACAACTTGAGTGCGCCTCTATAGAGCGCGTGTGGACCTGGTCTTCGCACTCTTATTGTACCAGTACAGCATCTTGGGCCTATGCGAGTGTGCATGTGTAGTATATTTAAGTGCGTAGTGTCATTTGGACTCACTATGAGCGCGTAGAATGCGTAGGGCGTCCAGTAGCGCAGGCGCAGCGCGGCGCGCGCGAGGGCCGCGTACTTGGGCGTGATCTGCACCTCTTGCCGGAACCAGAACATCGGCACCAGCGTGTCCGGGTCCGGCAGCTTGTTGAGGATGCTGCGCCCGACAACATTATCATATTCAATAGGTTATTATTAACGTAACATTTAATAATAATACCGTATACCGCCATAGGAGTAGGCAGAGACCACTCCTTGTCACTTGCTACGATTCTTACATACTTCTGTCGGTTCCAGCGGTTCGCTCGCCTTATCCCTTCGTAGGTGAGGCGACGGTTAAGAGTTGGAACCCTTGACCGTACTTACCGACGGACTTAATTTTTTATTATTAAAGGACAAAAAGGTCGGTCACTGCGTTACCGGTCGAGAACAGGTGCCACTACCCTAGCTGGAGTATGGTTGTAACATGGAGGGTATGCACTCACGTGATGCCGGTCACGTGCCGCACCAGCAGGTTGATCTGCAGCTGCGCGGACACCGCCAGCGGCATGCCCGTGAACATCTCCAGCGACAGCCGGAACCGATGCCCCCTGGAACGGACGAAGGATATTTTTTATTTGTCATTTGGGCAACAACTTTTATTTAGTTTAATAGAACTATTTTTATCTATACTAATATAATGAAGCTGCAGCCTTCGTGTTTTGTTTGAACGCGCTAATCTCTAGTATACCAGTCGGATTTAAAAAATATTTTTGAATTTGAAAGCCCAATTCTTGTGGAAGGCTATTAGGCTATTTATAAATAAATAAACTTTCCTACATTCACACCAATTATCTAGCCCAAGAGAAGCTTCGTTATGAAACTCGTTAAACGGTTAACATATCACAAAATGCGCGCCGCGCTCGCGCTTTCTCAGTACTACGAGCGGCCGACGCATCGCAAAGTAGCATTTTGTGCAGTTGTAATTACTTACATTTATTTGATGTTTTAATAATTTTTTATCGTTCAAAAAAAGTATATAATATGAAATCTTATAAACTAACGTTAATGTCTGACGCCCCGCAGGTTCAAGTGAACCTATAACAATTGGTTTTCAATTGTGTCTGGTTTTAATGGAGTAAGGAGATATTTAAAGCTAATTCTGAAAGTTTTATGGCTGTAAATGGGATTTTTTTGTAGAAATTCCATTCATATTACGAAATCCCGAGGCCGCTACGAACTTAACCACTATATAAGAGATATTATTATATATTTTTCATTTCGTTTGCTTAGTACAGTAGTTCAATGCATCCGGCTGCATCCGAGTGATTTAGCAGAATTAGCACTACATATACTTTTGTTCATATCAATCATGATGATAGATGTTTAATATTGTGCTGTTTCTTAATATAACTTACTAGCTGTGCTCGCGACTTCGTCCGCGTGGAATAGTGACTTTCGGCAGCATTTTTAATTTTTTAGGCTCTTTTCCCGTTTTTGCAACATTTTTCACTGATGCTTCGCTCCTATTGGTCGCAGCGTGATGTTATATAGCCTAAAGCCTTCCTCGATAAATGGACTATCCAACACAAAAAGAATTATTCAATTCGAACCAGTAGTTCCTGAGATTAGCGCGTTCAAACAAACAAACAAACAAACAAACAAACAAACAAACAAACTCTTCAGCTTTATATATTAGTATAGATAGGGGTCTATAAGTTTACATTTAAGGAAATTTTATATATATTTTTCTTCTTTGTGATAAAACTGTTTGTCTCTTAATAAAAAAAATATATACAACTTTTATTCTTCATCATCATCATCTCATATTATATCCCCTCTGCTGAGACACGAGCATTCCCTATGTATGGGTAGGGAGAACGGGCCATAAAACACCATGCGGGCCCAGTGCGGATTGGTGGTTGTTAACGACTGCTAATAATAACGACAGCCGCGACCAACGGCTTAACGTGCCTTCCGAAGCACGGAGGAGCTCGAGATGATAAATTTTAGGTCACCCTTCCGGTGACCGGCCTTTGCGAAAGTTGCTTAAGTAATCCGCTGCACTATAAGCTCGAGAATTTCAATTGGATTTTTGTAAATGTAGTAAGGGCACTTACTCGACCGGCTCCAGTCCCTCTATCTTCGATGGGTAGTAGGGGTCGGCGTCTAGGAAGTGCGGCATGGAGACGAAAGCGGGCGCGCCGAACCGGCACGACGACACGTTGAGCGCGCCCGGCGGCAGGCACTCCGCGTCGCGGACCACGTCGCAGTAGCACGCCTGCGGAAAACACCACATAATTCATCATCATCATCAGCTCATTTTTATGCCCCCAGAGCTGGGGCACAAGCCTTCTCTATGGATGGATAGGGACAGCAGGTCATTAACCACCCCGCGGGCCCAGTGCAGTGCGGTGGTTGTCAACGTCTGCTAATGCAGCCGGGACCGACAGCTTTTTGTGCCTTCCGAAGCACGGAGGAGCTCGAGATGATAGTTTTTTAATGTGTAACATCTTTTCGCTCGCTTTCTAGCATTTGTGGAAGTGATTTCGTGAAATGGGACGAAAGTATGTGTAACAGTGTAACAAGTGTGTAACAGGAAATCGGGGAAGCGCCCAAGCGCGCCATTTTGTAAAATTAAAATCGATATTATGAACATGACATATTATTATTATATGTGACATATTTTGTCATTTGACTATCAAAAGTCATTTTGATATGTCTAATGTCTTCTAATGAGTATTTACTGCATTCTCTATATGATTTGTAAAAATTTATACGTCATCATTGTGCTTATTACTAAAAAGGTGAGATGTCAAATGTTACACATCATATGCGACTACTGTCCGGTTCGTTCGCTTTTTTTTAACGGACCGAGCGCTTTGCATCTCGGCCACCGAGGCGTTTATATTCGGATCATCATCATCATCATCATCATCATCATCATTATTGCATCATCATCATCATCATCATCAGCTCATTTTATGCCCCCACTGCTGGGGCACGAGCCTTCCCTATGGATGGATAGGGAGAACGGGTCATTAACCACCACGCGGGCCCAGTGCGGATTAGTGGTTATTAACGACTGCTAATGCAGCCGGGACCAACGGCTTTACGTGCCTACCGAAGCACGGAGGAGCTCGAGATGATAAATTTTCACCTATCCGATGACCGGCCTTTGTTGCTTAACCTCAGCACTCGCAGACCGGGCGCGTTACCTGCGGCGCCATCGAGCTCCTCTGCATATTCGGATAGGTCTGGTTATAATTAAAATACTCGAAGTGTATCTGATCTAGATCTAGAAAGAATTAATAATAAATAATTATTAACCTTAATTTGTCATGCAATTGATATAATAATTTTATTTGTCATGCAATATTAATGAAGTCATACGCGTCGCGCTAGAGCAAGCAGTAGTGATCATAAATGTAAATATACAGAGGTTACTGAACCACTAGTGCCGTGACTTGTTCATTACGTTGTGTCGTCACAATATAAGGTAAACGTCCCAGTATCCGTTAAGTTTTGAACATTGCTGAGTTTGCACGTCTGCTACGTTAAAATAGGTAGAGTTACAAAAATGATATTTACATGAGCATATAAGTAATTTAATCTAGCTCTTGAATAATTTGTTTTATTCATAATTATGTTAATGTTAATACACATAAATCCAAAGAAATATAAAAAAGACCGAATTGTACCAATACCCGTTAAATTTGTACTAGTAAGCGTTAAACTGTCCTAAAATCCGGTATTTTTAATTGCGAATTTGAACTCTGTTGCTTTAAGTTAAAGTTCACTGAAATATAATATTTGTGACTGTGCTTGATGTAGGGAATATAGAGGTACTTTCTTAAAGAAAAGCCAAAATTTTAAGGAAATGTATTTATGACTACTAATACAAAAAAAAAACAATTATATAAATCAAAAAATATTTCTTTAAGTTAAAATAACAAAACATAATAAGAAAGAGCATAAAAGACCACAATCCACAGCATAATCAAAAAAAAATAATAACTAACTGCATTTAAACAAGCTAGCCAACAAAAATGTTTAACTCAGTCTATCAAAACTACGATTTTAGTATTATCAAATAGTATACATAACTTAAAGATTAAATTTTTACTTTTTATTTTCAAGTGCTAATTGCTGCACTGAAGCTAAATTAAATATTTATAAAATTTATAATTTAGCACTTGAAAATAAAAAGTAAAACGTGGGTGGGGGTTGGGGGTTAAGGTCACTCGCGTCCGTAGGTTTACCCTCGAGACCCTACACGTGACCCCTGGGTGGTGCTAAATGAGTAACACTGACTGAGTGGTAGAGCCACGCTGCGTTGTAGCACGCATTGGGCCGGCTCGCCCGGTGTAATACCACCCTCTCACTAAATACCGGCGTGAAATAATGGCACTCGTTGCTGTTGTGTTTCGTCCGGTCAGTGATAGTTCCGGAGGCCCTATTCCCCCCCCCCCCCCACACACAATTGATATGGCAGCGAACTTAAATTTAGATTTACCCCAGGGGGGTACCTGCACCTCCAGTGTAGGAGAATCCCCCCCTGAGCGTCCACGCTCAGGCTGCCCTACGTATTCTGGGGAGGGCAAAAGTCCGCTCGTATCAGCACATGCTGCAGGCAGGAGTAAGGCAAGACATTCGGCACCCCCTCCTACGCTTCGCGTGGACTTCTGCAACATCAGGGGAATTCACTCCAACTTAAGCGCCGTCCATTACCACCTTGAGACGGAGAAGCCGGCCTTGCTTTTCCTTACTGAAACGCAGATATCCCCCCCTCCTGACGTCTCCTACTTGCGCTACCCGGGATACAATCTGGAGCATTCGTTTGTGCCACGCGCCGGTGTTTGTGCTTACGTCAGGGAGGACATGTGCGTTCGTCGCCTCGGCAATCTTGAAGTTAGGGACCTCTCCATCTTATGGCTGCAAGTCGACTGCGGACACCACCCTCGCGTCTACGCGTGCCTGTATAGGTCCCACAGCGGTAACATTGAGACTGACCAACTTGTCGAGAGCGTCCAAACGGCCACAGATTCCCTTCTCCAACGGATCCCCTCTGCCGAGATCGTGGTGCTGGGAGACTTTAATGCCCACCACGTCGAATGGCTTGGTTCACGCACTACTGACCATGCGGGTAGAGCCGTTCATGACTTCGCTTTGGCCTACAGTCTGTCCCAACTGGTTGCCGAGCCTACGCGGGTACCAGATGTGGAGGGCCATACACCTTCCTTACTGGACCTCTTGTTGACCTCGCACCCAGACGGCTATCAAGTGTCCGTTGATGCACCACTAGGCTCATCAGATCATTGCCTGATTCGGAGCACAGTGCCTCTCACGGAATCTTTAAAATCGCAACGTGCGGTCAGCCGTCGGGTCTGGCATTATAGGTCAGCGGACTGGGATGGGATGCGAAGTTTCTTTGCGTCGTACCCATGGTGGCGAGTTTGCTTCTCGCTGGATGATCCTGATGTCGCCGCCGATTCTGTCGTTGATGTGATACTGCAGGGAATGGAACTCTTTATTCCAAACTCTATGGTTCCCGTTGGCGGCAGATCCCAACCATGGTTTGGTCGATGTTGCAAAATAACATCTCGCCAGAAGCGCGAGCATTACCAAGCCTGGGCTAATGCGGTGTCATCAAAGGATCCAAGTACCAGTGTGCTCAAAAAGAAGTACAACTTTGCTGCCAGGTCTTTTAAGAAGGACATTGCCAAGGCGAAGTCATCATTTATAGGTAGAATTGGGGAGAGGCTAGTGCGTCTTCCTTCGGGTACGCGTGCATTCTGGTCTCTCGCCAAGGCTGTCTTGGGGAATTTCTGTCGACCGTCACTTCCACCACTGCACAAGACCGATGATTGCCTTGCCCATACTGCAAAAGAGAAAGCCGATCTCTTGGGTACTCTTTTCGCATCAAACTCGACCTTGGACGATGGGGAGAACTCGCCACCAACAATACCGCATTGCGCTTGTTCTATGCCAAACGTTCGGTTCCTGCAAAGGTCAGTTCGTAAGGCTCTTTTTTCCCTTGACATTCATAAGTCGAGTGGGCCTGATGCAGTCCCTCCCATTGTGCTTCGGACGTGTGCTCCTGAGTTGGCGCCGGTTCTAACGCGCCTCTTCCGGCTCTCTTACACGACTGGCGTTGTCCCGAGTTCTTGGAAGACAGCCCTTGTCCACCCGATTCCCAAAAAAGGTGATCGCTCAGATCCGTCCAACTACAGGCCTATAGCCATCACCTCTTTGCTCTCCAAAGTAATGGAGTCCATTACAAACTGCTAGCTCTTGAGGTACCTAGAAGAGAATCAGCTACTAAGCGATCGCCAGTACGGTTTTCGCCGCGGTCGTTCGGCTGGTGATCTTTTAGTGTACCTCACTCACCGATGGGCGGAGGCAGTCGAGAGGAAAGGGGAGGCACTGGCAGTTAGCTTGGACATAGCGAAAGCCTTCGACAGGGTATGGCACAGGGCTCTTCTCTCGAAACTTTCATCATACGGGCTCCCTGAGAAATTGTGTGCGTGGGTCGCCAGCTTTCTTTCTGGGCGTAGCATCAAAGTCGTAGTTGACGGATCATGCTCTGACCTGAAGCCCGTGAATGCTGGAGTCCCGCAGGGGTGTGTGCTGTCGCCAACACTGTTTCTTCTGCATATCAATGACATGTTGCATAACAACAGCATTCATTGCTATGCAGACGACAGTACTGGGGATACGCTTTACACCGGACGTACTAATATTTCTCTGGAAAGCGTCATCGAGAACCGGAATAAACTTGTGACTTAATCGACTTAATCTAGTCCATTTTAACCCTTCCAAAACACAAGTTTGCGTGTTTACCGCTAAAAAACATCCCTTCGTCGTATCTCTAAACTTTGAAGGAGCTCCCCTTGATACCAAACCGACCATTGGAATCCTTGGCGTCGATATTTCAAGTGACGTTCAATTTCGCGGTCATTTGGAAGGTAAAGCTAAATTAGCTTCGAAAAAGCTGGGTGTGCTCAATAGAGCGGGACAGTATTTCACGCCGACCCATCGCTTACAGCTTTACAAAGCACAGGTCAGGCCTCATATGGAATACTGTTCCCATCTTTGGGCTGGAGCGCCCCAGTACCAACTCCTCCCATTTGACCGCATTCAACGCAGAGCTGCTCGAGTTGTCGGCGACGTGGTAACCTCTGGTCGGCTCGATCCACTGGCCCTTCGGAGAGACGTTGCATCTCTCTGTATATTTTATCGCCTTTATCATGGGGAGTGCTCTGAGGAATTGTTCGGTTTGATCCCTGCCGCTGATTTCCTTCACCGCACTACACGCAATCGACTGTCTTTCCATCCACACCATCTTGATGGATGGCGATCTACTACTGTGCGTTTCTCACGTAATTTTTTACCACGAACTACAGTGCTGTGGAACCAGCTCTCAGCGGCGGTATTTCCGGACCAATATGACTTAGGAATCTTCAAGAAACGAGCCTATTCCTTCCTTAAAGGCCGGCAACGCATCTGTGATTCCTCTGGTTTTGCGGGTGTCTATGGGCGGCGGTGATTGCTTTCCATCAGGTGACCCGCCTGCTCGTTTGCCTCCTTCTAATATAAAAAAAAAAAAAAAAAAAGGATCCTTGCCTCGATGGCACAAGTGGTTAGTTAGTGCGCTAACCACTTGTGTCGTCGAGGCATCCTTCTTTTATTTCATTTGTCCTTTTATTTGACGATAACGACACTTAAATTCAAGATGCTAAGAACTATGACGAGCTTAGGTGCACTGTTAACCGTGTGTCCCAATAACCAATAAAAAGGTATACAATATTTTATTGAATAATGGCATTTAATGCAAGGAAATAGGGTACAATAACGGGTTTTGGTGCATTGACTATTACTAGGTTGATGCGTGTACCAAAACCCGTTAAAATAGTGTACATTTTAACGGGTACTAGGTCAAGTAGGGATTTGTGAGTACCAATAGATGTGATATGTAATAATATTAACTTTTCACTAAGATTTGCCTTGAGTTTTAGGTTAAATCACTACATAGTTAACTCAAATGTATTAGTAAATTAACACTCTTACCTTACATTTAAAAGCAGCAGCACAGCAAGCTTAGCAATGAACCCTGGTGGTTTCGTAATTCAGTAACAAAACTTCGTATTTTTTGTTTTATTTCGGGCAAAGCACTTTCAATGTTTTATAGCTAAGACGCCATTACAGTTATGGATAAGTGTTGCTATTATAATTGCGTAGAATATTACTAAGAAAATGTTGCCGTTCGAATACTTAAAAAGTCTTTTTGGTAGAAATGAGAAAACATAAAAATGTAACTAGTTATCGGTTACTGGGACGTTATCGGCATTAGGGACGTCTACTTAAATGTTTGATTAAAAATTGCGAAATTGAAATTAATTATGACTAAGTTAAGCGCGGAAGCCGCTGGATGCGAGCAGCACAAAACCGGTCGCTGTGGAGATCCTTGGGGGAGGCCTTTGTCCAGCAGTAGACGTCTTTTGGCTGAGATGATGATGATGATGATGATGATGTCTAAGTTACTCTGCATACAACATCGAGATCAGATACACTTTCGGTTTTTTCATTACGACCACATTTATTTTATCGGATACGTTGCGCAGGTGGAGCCACAGCCACAGAGTATAAAAAACAAAACATCAACATTGAAGAAATAAAAAAAAACGACGGGTTGCACTCCGGGAGTGCCGGCAGAAGTGAAAACTTGAATATTAACGTTGTGCATTTTTGATATTTTGGAATGGTTAGGGAATAATTTTGCACGAATTGCTTCAATTATCAGTATAAAAGTACTATCATTTATGTGGTAGAATAAAATATTTATTTATTGCGCTATCGTACACAAACATGACAATTTATATTACATTAAAAAGCACTCGAACATTCGCGCAAGCGCCCTGCGCCGCCTAAACGAAACAGCAGGCATACATTTTCGCCGCGCCGTAGAAAGAGAGGGGGATACTTCCTCTCCTACGCCGCGCCGGCTGTCATCCGTCTTACGAATTTTCGATCAGGCCACGTGTCCTCACGGTCACGTGTCCTGACGCGAATTTAACATTTTTTACCCATTACAAAAAAGTGTACAACGCCGCTAAAGAAGTTTTCACTTCAAAAACAAAAATTTTAGTATTTCAATAGTCATCTTATTACGTAGGTAATTATATCTAATAACCCCACGTGGAAAGTCGAATAAAGACCGATAAGTTATCCACTAGATAAGAGGCTCTCTTTTCTGCAATATTAAAATGTTTTCAATCGTGTCTCATTAGCCTGATTCTGACATTATCCCCAAAATCCGGTATACTGCCTTTTCGCCCAAAATTGTTTGCCAGATTATCACTTGCCAACCAACGTTTCGCCGATGTTTCACTTTGACAATTAACTATTAGCAAATTTTTGTATATGACAACGTTTCATTTGGTAGAATTATTGATAAGCTGATTATTATAATGACACAAAACGTTTGGGACATTTATCATTTGTCAAATATTTCACTAGGCTACACAACTATTAGACGAATAACGTTTTGTCAGTGTAACAGTTCCCTTTTTATACATTGATATACTTAATGATAAAAACATACATTTTTTATTTAAGAATCTCAAAAATAACATTAAACCTTTAAATTGGCAGCTATGAACATCAATAATTTTTCCTCTGAGTGTGTAGCTTTGTTGTTTTCTAAAGTTTACGCGAACACTACACATTGAAATGAAACAACTTTTATGGATCTATTCGCGTTTATTTTACACATTACTTCTTTAATGTTTATCCTGACGTTTCGAACCCTTTTGCAGGGTCCGTGGTCACAGGGAGACTGAGGTGTTGGTCGTCTCATAATTAGTTGGTAGCTTGTACTGTACACCCTCATTTAAATTTAATCAGGTGCGTTTTACGCAGAAAGAGCTTACAGTATCTTTTGGTCTGGCAGTATGGTGTTGGGGCTTGGATTTAATATTTTGTATGATGGGATACCAGGCTGGTGGTAGATTCCAACCATCTTCTCTATTGAAATTAGGATATTTTTTAATTTCAATAGCTTCGCATATCATCCTAGGGATGAATCGTTGTTCTCTAGCGAGTATTTGTGGTTTATCAAATCTGATGTAATGGTTGAACTTCTCTAGGGAATGTTCGCATACTGCAGACTTATTTCCCCGCCTATGCTTGACGTCGGCTATATTCTTTAACGCGAGTTCCTACACTTCACTTTGTTTGACCACGGACCCTGCAAAGGGTTCGAAATGTTAGGAGAAACATTAAATAAGTAATGTGTAAAATAAACGCGAGTAGATCCGTAAAAGTCGTTTCATGTAGCTTTGTGTTCAAGCATTCTGTTGATTTTTTCTTCTTTGTCTAAGTATTTTTTACAACAGAATAACTAACTGCCTTACTCCTGAGGTCACGTGATAGGTTAGAAATTTAAGACAATCGCGAAGCGCAGCGTAGCGATTGTTTTGAATTTCGAGGTTTATTTTATTTTATTAGACAACAGAAATCTAGCTCCATACAAAAATTGTCAAGAACAACTAAATGAATATTACACAAACTAAAACATTCTACTAGGTACTTGAAAGTTGGCATTTTGAAAAGTGTCATTATGAAAAGCAGACCAAACGTACAGTTGGTAACTGTGAGGTTGGGAAATAAAACATAATTAGGTATATGATAAGTTGGCAAATGATTATTCGGCGAAAGAAAATTCTGCGAAACATTAGTGGGCAAGTGAAAATCTGGCAATCTGCCTTTTCGCCGATAATTTGTATCGGCGAAAAGGCAGAGATCCCCAAAATTTAATTGTCAAAAAAAGTCCAAATGGCAATGCCATTATGAGGCATTTTACAGACTTACACAACAGCAGTCGTTATTTTATAATTTTATGGCAATAATGTTTATGACTTGAATTAGCCCTAGATATATTTGTCATTTGCGGAATGTTATTTAATGTTTACAACATACTAAAATAATAAAACACGCAGAATTCAGATAAAGAAAATATGAATATCATGTTTTTATCTTAATCCTTATTGAGGATTAAATATAATTAATTAGTTTTGATTGAAATATTACTTTTTAAGCCTGTTCCTATGAGAAACATTGGTGTGTTTATTTTCTACAAAAGTCGCACATTTCTTTCGATATCATTAGTTTTTAACAAGGCAAACTAATAGATTTGGAATTAGTATAAGCAATTTATTATAAGTTTTATAAATTGTTTCTAATAAATTGTTTGATACGTTTATTACAGTTAATTGTGTAACGCATTATTATAATATCTACGATTAAAATAAGTAACTGTATTTATAAATGACAATAGGTTTAAATATTAACATTTAAAAAATTGGTCTTTCATCATTTCAAATTAATTGTATTTATTGAGAAATAAAAACTATTTTATTTTATTTTATTATATTTACTTATTTATTTATTTATTCATTCATAATATTATGAAACGTCTTTTATAAAATTTTGTATAAATATTGTTGCATGACGAGATGATGATGACATAGTTACATATTATTAGTCACATTAATGGTCTTAGAATTTATAATGAATTTTAATTTATTTTAACTATTTTTATTCATACATTTATTCACTGCTACATGTCGACAAAAGTAAGTACCAGGGTTGCGTCGTAGTAAGTCAAAAGAAAATGCTTGAACCCTACAACTCGTAAACAAAACTAAAAAACTAGCGCGTCACATCAGTCACGTTGCCGCCAATGTGATGTTTAGTGTATCTATAGTGTGATTGACACGACACATGGTACGATCTAATAAATACTAATCTACGTGGTACGAAATTCTAGATTACGTTTAAAACATAATAATAATAAACGCACACGGGACAACAGCTTGAAGACGCAGTAGTTAACTCGCACGGTCTGCGATTGCTGATGTTAAGCAACTTTCGCAAAGGCCCCTCATCGGATGGGTGACCAAAAATGCATCAGTTTGAGCTCCTCCGTTCTTCGAAAGGCACGTATAGCTATTGGTGCCGGCTGCATTAGCAGTCGTTAACAACCACCAGACCGCACTGGGCCCGCGTAGTGATTTATCTATCCATCCATACAAACGCTCGTGCCCCAGCAGTGGGAACAACAAAATGAACTGGGGATGATGAGGATGACACGTACAGTAACGAGCATTAAAATGTAAACAATGTAACTCTTAATACAATGTAATAAGAGTCAAAACTAATCATAAGTGTACATGTTAATGTGACTGTACAGTAAAGTATAATAATATCCCAGTACTAAAGAGACCCAACACTCAGCAGTATAGAACTCTGTCGCTATTATATAAATAGTTGTTAATTTTGATATAGAATCTATAAGCCTATTACTTACGGTCTATTGCCTTCTTGCATTTAAATAAAAATGGTAAAAAATATCTTTGCGGAATTAAGGTTGACTAAGTTACGGTTCACAAAGTACAAAAATGACTTAATATTATTGTCAAACAAAATAGATGAAAGAGTAAGAAATCATTGCTAATTAGACCAGCTGCTTTTTAGACCAGTTGCTACTTAGACCATTTGGTTTTTAGATCAGTTGCTACTTAGACCAGCTGCTTTTTTAGACGAGATGATACTAACCCATCAATATTTTTTACGACATATTTGCTCGTAAAGGGTCTCTTATTTCACCAATTTCAATATCGTATTGTATCTCATTACGTACTTGTGTAATGTTATTGTAACGTTATTGTAATGTAAAACGCACGGTATAACAAGATGCTCCGTCTAAAACGAACGGTACTTTTTTTAAACTTAGCAAAGAGTTTATGTCAGTAAAGTGGTCATTCATCCTTTTCATTTTATTAATAAAATTAACTTTGGGAGATAAAATATAATAAATAAACATTTATTTCTTTAATTTAATTAATTTTGAGAATAAATTACAATTATTTATCTGTAACAAAAACACAAAAATACCTATTAATTTACTTTATTAGTAAAACTGGCTGTTTTTTATGCCTTTGCCTAAGAAAAAAGCACTGATGCGCGCGCATCGCTAATTTGTAAACAGGTAAAAATTATTGCGCGCGCTTTTTCTTTTTGCTGTACCTACCTACCTATTGTTTTTATTTGAAAATATCGTCAAGTAGTGATGAATTTATTAATTCGACACCGCCAGAAGTCTCAGACGCAGCGAAAAAGGCTACTGTAAGCTTCTTGCCCGAAAAGTTGACCGATAGATACTTACAAGCGTAAGTATCAAAATCAAAATTTCATCATACGGAAAACAAGCAAAGATGCAAATTCATTTTCAGAAAGTGTGTTTTTAGCCTATTTCATGGAACTGTGGTGCTACTATTCAATGCTAAAAAGCACTGTGAAAACAAAACATGACATACATATTGATATCAAGTCATACTCAAACTAGCTGGCATTTCTAAAAAGATGCTCAAGTGGCCATGTGAGTAAAAAGTCGAAAGTATTTTCGGCTGACAATATCAAGAAGTTTCTAAAAGAACGGATTGCCGATATTTGGCAACAAAGGTCAGTTGAAAATAAATTATTGTTATTAACTTCTTTCACTTTCGTATTTCTTTACAATATAAGTAGGTGTTTGGTACGCTCTTTTTATCTCTTTTCAGGTTGGATTAATATTGGGTATAAATGGTGCATGTAGACGTCAAGAGTTGGCAAACATCACAACTAATGATGTCGATAACCACGGGCGGGTTCTTATGTCCAGGTCAAAAACACAAAAAATAAAATTCCAATATCGTTCACAATATACTTTCACGACATAGTGAAGAAATACGAAGTGCTTCGTTCAATAAAAGCGATGTCTAACAGATTTTTTCAAAATTACCAAAATGGAAAATGCACTAGCCAACCCATTGGCATAATCAAGCTTGGAGCAATGCCGAAACAAATTGCCACTTTCTTAAATTTGGATGATCCACATGAATACACAAGGCACAGTTTCAGGTCCTCGGCTACATTGCTCGCCGATTCAGGTGCGGACTTATTGACACTAAAACGCCACGGAGGATGGCATATGGCATGGCATATGGCATAGATGACTCGATGAGAAATAAAGAAGGAATTAGCTCCCGCATTACAAGGAATATAAATTTGGAGCCAAGTGTTGACTCTCGACCATCTACGAGCACACACGCGTACATTCCACCAACGTCGCCGCCGCCGCAGCCGCCTCCACCGCCGTCACCGACTGCAGAATTCTGATGTGGTCTCGTTTCACTGGTGAAATTGTAACTAATAATTATTTTATTTTACTATTAATTAGGCTTACCTGTAATTGTTACACTAATACATTTATATTTAGGTACTAAGTAATACAATTAGAGCTAAGTGTACAATAGTAAGTCGGTAAACACTGCATGCATGAAATATTAAGTTTAAAGTGTTTACCATTTATAAGTCGTATAATATAGTAGTAGTAAGTAGTATAAAAGATAATAGACCCGCATTTTACAATATATACTAACCAATATCCAGTCGTCGAAGCTGACATTTAAGCTTAAATAATGATGAGCAAAACATATCCAACTGACAATTAACTTTATTGAGGAGCCTGCATAACCTCGGAACCGGGAAGTTAGAGCCTAGTACGGATTTAATACTCAATACTCAATACTTTATTGCATTCCATAATGTTTACACAATAAGATGGTAGGTTTTACAATGGATCAATTATGAACCCTGTCGGGCACAGCACAGCTTTAGTACGAGAGCGGAAGAGAGATCATTATTATTTTAATTATAATTATATCATATTTATTTGTATCATAATTTATCATTGATTAAAAATTAATTTATAATGTTATATTGGAATATTATACCTATGTATTTTTGTGTCATTTGCCCAGCGAGCGGTAATAGTACTTACTGTACTTACTTTATTTATAATTTATTATCGAACGATTATTTATTACGAAAGGGGGAGATAGAATATCAATGAGATTTCTGGGATATCTAGTGGGAATTCTGAATTTAAATTTTGCTAAAAGATCAGGACAATTAATGTTACCATTTAAAATTTTAGATAAAAATAATAAATCCAACATGTTTCTTCTACATTCTTAAGATTTGATTTTAAAATAATTAAGACGATTTGCATATCCCTTATTCTTCTTGGAAATGCCAAAAGAGTATGCGAAATGATATAATAGGCGATGTTGGACCCGTTCAATTATAAGACTGTGTACAGAATAATGAGGGCGCCATACAACACAGCCGTACTCAACTAAGTTTCACAAACTAACGAATTGAATAGAAAAATTTTGGTTTCTACTTTACAGAATGATTTGGTATTTCTGATTATAAAACCTAAGGATTTTGACGCTTTTTTGATAACTGAATCGATTTTTGATAACTGAACCTTGACAACTGACGAACGTTCGGGCGTACTGAGCCAAAATGGCTTAGTTTGAGTTGCCTCACTTTTTTTGCGCCTACACGGTTTCTAGGCGTTATTATTCTAAGAGTAAAAGAGACAAAACACGGAGTAACTACTCCAAGCTTACCTACACTTTGTTTATTAATACGGGGGTTAGTGATTTCATCATCATCATCATTATCATCATCTCAGCCAAAAGACGTCCACTGCTGGACAAAGGCCTCCCCCAAGGATCTTCACAACGTAAACTTCACAAAAGTACTATCATTTATGTGGTAGAATACAATATTTATTGACAGCCATCAGCTGTCACCATCCATGGATGCGCGTGGCACGCTGTAACATAAACACACACGAACATTCGCGCAAGCGCCCTGCGCCGCCTAAACGAAACAGCAGGCATACATTTTCGCCGCGCCGTAGAAAGAGATACTTCCTCTCCTACGCCGCGCCGGCTGTCTACTCTCCATCCGTCTTACGAATTTTCGATCAGGTCACGTGTCCTGACGAGAATTTAACATTTTTTACCCATTACAAAAAAAGTGTTCAACGCCGCTAAAGAAGTTTTCACTTCAAAAAATTCTATTTCATCAGGATAATGCACCGGCCCACTCGTCTGCAATCGCGACATCAAATATTGTCGAATTGGGATACGAATTATTGCCACCCCCTCCGTATTCGCCATATTTAGCCCCCTGTGACTTTTTCCTCTTCCCAAACATGAAGAAATGGCTTGGCGGGCAAAGATTTTTGTCAAACGAAGAAGTGGTAGCCGAAACTGAGGCCTATTTTTCGGGGTTTGACAAAAAATATTTTTTTGATGGGTTGAAGAGGTTGGAACATCGCTGGACTAAGTGCGTAGAGTTAAAAGGAGATTATGTAGAAAAATAAAAAATATATATGTAAAAAGAGTGTTTCTTCTTTCCAAAGTCATGGACTTATCAAACCGCCTAGGTATATGGTGATGTCATAGTTTCCATTTCCATACAATTCCTATTGAAAAATATCGTTTTGACAGTTGCTAAAATGTTTATCTATTTATTAAGTACTAGATGACCCGGTGAACTTCGTATCACCTACATGTGTTGGTGAAAAATATGGTCAAAACTTAAACATTATCGGCTGGGGTGGGAAATTACTCTAAACATTTCTTGGCCAACATCTAAAAATATAACAATTGCTTTCAAATGACGTCGTTTGGCGCAACGCATATTATACAGGAAAATTTCATGCCCACTTTCAAGGTAGTATGTATACCATAATTATTGTTTTTGATAAATTATTAATTGTGTGCAATTTTACTTTACCACCAACACAACATAATCTAGTAGATTCACCGCTGTATTTTAACGCTTTACAATATTGACAAATGGTTGTCATTTCCCCAATTGTTACGGCACAATAATCTATTTCCAGGTCGTAGTGGAACGCTACTCGTTCCAGGTTTACAGGAACACTGCGTCTGCGGAATCGCTCTATTTCATTGTGTCGTGCACTCGTGCTCGCTGTTGTTTTGTTTGGTGTGCCCGAACTCGTTCCATTCTAAGCCTATCTACTTCATTATTATTCACTGTGGAACGCAATTCTGCCATACAAACTAATGTTATCATTATATGTCTTTCGCTGGTCATCAGTGCGGTTTGCATGTGAGTTAGCTCGTCACACATTTGATTGACATCGCGACCTAAGTCAGGTCCTCTTCTCCTTGGCATTTTAAAACAATAACAGTATACAGTAAATAAAGTTTTCGCGCACTGACACACTGATGATAGATTTTAATAATCGTCTTCAAATTAATTTTCTTTTTTCGGCTGCATTAGTAATTGTTAACAACCACCAATCCGCACTGGGCCCGCGTGGTGGTTAATGGCCCGTTCTCCCTATTCATCCATAGGGAAGGCTCGTGCCCCAGCAGTGGGGATTTTATGAGCTGATGATGATGATGATGATGATGATGATGATGATGATGATGATGATGATGATGATGATGATGATGATTTTCTTTTGACGACAACCAACTGACACTTTTACACATTTTTGTTTCTGAAACAGAAATGTTTTGTATTCCAACAAAACAGACCAAAGAGATCGGACCTCATACTACAGCTATGAAACATACACAATACACACCTATAAATATTTGACAACCAACCAAGTGACAAAAGACATCAAATGTTTCACAGCTAGGAACATTTTGTTGTACGTACCGCTTTGACAGTTTCCATGACAACGAAATAAACAAATAATTTTGTATTGGAAAATTAAATTATCGGTTTTAAGTATTTTTCGTTGCTTATTATTTATGTTTTTCACCGCTTAAACCTTCCCTGAACCTCCACAAATATTTCAAAATCAAAATTAGCCAAATCGGTCCAGTCATTCTCGAGTTTTAGCCCGACTAACGGACAGCAGTTGATTTTTATATATATATAGATAAAGTGTTACCGTATGCGGGTAGTTGTACCCGTTGTCGAAGACGGAAGCGTTGGCCGCGTACTGCTCGCCATCCAGGTCTTCCACAACAACCGACTTGTCTTTACTCAGGATCATGTATCTGTGGATAATGGACAGTTTTACAGATCATGAATAAATATTATTATAATAAAGTATTGACATAGCATTTTTACATTACAATGTCGTGTGGCACAACGTCTAATTATTAATTCACTGGAGTAAACTGACACATGCTAATGTCACTTTGTAAAATTATGTTGCCATATTTATTGTACTAGTGATGCGTTTCGTTCATTGTCATTCAGATCACTCACACAAAGTCAGTAGGAACGTTTATTATAAAAAGGTACTTAATTAATTATAATATACGTAGGTATTTGAATGTCTTTTTGTACCGAGAAATTACCCCTGACAGTTTAGTTGTCAGTGTTTGTTTTGCTTTAAGAGCTGTTATTGTTCGAAAATTTCGGAAGTATTTTAATTATTGCAATTTTTACATCATCTTTCTTTTTGAAATAAAAATACAGATTTAACCACTGTGTAGGAGTACCATTTACTGCATATCAATTAAGACAAAACAGAATACTATATATTAATAACGTTGAAATGGAGATAATTTCAACAATATAGTACCGTTTTACGTCAACAATCACCCGATCCCGTTCCAAAATGAAAAATCACTCTGACCCGTTCTAAACCATTTTTATCACTTTCTCACATAGCACTTTCTCTGTCTCTGAGTCTCGAGTCTGTCTGAGTGCACGAATGTTTCTTTTGCTCGAAGAAGATTTAAAACCGTGACTGCCGAATGATGAAGCAGCTGTGTGGGTCATATAATAAACGCAGAAAATAAAATGTGTAATCTCGACCATATAATGGACAATGTTACGGACCGTTTTATAATAAGTGTCACTGACAGCGACGACGATAGTGACATTGTTATGTCTGCTGACGACGACGAATAAAAATATATCCATTGCATTTTTGTGTAATTTTATATAATTCGAGTAATTCGCCTTTTCAAAGTTATCATTTATTAGCCTATAAAGGTATAGTCGACAATGAAATTGCTTTACCACCTTAGAAGTAAATTTTGTTTGCATATAATAAAACAACAAGCTCTTTTTTCGTTTAAAAGACTAAGTGACAGATACGTTGTCATCATTGACAATGAGCCTTAGCGAAATTTTATTGTAATGGAAGTTTTTGTCAAAAGTGATAAAGCAATTTCATGGTCGACTATACCTATGCTAATATTTTTATATCGATTAAACAAAACTGGCCTAGGAGATTTAGAATGAGTAATGTGATTTGATTCAGGACGTAATGAGAATGAATGAGTGAGTAATTGATGTCAATCTTCTTGTCACAACACTATTTTCTGTTCATCAGAAACTGGTAACACCGTAAACGTCAGATTACTCCAGTGAATTAATAATTACACTTATACGCCGCACGTCTGTGTTGCTAACATTTATTCCAGGATGAACAAATTAGTAGGATGAGATGGCTATAGCTAGGTGGACTTAAAACAAGCACTACCACTTACCAAACCGAGATGTGCGGTTCTTCTCAATAATTATTTCATTTCATTACATGACACGCTGACATATGTTTCACACACAAGGAGCCCCTCTAGAAAACCTCCGCGGATAGTTCTGTCAAAAGCTTGAGCTTTTGAGGAGGCTTGAGCTGTGCCGATCAGTGGCAAATCGAGATCCCAAGAAATATTTCTTACCCAACCGAATTGTCGCCGATTGGAATAAACTTCCAGAAGAAGTCGTAAGCGCATCATCGAAAAATGCATTTAAGAACAGGCTGGATAAATTATCCAAATCACATGACGCACACGCATCAGCGCATTGAGTTGCTAGTGTGTTCTCCCCCCAAATAATAATAATAATAATAACCTTAAACTTGTCTCCGCCCACCTCAGTCAGTTGCGTTGTTCAGGCTATGAGGCACCCAACAGGAAAATCTTACTTATGGGATAGCCACTAGCTTCGAAAAGACCAAGCTATGAACTGAACTATGTGACACCTTTTTGCATTGTGATAAGAGCTACATCTCACGAACATATGTCAGGCGCGAAGATGATGGCTAGCTTTTGGCAAGCTTAGCTCCGGGGCCCACAGCTCGCGGCCAGCAGCGAACCTCTCCGCACTACCCCCGGTAAATGGTGCGATTGGAGAAGCGCCACTACTCACCAAAGACACGAACAACCCAAGCCGATCTAGCCTTTAAAAGCATCCTCGGGTCTTCCGATCGCTCATATTTTTCGGTGAAGACGAGGGCTTGAGGAACCTTAAGTACATGGTTGTGTATTGAGTTTGGTTGGTGGTAGGGTTGTTAGTCCGCCTGGCTAGCTACCACCATTTCATCTAAATATGTCATCATAACATCAATGTCTGTTGCATAGTTGTGTTCCGGCAGCTAGAGATAAGATAGCCAGTGCCTCAGTAGTTGAGGATTCCTGATGAAGTGCGCTTCCACCTTCAGCCTTATCATCACTTAACATCAGGCGAGATGGAAGCCAAGTGCCTACCCGTAAGATACACAGAAAATGTTTGTTGTTGACTCACGAGCAAATGTCAGAGGCGAAGATAACGACCTCGGGCTGGCCCAACTCCGGCGCCCACAGCTCGCCGGTGGATCCACGCACTTCTCCGCACTCCTCCCGGTACGTGGTGCGGTTGGAGAATTGCCATTTCTCAATGTTGCCTAGCTGCGAGAAGTCCGCAGCGCCGGTGTTCATTAGAAATGCCCCGTCGAAGTCCATGGAACCGTTGCGCTGTAAGAAAAATGGGGGTTGTTTGTTTAAGATCATCATTATAATCAGCCCATTTTATGTACCCACTTGCTGGAGCACGAGCCTTCCCTATAGACGGATAGGGAGAACGGGCCATACGCGGGCCCAGTGCGGATTGGTGGTTGTTAACGGCGGCTAATGCAGCCGCGACCAACGGCGTTACGTGCCTTCCGAAGCACGGAGGAGGAGCTCGAGATGATAAATATTTGGTCACCCATCCGATGACCGGCCTTTAATATTTAATATTAATATTTGGCAAATAAACGACATAAAAGTACACGTACAAGGGTCTTATCACTAAGATGGATCTCTTCCAGTCAATCTTTGGATGGACAAAAGTTATTTATGTTTATATTGTTTTCTAAGAATATTATATGTTTTAAATAAAGGAAATGTTAATAACATTATTATCAACCCGTAACGACCCACTTCTAGGCATAGGCCTAAAACAAATTATTGACGTCATAGTTTCCATTCCCATACAATTTCTATTAAAAAAAACGTTTTGCCAGAATTTCTAAAAAGTTTATCTATTGACTAATCTATTGACTATCTACACAAATTGTGATTTTGTATGGCTATATACAGGATAATTTGTTTAACAGTGCTCAAATTTTCTGGAACGAATCAGAATCTGTAAGTAAACCACCTTCTTATAGTAACATTTTGAGACTCTTCATACAAATCAAGCTAATCAAGTGTTCGTTAAAGTATGGGAAGTCCAAACATTTTTAACATATTTCAACCCATGATACTATGAGGAAGTTATTTACTTACCGATTCTGAGTCGCTCCAGAAAATTTGCGCACTGGTAAAAAAAATATCCTGTATAAACTCACCTCACCAGAAGGCGCTGTTTCAAATTTTCAATGTCATATGAAATTCCGCTGTTTACGCTACGTGATGAAATTGCGAATAAAACTCTGTGCGATGAAGGCCAACAGTTTCCGCGTTGAGAAATATAAAGAAAAACGTGCCTTCCGAACCACGGAGGAATGTGAAACAAATAATTAAAATTGGTCAACCGTCTGGACTTGTCATTGCGATTTCTTTTCATTTGCACAAATTATAATTGACGCTGCGCTAACGAGATCCTATTATATTGATATATATATTGATATTTTTGTTAATTAACTAATCAATTTTGTATAACAGCTAAATATTTTTCAGCTGTATAACTAGCCGCATGTTGTAATTATACCGATGAAGCAGTCTTACGTGTGCGTAGGGTTGTCAACTGTTAGTTAAATCACTACATAGTATAAAACAAAGTCGCTTCCCGCTGTCCCTATGTATGTATGTATGTATGCTTTTAGATCTTTAAAACTACGCAACGGATTTTGATGCGGTTTTTTTTTTAATAGATAGAGTGATTCAAGAGGAAGGTTAATATGTATAAATGCATAATATAGTAGAGAAACACTGACAATTTTAGAGGTTTCAATTTTTTTTGCGTTACATTGCAAACGCTGGCTGAACCCTACGAGATAGATCAAAATAATGTACTACAGTATTGTACACCTTAAAAAGGTCTACAAAAAGTCCGCGATGGTATATATGTCTATCTCTTAGGGATAACCCACAATAATCATTTTTTATCCTTTACTTTTTGCGAGAAATAATGGCTTATTTACGAAGCGATTTTAAGCAATACAGCATTAATCTTTATCCAATTAAGTGCCTTATATACATTGTGCATTTAATATAGATCAATATGGCCTTTTACAACATGTAATTTAAATGAATATTTTCGAAGATATTACAGATTTAAAATGAGGGGACATAGCGGTTGCGTGTATCAGCATTGCACCCGTGCGAAGCCGGGGCGGGTCGTTAGTTAAAACTAAGATTCAAAGGAGATGTTTAATTTTGTATGGAGAAAATGCCAACACCTTGTACATAATACCAAAATGTAGCTTATGCATGGAATAAGCTTATTCAAAATGATTTTCTTCAAATAAATGAATAGTTTTTACGTAAGAAGTATTTTAAATAACAAATAATGGCAAGTTTCGTGATCGCAGGGGGTAATGGTGGTATTCTGTCAATGTCATGTCATGTCAAGTAGCTGTCATAACAAAAGTACTTACTGTATGAATGAAAATTGTTAATGTTAATAAATTAACTTACTTCTGGCTATTACTTTTATAACTTGTAGTTAGAGTAGAGTTAAACTTAAGCTATTAAGTGCTAGATTTCAGCTTTTTATTACCTACTGCCATGTCGCATAGCTGTGAAAGAATACTACCACCCACTCTCCTTCCTTAGTTAGGTGTCATAAAAGGCGACTAACGGACTAAAGACTGCACATACATCCAACATCATAGAGCGGTGCACGCTGAGAACATGTGCAGTCGCTATTTGGTGAAAAGTGGACTATGGCAGAGGACTGCTTTTGATGTCCTCATTGCCTAGTGTCTGACAATGACAAACCCTTCGGGGATAATAGTCGTGATTATATGTATGTATTACCTACTGCTGCACCTACACATAACAGAACAGCAGCTAACCTCGATTGAACTCTATGTACTTACATCAAATCAAATCTTAATGTACATTAGAGAAAACACACAACATACTCGTCCTATTGTAGTAACATGCAGTGAATAATCAACTACCTAGTAAACACACTTAAGTAGGTAGGGAAGGTAACTGGTAGTGATGAAATAAAACAGTTTTATGAAGTTTTATATTTTTATTTATTTCAATTTGACTTCATTCTCTCGCTCCAGCAACATTTTTAGATGGCATTCACAAGAATGCCAAGAACAGTTTTTTTTACCACATATGCAACTACAGTAATACCCTTTTATTACATCTTCCCATTCATTACCTTGTGTTGCTAAGAGGATATATGTGTAATATATTTTTTGACTAAAATGGCGAGATTTTATACGTCCTCTTAGCAACACAGTCTCATGTGATGACAATTCTGGTATGTTAGTAACTTCTAAATCAGTTGATATCTCCACCACAAATGATCCATGTTGTCTCAAATGTTCGCCATAATACGATCTCGCTTGTTTTATTTGGTAGATACCCAGAGCAAATAGTGTGAGATCACTCATGGTCATTCGTGGGAAGATACTTAATTGCTCATTTTCTTCATTTATTCTGTAAAAATGGGCTCGCCGACGGTTAACATTATTTAAGATTATATATTCTGCTAAATAATTAGGCAACAAAATTCTGGTTTTTGCTCTTTCCAAAATTATTTGAGCATCTGGCCGGTTCACAAGCACTTTATGGAAAGCATTTATTATTGCGGCACTAATCCTAAAGTCGTCCATTAGATGCCTTGAAGCCACATTAAAATATTCATTACGTAATAATCTAAAGTCTCGTTTAAATCTGCCATTTACCACTTCAACTACCCATCTACATAACGTCACACATCTTGATTTGTTTGCTATAAGGGTGGATAATTGGTTTTCTCCTTCTTCTAATGTTTCTGGCTTATACACTGCATAATTTAGTGATTCCAGCAGAGGCAGAGCATCACGAAAGCCCCGGTCTAAAATGAAAATATCTTGAGGTCTGAAAAAGTTTCTTAATTCCGCATTTTCATCTTGGAAAAGGGCTTTCGTGATGTCTGCATCTGATGTTGTTGCTGGATATGGCCCCAAAGCATCTATTATATATCCGTCAGTAGCGACAATTAAAAATGGTTTAAAAAGTTTCTATACTTGTGACTGTAAGTTTTTTTTTGAAAGAGATAATTAGACGACTTTTGGACGTATATATATGTACCATCACAGATGACAATTGGTTTTCTCTCTGCACTAGGATTTCCGAATAACCCTTCGGGTATCAAAAGATTTCGATTTATAAGGTCACCTCTACTTATGTGGTTAATACCTAAATGTAACGGTACAAAGTCATTTTTTAAAGCTTCTCTAGCTTTTTTTAATAATATTGTCACTAGAGCTTTACTTATTTGAAACAGAGAAGCTATTCTGTCGTGTGACTCCCCTGTTCGAGACTTAATTAGGTAAAGCCCTAGTGCCAAATGTGGACGCTTACATGATTCTTGTAAACTAGGTATTTGTCTTAATATTGATTCATAATTGGATTTCGTGACTCCAGTCCAAAAATGAAAAATATTGTCGTGAACCAATCTATAATTTTTAAAGTTAATTGGTATTCCACTGGCATCCTCTGCCTCTGTGGATAGTCTCAGTAAAGATTGCACTTCATTTTTAGTAAAGGAGTCACTAAATTCGAATTGGTCTAAAATGTCCCAGTCATATACTGTGCTATGCATTTGACAGATCTTTGCATTTTCTGTTACAAACACTTTTTTCGATTGGAGGATTCTCTTCTTTAAACATAGAGGCACATTCAATCGTTCTGGTTCTGTGCAACCTGGTACAAAGCAGTGTGCACTTGAATGTGTTGTATGAGTGAACTCATCTAATTGCATAGTTGTTTCTGGTACTGCGATAATATTGGGGTTCTCTCGTAACTCCTGGACCATTCTCCAGCACCCCATACAAACTAATGCATCCGCTGGAATCTGAAAACACAAAATTATTACCATATCTATCTATACTATTATAAAACACTGAAGATATTTTCGAAAAACTAATAGGGATCGACTATTTAGTGGATTCTGAGCTAAAAACGATATTTTTGTCACCCGTATATTAGAACGAAGATATGGCCCATAGTGTAACAAGGCAATTATATAAAAAGAATTTTGATAAATGAAACTACTTACTTCTCTTGAAAACATTCTTTCTGAGATTATATTTCTCTCAGGACCATCTCCCAGAATATGTGTCCGTCTGTGAAGCAAAGATGATCTGCACCACACGCAAACATTTCTATTATACGTGATTGCTTCATCCTCGCTCCTATCAACAATTCCTTCCTCTATTTGCCTCACAGCATTGTTTGCAGCTTGTCTGCGAATATTTCGCTGAGCAGCAACCCAACAAGCATAGCAAACACGTCCATTATTAGGTATCTGTTAACAAAGAAATCATAAAATGTAAAGTAATTTTTTTAAATTAGATCACTCACTTGTATTTCTTGATAATAAAACTATGAAAAGATACCTGTCTTGGACTAATTCTTCTCGCGATTTCATTTCTTTCGGGACCTTCTGACAATGCATGTGATCTTCTCTGAATTAAAGACCTTCTGCACCATACACAGGCATTTGAGTCCTGTGATGCCAAAGTTCTAGGAGGCCTGGGATTTGGACCCTCATTTTGACTAACGAGGCCACTAAAGTAGACCCAGCATGCATAACATACTAATCCTCCTTCAGGAATCTACAAAAAAGATTGTAATTCAAATCAGTAATTCATAAAAAAATCTTCACTTTAATTATTACTTCAACATGAATTTGTATTATGTATTAAAAGTTAATCAATACCTGTCTAGGATAAATTCTAGCAGCAATAAGTTCTCTCTGAGGTCCTTCTGAGATAGAACGTGTTCGTCTTTGAAACAATGCTGATCTGCACCAAACGCAAACATGTTCTCGGTGGCTAGAAGCTTCATTTTCAGTTGATGACATTCCTACTTCTAGTATTGCGAAACATGGATGACAAACTATGCCATCAGTGTCAACCTAAAATACAAAAGTTTGTTTTAAACTAATATTTATTTTGTCTTCTTGTGAAGAATGTGTTAGGTTCTAATTATTAGGAAAATAAAAATGTAACAAAAATAGTTTTACATAAATACTACATTCAATAACAACTAACCTCATGTCCAACATGTTGTTCCAAGATCATTAGTAATTCTATCCCCAGATTAGATGCGAGATAATGGTTTTCCGAACACACATCTATCTGTCCATCACACATCACACAAAAAGAAGACATTGTTTGTTGGCTGAAATAGATATTTTATTTAGTTTATTGTATTTTACTTTGATTATAGTTATTTCAATAGAGCACTGTAAATATTTAAGATCAATTCCATTACTGTCATAGATAACTGAGTTGGTTCGGAATCTATTTCCTCGAAAAGAAGTGTTTAAAGCATTTTATTAATTCTCTGGTAAATGCCTAATTAAAATACGAAAAACTCACCTGAAAACAACGAATGTAGTAGCAACAATGCAATGGTATCAACAGTAGCAGGGTCAAATGCAAATCGAAGTCCGGGATAGCAGGCAGAAGTCAACAAGTGAGGCAGCAAACGGAAGTCCAGGATAGCAGGCAGAAGTCAACAAGTGAGGCAGTAAACGGTAGCAGGTAATCGGTCCAAATCAGAATTTAAAAACAGCACAGCACAAAAACACAACGACTCAGAATCGACGTAAAAACGGAATGAAAACAAAACACCGGTTTTTTTTTAAATCATGGTGACAGTTGCACTTTTAATTACGTTCTTTACAGCTTTGGACACTTGTGTTTAATCTCAGAAAGACATCTCAAGTTGCCAGGTTATTAAAAATTATGTTTCATTTTTTTATTCTTACGCAAAAATGGTAAAGCATATCGGAATATTAAATATATCAACTAAATACATGTATTTTATACTATTTTTTGAGTAGGTGTACATGGTCCTGGCAAAAAATTAAACATCTCCTTTAGATTCAAAGAAATTCGTTTTTTTTTTTAAACTTAGATGTTCACGTTATGTTTACATGTAAGATTAGCATATAATATGTATTACTCTATAAATAAAAGAAAAAAAACATCCTTGGACAAAATTAACGTTCTTAAACCACAATTATACTCAGTATACATTTTTATACCGGCTTAGAAATCAAAGAGTTCTTACAAGATCTACTCGTTTTTAAGTTTGCATACCATTAGGCTAGTTGGCCTGTTGCATATATTACTTTATCGTGTTTTGAACCCATTTCACAGGTTTTGCGGTCACAGGCCTAAGTCTCCCTGTGACCACGGACCCTGAAAAACGAAGTTATAACAATAATAATACAAATACTATTTAATCACCATAATACTGTTATCTTTCTCCGACCTTATTAAACCAGTAGGTTTAAAACGACGTTGCAAAAAGTGGTAAAGTATAATAATTTATTGTGGTTTGAGAACGTTTATTTTGTATTTATACCAGTACAGTAGGTAAATAAGGTCGAATATGAATATATGAATATGTACTGGTAGTACGAGTACATGTTTGTAAGAGCTCTTTGGTAACCCTACACGTGCACGTGGAAAGCAATCGGTGACATAACAAGGAAAGTTTCGCGAGCGATCCATGAAGGAATTCGCGTAATCGGCGCATGCAACCGGCATCGGCAGCAAGTTGCAACATCTCACTCGATCATGACGGCGCGGCGGCGGTTGCATGCGAAGTTGTGGAGCAAAATTAAAAAAAAAAAGATTATTTAAACATGGTGCCTTACAAATAAATAGGGAATAAGTTTCGAATAGTTATTCCGTGTTTTGTTTTTGTCATGTAAACGTCATTTCAAATTTCAAAGGCCGGTGTCGCTGTAAAGGTTGTTTAAGGTCAACAGCAACTCTCGCCTTAAAAAACAGCTGCTTGCGTTTTATTCACCGTTAGATTATCATGATGACGATAACGAGAATTTGTATGGCAACACTACAATCTCACCTCGTTGGTAACCAGGGTACAGTCACGAGAAAAAATATGTAAACAATTGCAACTTTTAATACCTACAATGGAAAAATGTGCTCGTCACTGTACCTTATGTGCGTTTTATTCATTAATCAATCACGGTAACGAAAACGTGGCAATAGGCATATAATTCAGCGTTACAGCGAACAGTTTATTTGAAACTAACTCTTTTTACAATGTACAAAAGGTTGAATATGTTGTTAATTAATTTAAACGAGCCAAAGGATAATTTATCTATCTGGTAGATTAGCCGCAACTATCTTTATCATATGATTGTGAAATACTGACCTGTACAAGATACCGAACAAATAAGTAGTGATAATAATTATGATTCATTAGGAATAAATTTAATAAAATTACTTCCGTCTAAAGGATTATATAACATAAACTATATTAATATCGTTATTATTATTTAGTTATTATATAGTTATTATATATTATATATTTATTTAGTTATTATATTAATATATGATAATGACGTGGCGCCTTTATCATACTTCTAAAAAATTAAGAAGCTTTATCTTGTTTACTGGTGGCGCAGGCGCAGTGGCAAACAGTAATTAGAAATAGAAAATCAAATTATGCTCAACAAACTATTTGAATGAAGTAATTTAGCATTTAAGACGTTACGGCCACTTTTAACTCTAGCGCCATATTTAACTAAACCATAACATGTCAGGTGTTCATTAGGTGACGTAAAAATGCTAAATTACTTTATTCAGTTAGTTTGTTGAGCATAATTTGATTTTCTATCTCTAATTACTAGATATGTTTTTTTTTCATTGGCGGCGCTAGTGTGCGGCGTAAACGCTCTTAACGCGCCCGGTCTGCAATTGCTAAGGTTAATCAACTTTCGCAAAGGCCGCTCATCGGATGGGTGACCAAAAATGTATCAACCTCGTGCTCCTTCGTGCTTCGTCGTTAACAACCACCAATCCGCAGTGGGCCCGCGTTGTGGTTATGGCCCGTTCTGCCTATCCATCCATAGGGACGGCTCGGCTTGTGGAAGCCCACAGTGGGGACATTAAATGATTAGCGAGTGGCTTGCACACCGATTTTCATGGTGTCGCCATCTCTGAGGTCTCGGGTTCGATCCCCGGTCGGATCTATTTAGAAATACCTGTTTTTCTAAATTGTTTATAATAAGTATGTATTTATGTATATTAAGTATGTTTACCCTGTGTGGTGCCGAGGTTAAAGAATTGCACCACCCCATCTCTTCCCATGGGTGTCGTAAAAGCCGACTAAGGGACCATTCCAGAGGATGGGCAGCAGCATCTCTCTGAGGTTACCCTCAACTTACTGGGATCGCCAACCCGCCTGCCAAACGTGGCGATTACGGCAAATACCCCTCAAATCCTTGGGGGAGGCCTTTGTCCAGCAGTGGACTTCTTTGGCTGAGATGAAGTATGTTTATCCGTTATCTAGTTAACCATTTCTCGAGTTTCTTAAGGGTGCGCCGTCCGTAAGTGACAAGTGTCATATGTTTTATTTGAAATGTCGTCGTCCATATTTATTTGATGCCGCGCGGCCATACTAATTTTGTATGGGGAATTTAAGGTGCTTAATAAAAAAATATTATTTAAATAACCACTTGATGAATCAAAAATGTAGTCTAGCAATTTGTAGTTTATCCATTGATGATTGTTTATACAAAATCAGAGGTACAATAATTTAGATAAACTATAAGAAATCTACTAAACGCCGCCACTCGTTTTCATGATCTTTGCCCAATTTTAAATGATATTGTAGAAAAAACTATAGCGTGTTATGAATTTATGGTTCTGACAAATTGTAAACACGTTCCCTATGATACTTAATATATATTTTGTTCATTTAATACGATAGTATTTTCAATTATATTTACTTAACCGAAACTGCATTTTTGGCATTTTTTGGTCGGCCCACCCTTAAGGATGCTTTTCTTGGGGCTAGATAATTGGTGTAAGTGTGGGAAACATTATTATATTATCATTATAATGATAGATAAACGTTTTTACGCCTCAGTTGCCGAGTGGCAAGGCACTCAGCTCGCAATCCGCAGTTCCCGGGTTCTATTCCCGGATCGGGCGAAGTGTGTTTCGGTTTTTTCGATACAAAATCCGATTTTAGTGTGATCACCAATCTGTATCAATTAAAGTAGTGGTGCCAATAATCATCAATTGTAATGAAGCCTTGACTTAAATGGTCTTTAGATCGATTATGTGAATTTTTGTATACAGGGTTACTGGAAACTCGACAACTGCCTTGCAGGAGGTGACAGGCGGCCCAAAATGTGACAAATGTAAACGCTACGAACTATGCCAATAGCTATTCTACACTATTCAATACGTCATTTTCATTTCTGAGATCGAGAACGCCAAAATTGGCCATTTTACGCAAAAATAACAGTCAAGATGTAATAGGGCCCTTAACCTTTTTGTGTGCATTCTGTTATGTTTTTCTTTTTCACTTCGTAGTTAAAGTTAATTATGCTGGCTTTTATACCTTTTTGGATACGTTATTAGGTGAGCAAGTTTTGTTAATAATTTGAACGACTAGTCACATAGTCTTTTTTGAGCTAGGCAACACTTAATGAAAAGAAATGTAAAAATATATGTTTTTTTTTAAAGTTATTGTTGTAATTTCAAAATGTTTAGTATTTTGACATGTTTTAGTGCTACCTCAGCTGTGTTAGGATGTCAGCTACAAATTAAAATTAAAATTAATCTATGCATTAATGTTTTTTTTTTTAATTTGAAGTTAAGTGCTAAAATTTGGAAAATTATTAAATAAAAACACAAAAATCTCGAAAAGTTTTTGTTTTCAGCCATACATATGAGGGGTTTTTGTCACATTTTAGGGCGCTTATCACCTCCTGCAAGGAAGTTGTCTTTGTATGTGGAGTGTGTGTGTGTGTAGTGTGTGGAGTGGAGTTTCCAGTAACCCTGTATACAGGGTCTGAAAAACCCTTACCGAAGCCGTAATATACGCATAGTGTACATCAAACTAAGAAACATTAAGTAAAAATAAATGCTGGGAAACGACTTTTATTTTTGGGTATCAAAAACAGGTGTTATTTATGACACGCAATGGAACGCGTGCAACTTAGTGTGCATGTAGCGTACGATACGAGGCGGCCGGCCGCATCATTGTGTCTTCGACATTCATTGCGGTTTGTAACTTAAAACGTCTCTTTTTAATTGAAAATGGAAGAACAATACTAATGTTCCTTTAGAAGATTACTTATAACCTTTTTAAACTGATTTCGCCAAAACCGTAAAAAAGAAGTTTTGACTTTGTTCCTCAATAACTCCGTAACTATCAGGATCCCAGGTATGGCTCCATATAAGATAAAGTAACGTAATGATGGGAACAATCGGTATTTTTCGTTTTCGTTAAGCTTCCTTTCATACCCTGTATGTCTATGTTGGTTTTATATAAGTTATGTCTAAGATAAAATTTTACTAGAAAAAATCAACCAACCTCTCAGGAAATTCTATTAAAATTTTATCTTGTAACTAACTATATATAGCATTTTAAATGTAGTAAGTATTTAAAATTAAATTGTTATGACTATTTCTGTGGTTCTATAGTTCAAACTCCGCCTGTGGAAGGCTTCTTTAATACTTTTTCTGTTTTGTAAAAACACAAGAACAGGCCATGCATTAAGGCTTTCTTATAATAATACTGCGGCCGCTCGCGGTTTCACCCGCGTGGTTCCCGTTCCCGTGGGAATATCGGGATAAAAAGTATCCTAACTTTAAATCCAGGTTATAAACTATCTGTATGCCGAATTTCATCCAAATCTATCCATCCGTTGCAGCGTGAAGAAGCAACAAACATACACACTACACACAAACTTTCGCATTTATAACATTAGTGTGATATAGGATAAGTAAGTATCAATGAGTCAAATATACCAACTTACTACACAAAAACATATACTGGAATATGATTGTATGTATCAGATGACTCGCTGACGTTTCGGACACATGTGTCTTATTTGCGGGTATGCGTTTTTACGAGATAAAGACCAACGTCCAATTCGCTTGATGTCAAAGGACGATAAGGACGAAGCTAATCACTTATGCTCAATGTCACTGCATTGTTTAGCCGCTGCGCAAATTTAGCCTGAGCATGAATTTTTGTAACCTAAACAGTGGTTAATGAACACTCAATTGACGGAACAAAATAGTGACGTCATAGTATCCATTCTCATAAAAATTCAACTGAAAAAAAAACATTGTGACTGTTCCTTGAAGTCAAAGTAGGAGTAAAGGAGGTTGGCCTTCCCTCGATGGTGCGGTTGCTCTGCTACGCAGACGACACGCTCGTCACCGTCCGGGGGATGCGACTGGAGGATGTCCAGCGCTTGGCGTCCGTTTTCGTCAGCCATATCGTGCGGCGGATACGGACGTTGGGCTTGGGGGTGGCCCTCCACAAGACCGAGGCCATGGTGTTCCATGGGCCTCGGAGACGGCCGTCGGCTGGTGCGTCGGTCGTTGTGGAGGGCGAGAGGGTCAGTCTGAAGCCCCAGATGAAGTATCTGGGGCTAGTGATCGACGGGCGGTGGGGCTTCGGGGACATTTTAAGCTCCTCGAGCCCCGGCTGCTTGGAGCAGCAGATGCCCTCGGGCGTCTCTTGCCCAATGTGGGGGGCCCGAGCGTGGCGTGCCGCCGACTTTACGGCGGCATCGTGCGCTCCATGGCGCTGTATGGGGCGCCGGTTTGGGCTGATTGCTTGAGCCCACACGCCATCGCCTCTCTCCAGCGGGCCCAGCGCGCAATGGCGCTGCGGGCAATCCGGGGCTACCGAACGGTGTCCCGGAAAGTGGCGTGTGCTCTCGCGGGGACGCCCCCGTGGGAGCTGGTGGCAGAGGTGCTCGCTGCAGCGTACCGGCAGCGAGCAGAGGAGAGGGCCAGTGGCAATCGCCTGGCCCTCTCCTCGGGCCTCAAGAAGGGGCCTCGGCTACACAAACGCGTAGTCTGGAGGCCTTACGCCCCGTCCTCCAAGCATGGGCGGAGCGGCGCCATGGGTCGCTCACATACCATCTGGTGCAAGTATTGTCCGGACATGGTTCGTTTGGACGCTATTTGCACCGGATTGGAAGGGAGCCGACCCCACAGTGCCACCACTGTGGAGCAGCGGAGGACACGACGCAACACACCTTGATGGTGTGCTCTGCGTTCGATGTCCAGCGCTCCGCATTGGTCACTGTGATTGGCGCGGACCTCTCCCTGCCGACCGTGGTTCTGTCCATGCTCGGTAGCGAGGGGTCCTGGGAGGCGGTCAACTACTTCTGCGTCGACGTCATGACGCTGAAGGAGGAGGCGGAACGGGCCAGGGAGGATGACCCCCTGGCAGATCCGTGCCGCCGCAGACGCCTCCTGCGGAGAAGGCGGTAGTACCAACGCCTTCTCCAACCGGTGGGAAACCAGCGCAGTCCAAGCCCTAGGGGGGGCTTCGACCGTGCATTGCACAGGTCCCCACTGAGGGCCGACGCCCCGTATGTCCCGGCGCGTCGGCGACCCGTCTCACCAAATGACGGGTCAAGCGTGTCCGCCCATCGTTTTCGAGGGCGGTCACCCGCCCCAATCAGGGGCGGAAGAGGGGCTCGCCCATCTACAGGGCGAGCAGTCACCGACGGGGTTGTGGAAGTGTCCGAAAGGGTTCCCATGACCTCGTCAGGCTCTACCATGCCGGCGTTCGATGCGTCCTCCTCAGATGAGGACGACGCGATGATCGCCGGTCTGCTGGTTCCAAGGTGACGAGAGGACATCGGAGTGGTTTTTACCGAGTCGGCTTCGACTCGCTTTCCTTAGGGCTTCGGCCCTGGAACAGAGTCTAGGCCATCCTCGGACAGCAAGCGGGACCCCTCTTGCCTGCTGATGCGTCTGTTAGCAGATTTTACACTCCGCATCAAAAAAAAAAAAAAGGAGTAAAGGAGGAGCTTGACGGGCGCCGGCGCGCGCAGTGGTTAACGCGTACGGTCTGCGTTAGGCTGGAGTTAAGCACCTTCCGTAAGAACGCTCGTCGGGTGGGTGACCAAAAATCTATCATCTGGAGCTCCTCTGTGCTTCGCAAGGCACGTAAATCCGTTGCTCCCAGCTGCATTAGCAGCCTTTAACAACCACCACCGCACTGGGCGAACGGGATCGAATGGCGATTGAAACTAGCACTCAATATTATGTATACGAGTAGTCTAACGTAGCGGACACATTGTATGCAGTTAGTCACTACAGATAAAAAATATAAATAACTCAGAACACCAGTTAACTGTTATATCGCATTATAATGTAGACAAGGGTCAAAGTTCCGGTGATGACTGTGCAGTCAATATAATATTTATATGTTATTTATGTATGTATCTGTATATCAGAAACAGATAATTTCATACTTCTACGAATATCGTGTGTTAGCCGATTATCCTTCAATTTGTTTATCTCTATCAGCCACAACTACAATGTCGTTTAGGATTTACTTGTTCTGAAATCGACTATCGTTTCGATTGCTAACCAGTGATATTATAAAAGTAGGTTGGTAGGTACGTTATGAGCATACAAAACAACCGCAAAAAGTGGTTCAAAAATTTCTTTTTTGCAATTTCAACTAATATTTATTCAATATATTTTCAGATGATGTAAAAGTGATGGCGTAATTAATGCAATTAGAACGAAAAAACCAGCTATTGTTTATTATTTGGCATTTTTTTTAACGAAAATAAAATTTAAAATTGGGATTGTAACAATGTCAACTGACACAGATTGTCTCCTTCTTCAAGAGCGACTGGATGAGGCCAAAACCAAAAGTATACAGATGCCTTCTTTTTTTCTTGAAGCCTTCTGGGTGCTAGTTTTTTTTTATGTTAAAGGAGGCAAACGAGCAGACGGGTCACCTGATGGAAAGTAATCACCGCCGCCCATGGACACCCGCAAAACCAAAGTTATCGCGCGATGCGTTGCCGGCCTTAAGGAAGAAGTTAGATCTTGAGGAGGGAGTAGGAATTGGGAGGGGGGAGGGATGAGAGATGGGCCTCCGGTAATTTCACTCACCGGACGAAACACAACAGCAACGAGTGCCATTGTTTCACGCCGATATTCTGTGAGAGGGTGGTATTACGCCGGGCGAGCCGGCCCATTTGAAATGGGCCCATATTGACCAGTAACGTAATGACCTTCTTTACTTTTAACCGAGTAAAAAAGGAGAGTATTAGTACATAGCAAGACCTAGTCAAATGTGGGTACTGCACCAGAATGTCTTATAATGCTTTAGGCATTAAGTAAGTTCACTTTTTGCGGAAATGAAACTAAACAAAAACCTACATTTACATTTTTAAACACATTTGTTAACGTTTAAAATAAAAGCTTTGAATTTTGTAACTAACTATCTAGGTACTTAATAAAAACCGATTACAGATTTTAATCATATAAGAATATACAAATATGACTTAAAAGTATATTAACCGTACAAGAGTCAAAGTGATTTTTTGCGAACTCATACATAGCTCTTAACATATAAACGTTATGACTTGTTGTTGACACAGAGAACTTTGTCCTAGTTCAATATGATTATCTTCCACAACCAATCAATCAGAAAATAAACCTTAAACAGCAATTGTTAAGGGTCATATTCGAATAGCTTCCTCTATTAGCTCTGACAATGATAATGATTAATGAGTAATGAGTGACACACTAAGCGCTGATTATTTTCAACTTTTAACTACATCAGAATTAGGTATAATATATAGTAATATTGATAAAGAAACTTTAAATTTCATAAAAGAGAACATAAGTCTTGGGTCTATTCAAGGCTAAAATGTTTAAATAGGAAAAAAAGAAACATTGAAAAAAGTAATTTA
This sequence comes from Eudonia lacustrata, assembly GCA_947562085.1. Lineage (NCBI taxonomy): Eukaryota > Metazoa > Arthropoda > Insecta > Lepidoptera > Crambidae > Eudonia > Eudonia lacustrata. Next base: position 23,928,661 of record OX387317.1, read on the forward strand.
AATAATTAATTAATAAGTATGAATATTGAATCTCACCGTGTAAAGCCATATACCATCAAAAACAAACTTGTAAGAAAACCAAGTCTCGTAACACAGTTCTTCTACCGTAAAAAGTGGTGAGATCCATATAATATCATGTCGGTTAATTTATTCAGTCCCTACTTATGGGACCTTAATTTATTACGTAATTAGCTAACCTAACAACATCATATAGTGACCATATCAATCATAATCGATGATCGATCGATGATTTTATATCAATATATAAAAATCTTTTATGTTTTAAATAAATAGATTGACTTGGCCATCACATGAAAACACAACGTATCTCACAAGTAATACATATATTAAGTTAGATTGCCAAGTCAATCTAATATGCCAGCCTGCTTAAATAACAAGCGATTCAAAAAAAGGTTTTAACTATGAAATTGTTGCCATAATAACAAAATGCAACTCATCGGGTGAAACTATCCGAACTTATCGTAAGGAATGTGAGATAAATGTCAGATTTAATAAAAATTTGATATTCACACAACAGAAGTGGTCCTTCGAGCCGGATAATGTGAAAACCACTCGAACTTATCGTATGGTGTGTAAGATAAAATATCAGATTTACCCAAAATTATGTTACTTACACATAATAAATGGTCCTTCAAGCCGTATACATAGCGATACAAAAAAATGTTTTAACTACAAAGTAATTGCCATAATAAATAAATGCATCTCACCTTGTAAAACCACCCAAACTTGTCGTATGGTATTTCAAAGGGCAAGTAGGGTATTTTCTCGGCGAGGTCCAGCATGGGGTCGTCGATGCCGTCGAACAGCCACTGCGACACGTTGGCCGTGCGGAACATGTTCGTGTGGTACACTTTCATAAACGTGTCCATCAACAAGCTCATCATCACGCCTTCATTCCGCATCATGTAGCCTACCGTCTGGAACGGGCGGTAATATTACATTATGGTGGCTTTCACTGCTTGTTAATGATTGTGTCAGAAGCTCGATGGCGCAGCGGTTAACGCGCCCGGTCTGCGAGTGCCGAGGTGAAGCAACTTTCGGCCAAACAAAGGCCGGTCATTGAATAAGTGACCAAAAATGTATCATCTCGAGCTCCTCCATGCTTCGGAAGGCACGTAAAGCCGTTGGTTCCGGCTGCATTAGCAGTCGTTAACAACCACCAATCCGCACTGGGCCCGCGTGGTGGTTTATGGCCCGTTCTCTCTATCCAACCATAGGGAAGGCTTGTGCCCCAGCATTGGGGACATTAAATGAGCTGACGATGGTGACGATGATGATTTGTGACAGATTATCATCATCACCATCGCCTTACTATCTCATTATAATCTCAGCTAAAAGACGTCAACTACTGGACAAAGGCCTCCCCCAAGGATCTCCACACGACTGGTTTTGAACCGCTCGCATCCAGCGGCTACCTGCGACCTTCTCCTGATAGTCAGATAGACTGCTATTACGCAGACATTTTGAGAGAGAAGACTTTTTTCTTAAATTAAACAATACTGATAAAATTACTCTTTTCATTCTCTCTCTCGCTCTCTCGTCTCCTGTAACTAAAGTCCGGTGCCGAACAGAGACAATTTCGTACAATGACATGGCTTTACTTGTAAGTATCGCTCGTTGGCGCGCAAATTGCTTTCGCGCTAGCTCAGACGCAATGGCAGCCGTCGTCAGAGATTGTGCACTTATTACTTACAATAATACGGCGTATGCACGAGGTATTTTGTTGGTAATATTACAAAGAAATTGCAAATATTTTATAAATTTATTTTCAAAAAAAATGTTTACGTCTAATGGCAGTAGGTTCAAAGGTCAATATACGAATTTCTCACTATTAGGCGATCAGGTTCTAATTTATTAGTATAATACCAAAAGAGTGTTTTAAAGAGCTTAGTGTTTGCTTACTGCTATAACTGGGTTGACAGTGGTGATGTTGTCGGAGAGGTTGCCGTTGGACATTTTTGGCATGAAGTGCCACCACCTCTCGTTGTAGAACGTCACTGTGCTGTTCGCGTTCCACGTGATGTTCTCCTGGGGGCAAAGACGATGGTACACAAACGGAACGAGACATGGTTTGTTTAGGAACAGTTATTATCAGCCATCAACAAAATACTAGTGGGTCGCCCGCGAAACTTCGCGTTTATTCAACAGACTTTTTAGGACTTTCGAAACCTATGACAGGTATTGTTTTGATTTCATTTCATTGTAAACTGCAAGTCACTCATCTATATTTGGCGCCTAAGTGATGAAACCTTTTTAAAATGATTTTTTTATTTGAAATAGTAGACATGAATTCAGTTAGAATTGGATTTTGTCGATAACAATTTACTTTAATTTTGTTTAGAATAAACTTTCACAATTTAAAACTACAACATTGTTATTTGAAAAATAATAATTTATTCAATAAATGGTCAATGCATTGTATTTATTGTAAGATCTCGCGTGCGACAGCCCTAACTGAATAAATGATTTTGAATTTTGAATTTTGACAACGTTTCTGGTGAATAGGCCTTCACCATTAATGACACCATGCTACGAGTTGTTGTCAATTTGTATCTTGAGTGAGTTTTCAGAACGAACTCGAGACATTGCATGCAACGTATAGTTGACCATGTGAGAAGACGGGGCTCGGCAAATAAAGGCCGACTTTGTCCAAAGTTCGTCCTTGGCTTTTGTTAATCGATGTGGCAAATGCCAACTTGACTGGGAATTGGCGACGCTCCAGAAGAAAAGGGAACGTTGTGTTTGAAGGTGTGAGATCGATGCGGGGCTAAAACACTCGTTCGCCTTTAGCTGAGCCAGAGAACTTCAAGATCAATACAGTTATCTCTCATCCAGACAACTTGCAATCGGGTTCCGTTCATCATGCCTAGCATCACGTTCAAGTTACGAAGCAGGATGACAATTGAACCAATTTCAATTGTAAGTTGGGAGGTGGAAGTCCTGATACGTTGAAGCTGTTTAAAAATTCAATTGGATGTCGAATTTGCTCGGCAAAATCGTCCGTGACAACTGCAGAGTCGATACTTTTGTAGCTACGACTGGTACCTGGTAGTTTGTCTTGGACCTGTTGATTATTTTGGTCGCAGTGATCATTTTTAGGTGCAAGAATGGCACAGCCACTGACTTTTTTATTGCGCCTGCTGAGAAGTCAGTACCTACCAAATGTGGCTTCAATTACGTTGTGGCGTCAGCTCGGATTTTGTATTTTGAGCACATACACTCGCTGTTTCCAGCTGACGCACATGCTTAAGCATTAGCAATAATTAGTATATAACATGTAAACACAAATAAACGATCTCTTAACTCTCAGCTCACGAAGCTATATTAGACAACATACTTGCTGTTTGATTTATCTCCCCCACGCAAGGAGCCAAAACGTCTTGAACAATAACCTGCTCAGGGACACGAATAAGTTCAGAATTTGGTAGTGTTTCTTCTCGACCATCACCAATGCATAGAAGATACGCAGCAAAGTCAGATTCTCCAGTGTTGGCTCGCATGTTGACTGTTAGGCTGCGGACTTGAATCAAAGGCCAAAGCAAGCACATTTTGATCGAATTAATACCATCTCAGCTTGGCCGCAGCGAGCCACCACAGGCAGAACCTGACGAAAATCACCTCCAAGTAAGATGACTTTGCCACCAAACGGCACATGATCATTGCCGTTGATAAAACGGAGAAATCGATCAACTGCCTTTAGAGAGGCTCCTGATGCCTTTGGCGCTTCGTCCCATATGATCAGCTTACAGGCCTTGAACATGTTACCATCGGCACTGGTGTATGTGATGCCAGACGATGTCTCATCAGTCAAGTTCAATGGAAAACGGAATCGGTTGTGAACTGTGCGGCCACCAGGAAGAAGCATTGCAGCGATGCCAGTCCATGCAAGAGCCACACACGTATTACCTGATCCTGTTAGAAGTTTGATGAGGCAATGGTACAAGAAGGTTATTCCAGAACCTCCGGGATCGTCAATGAAATATGCGCTTGGGCGACTGTTTGATTGCTTCTCAATTGTCAACAGAATTTCATCGATTATTGCTCGTTGCGATGGAGTTGCGATAGCCTTCATGGCTTCTCCCTGTATCAGTGCAGCTTGTCTTGTGTCAGCACTAAAAGAAGGAGGAGGAGCTGTGACTACGGGCAGTCCCACGTCTGCAAAGATAGGTTGTGGATGGCCAGAATCTGATTTAGCTCATGAAGCGCAGAGTCTTATGACCAGTAAATAGTGTAATAAAAATCTTCTGATAAATCATTTTTGAACTCTTCCCACAGCGAGAGTGGGTTTGATGGCTGTTCAAATGCGATACAGCCGTAGCGCCGCTCTCTAACCAGCCAGTAACTTCTTTCTGCTCTCTAAAATTAAACCTGTGTTTTGTTGGCAATAGAACCTATTTGGTAGTTTTTATACTTTTTGATTGTAATTTTGACAGACTTTTCCTTTTTGACATTTGCTTTTATGATATTTTGTTAGATGTTTTTTCCGATATTTTTACTTTCTCAGTCCACAAAATTTTGTCTTCTTTATTTTTCTGTACATCTACGGCTGGAGCTCTTCAAAATGAGACCATAACCGATTTTTTATGTGCAGCTATCGTCCTATAATCACTGGGACAAAAATCGGCTTGCGCTATTAATATATAAGATTGTTTCAAAGTGTTTTATGAAGTTATTACCAACTGCTGGGGTTATGACTTACATACAGCACATTAAAGGGCTTAGTCGATAAATGACTAACTCTTAAAATGCCCAACAGCTTAAAAAAGGACTAATTCGCTAAATACCTAGTTCTGAAAATACCTATTTCTTAAAAAGACCAATTCTTTAAAAGACCCGCTCTTAAAAAGACCAATTCATGAAAGGACCAATTCTTTAAAAGGCCAATTCTTAAAAAGATTTTTTTTTCACAGCGGGAATCAAACCCACCTTCTGCGTTGTAGGCTGGTATTTGACCACCGCGCTACAGAGGTCGCGGTGTCAGTATAATACGAATATGTACGTTTATAAAAGGACGAAAATCTATACTAATATTTCAATATGAAAGAAGTCTGTCTATTTGTTATCTCTTATCTCTTAGCGCTAAAACCGCTGAACCAATTTAGATGAGGTATGGAGATAGTTTGAGACCCTGGGAAGGTTAAAGGACGAGTAAGAAAGCTAGTTTAAAATAAAAAATGTTGCAAAATTGACATAAATCAATCAGTATCGATTGCACATGATATAAACATTTATCAATTGTACAAAATAAATCATAAGTAAATTAAGCTGATACGCACTAAAATGATATTATTTATTTTAATATAAATTTAATTATATATGTGTATGTGTATTAATACATGTTAATTTATGTGTCTATATGTATTGCAGTAAAAGTCCTTTTGAAAATTGGCCATTTTAAGAACTAGTCCTTTTACGAATTGACCATTTTAGTGAAAAAATTTTAACAAAAAAAAAACCGACTCCAAGAAATTTGAAATTGCACTAAAAAGTAAAAAATAAGCGTTAGACTTATACAGACAATAACTTTATTAAGAAAAAATATAGGTACAATTATTGTTATTTTTGGGGCCGGTGCCAGCCAACGAAGTTTTTGAAGCCGGTGCCAGTCCGCGTTTGTAGTCAAAATTTCATGCTAAAGTATAATATAAGAATGTACTATTATGATTATAATATAGTATGTCGTTAAATGTTTATGTTAAAGTTACCTTGGCTGGCACCGACTCCAAAAGTAATAATAATTGTACCTATAATTTTTCTTAATAAAGTTATTGTCTGTATAAGTCTAACGCTTATTTTTTACTTTTTAGTGCAATTTCAAACTTTTTGGAGTCGGTTTTTTTTTTGTTAAAATTTTTGTTTATTTCTCGCTTTTTAGTGATTCGTTTCGATCTATTTATCAAAAGCGAATATGGGTAGACCTACTAAACACGCTGCTCGTATGAGACAGCGCCGTTTAAATGAGACAAGCGAAGAAAACGAGAAACGCCTATCTCAAAGTAGGAAATCAAAAACTGAGTTCCGGTGCCTGTCTTCTTTTGCTTCGTCATAGCCGCTTAACTATCTTAATCGAGATATTTTATCGCCACCCGTGAAATACTTATCATTGAAGAGTTCCGATGGCAATCTGTGGTCTTTTTCATCAGTTACACTTCATCAAATGATACTTTCTGAATGCAAATGCTTGACTTATTTCTGAAAATACCAAAATCGCGATAGGTGTGCCTAAAATATTCGAGGAGTTCCCTCAATTCCTCGAGGATCCCATCATCAGAACTGGACCAAATTAAAATGGGACTACACGGGACCAGCACCAGCTTTCAAATAAAGAAAGAATTATCAAAATCGGTTCACTTAGTCGAAAGTTCTGAGGTAACAAACATAAAAAAAAAAAAAAAATACAGTCGAATTGATAACCTCCTCCTTTTTTTGAAGTCGGTTAAAAAGTTAGGGAAAGGTGTAGCAGTAAGTTCTCTTGTTGCGCAATACAATATCATTCAACATAATGTAGAAATTGATGAAATTATGGCTGTTACGGATAATGAGTAAGTAGTAATGATTTACCTGAGGAACGACATCGGTACTCAGGAAAATTTCACATTGATGTAGAATGATATCTTGTGTTCTTATAAGCTTTCTAACCATTTATTTGTTCATTTATAGAATAATTACCGCCCCTGTGATATAGTGGTTAAGACCACGCCCACGGTCGTGGTTTCGATTTCCAGCGGGGGGTACATGTTTGTGTACTCGGTTTGGTTGGTGGTAGGGCTTGTTTGTCCGCCTGGCTAGCTACCACCACCTTATGTCGCCATAGCATCAATGTTATTAGCATTGTTGTGTTCCGGCAGCTAGACATAAGTGCGTCCAGGTGAAGTGCATGTGTGTTAACACAACGTGAGACGAAGCCAAGTGATCACACGTAAGTAAAATCATATTGCGATACGGTAAATCATTACAAAGTATTGATATGATTACGAGTAGTATTTAAGTAACACTAATTAGGCATAACCCTAGCACTTAGTTAAAAAAATAACAACGCATGATTATAATAATTTAAATTATGATTATGACTACCTTATGACTGCCTATTGATGTCGAGTGCGAGTTATATTTGTCGTTCGATCATGTTACCGAAAATATAATTGACTAAATTTTAACTTTTATTTTTTTTAGCTCTCCGGAGCTCGAGTGCGCAGTGGGTAACGCCGTGCCGGTCTGCGATTGCTGACGTTAAGCAACTTTCGCAAAGGACGGACTTCAGATGGGTGACCAAAAATGGAACATCTCGAGCTTCTCCGTGCTTCAGGCGGCACGTGAAGCCGTCACCAATCCGCACTGGTCTCGCGTGGTGGTTTATGGCTCGTTCTTCCTATCCATCCATAGGGAAGGCTCGTGCCCCAGCAGTGGGAACAAGAAATGAGCTGGTGATGATGAAACTCTCCTTGTTTTTTTACCAGGAGGCGATGCCGCTGTTTAAACACTAATACAGTTTTTTTTTTAAACTAGCACTAATAGGCAATGTTAACAAAAAAGTGAGTTGCAATTGTACCCCGGTCATACAATCTCTCAGCGTCACCGGGCTCTATTGGTCGCGGCGAGATACTTAAAGAGTTCCTCGAACAAACTCGATCAAAGTTAGAGAGCATTTAGAGAATAGGCATCACGTACCTAAGCTTGTCTACTTTTCAATTGGGAGAGCACCTGACCCGCTATGTCAGAAAGGTGCAGGTTCAAATCTTGCTCGTGGAAATTTTTTCAACATTTGTGTTTTTGTAATTTGTTCGCAACAAAATTTGCGTTAAAAATTATATAAACAAAAACATTTTATAAATAGCTTGCCTACTTCTTAGCTGATCTTTAGTATTTGTAAAAATATTATAATCGGATGTTAATGACGGTAGTTGTTGACATTGAATGGGCGCCTTTGGCTTTCAAAGTAAAATTTTACCTCTTAAGCAGTCAGGTTTTAGGGCAGGGCGTAGCACTGCGACGGCACTTCTAGATGTTATAGATGATATTCTTTGTGGCCAGGATATGGGCGAGGGAACAATCTTAGTGCTACTAGATTTCTCCCGAGCTTTTGACTGTATCAACATTGACTTGCTTTTATCCAAACTTACCTTTTACGGCTTTGATAATGCAACTGTGAAATGGTTCGCAAGCTATCTGAGCGGACGCACTCGGTTGAGGTTGTTCATGATGATGGTAGTAAAGTCAACTCTGCGGCTTCTCCAGTCACCGCAGGAGTTCCTCAGGGATCTATTCTTGGTCCAATTTTGTACATTCTGTATAGTGCTGACATTATACAACTTGTTGATTTGCATTCACGCCATATTCATAGCAGCGGTCGTAATGCTTATACTTATTACAAATAAATTATAAAAAAAATATGAAAAAATAATAATCATATTTTCAAAATCTGTAAATACGAATCGCACGTCTGCGTAGCACTAAAAAATATACGCTCGTTCGCGTACGCCCGCTCACCCGACCACGCGTAGGTAGCAACAAGCTCGAGCTTCGCGGCGCGCCCGCAGCTTTGTCGGCGCGGCGAGCGCCGGCGGCCGGCGGGCGGCGGGCGCACGCCGCACGCATCAAAGCCAGTGTGCCGCGCAACCCTGAACGAGTGACACATTTCTTAGCCCTAGCGAATTTGGAGCGAAACGTGTTCTTAGGTGTGTTGTTTGTGTGTGTAAAAAAAGTAAAATGACGGAAAATTATTCTAACGTAGAACTTGTGGAGATGGTGCGATTATACGCAATTAGTGGGAACAGTCTACGTCGAGCCGTGGTCATGTTTGTGGAAATGTTTCCAAACAGACCAACTCCATCGCGCGAGGTAATGCTTGCTGCCACGCAACGACTGAGGTATCATGGCCAGTTCAACGTTCCTCGACATGCGCAGGGTCGCGGCAGTGTGGGCCTCTCAGTCGATTTGCAAGAGCAAATACTCGAATACTTCGAGAGGGAACCACGTGCCAGTACTCGTGATGCTGGCCGCCACTTCAATGTCCACCACACAACAGTCTGGCGGCTTCTTAAGTCGGAGCAACAGCACCCGTTCCACTTCAGAAGAGTTCAAGAATTGAACGAGCAAGATCATGCCGCCCGGGTCACTTTTTGCCACTGGGTACTAGAACACCGAGAAGCCAGCATTCTATGGACGGACGAGTGTATGTTTACGCGCATCGGTGTTTACAACGTCCACAATGAACATTGGTGGGCTCACCGCGAACAGAACCCGCATAAGACCAAAAAAGATTCGTTCCAGCATAGGTTTAGCATCAATGTGTAGGCTGGCATTGTTGGTGGACATTTACTCGGGCCCTATTTCATCGAGGGTTATCTCAACAGCAACTCGTATTTGCAACTTTTGCAGCACGTAGTTGACGTAATGCTTGACGACGTGCCACTAGCTCTTCACCGGAATCTCTTTTACCACCAGGACGGGGCGCCTCCGCATTATGGACGCCAAGTGCGCGATTATTTGGACGAAGTGTTCGGAACCCAGTGGATTGGTCGAGGTGGGCCAGTGCCCTGGCCTCCGAGGTCGCCAGACTTGACTCCGTGTGACTTTTATTTGTGGGGAGACATAAAAAGAATGGTTTATAAAGACGAAATCACGAGTGTTGTGCAGTTAAAACAAAATATTTTAATGGCTTTTGAGAGTGTAAGGTCAAATCGTAGTGTGCTGCAAAAGTTACCTAGAAACTTAAGGCGCCGTGCTCATTTGTGCATAGAACGTGAAGGTGCCCACTTTGAGCAGTACCTGCGAGTATCTTAAACATGATCAGTAAGTACCTAATAATAGTTTATTGCAACAAAGTATACTTATGCGTAAGAGTAAGCCACTTTACCACAGAATACATAATAGTACCTACAAGTTTACGTAAGTTCATCGACTTAATGTCCGCCCGCTGCGCTCTTATGTACCTACTACGGTCTGAACCCCTATTCTCGTCAGTCGACGGTCGCTATTCTAATTTACACTGAGATCATTTTATTAATCAATCGGTTCCTTATTACTTTCTCCGTGTTAAAAGTATTTTTTAGTCATTAAGTGTACCAATTACGATCAGCTGTAAAATTATGGCGGGAATGCAAATCTACAACCTGTAGAATGTTTACGTAATTGTAGATTCCATTTTTTCGCTGATGATCTTCAGATGTACATCACATTTAAGCCTAATGAGACGGCTGTTGCGATGGAGAAGCTAAATGAGGACTTAAAACGTGTCGTGGAATGGTCAAACAGGTATGACCTCTTATTAAATCCCGTAAAATCCAAATACTTGGTTTTGGGTTCAAAATTTCAAATAGACCTTATTAATAGACATACACCAAATGTGTTGATTGAGGGGACTTCCATAGAGCGAGTAACCGAACCCCGAAATTTGGGTATACTTATGGATGGGGGACTTAAATTCGAGAAACATATCTCGGAAGTCGTCCAGCAGTGTTATTACAGGCTCAGAGTTTTGTATCACATTCGCCAATACCTCAGCGTAGATGTTCGTATACGGCTTTGTGAGTCCTTGATTTTGTCAAAGCTTAAGAAGAATGTATGAATGATAATTTATAATTTTTAATTAAGTTGTGTAAATTCAAACCCATTTTATTATTTTAACTAATTTTATCATTTTGGTTGTTTTGATTAATTTTGTTATCTGTATTAATTTTTATTTTTTACTATTTCAATATATTTAAGGAAAATCTATTTATAATAATTTTGAATCTGATTTATTAATTATTGTATAATTTTTTATTTTATTTTTAAATATTAATATTAATAGTAATTGGCTGAGGCCGTGTAATTCATTAAACAAATAAATAAATAAATTAACTATGCTGACACTATTATTGGCGGATGTCTTTTATCCAGAACCAAGAGACTTATTCAGCGAGTTCAAAACTCTTGTGTTCGTTTTTGTTTTCCTGTCCCTTACAAAGAACATATTACTCCTTACATTAATTATTACAAAATTATGAATATGCAGTCTAGACGTTCCCTTCACTTCGCTTGTTTACTTTTCGGCATTGTCAAGACTCAAAACCCATCATACTTGTTCGAGAAGCTCCAATTCTCCCATCGGCCTTGTCGAGATGCCTCTCGTCTTGTATGCTCTAGTCATAGAACGGCAGCTTTTAGAGGTAGCTTCCGTTATTTGTCTACTAAGTACTGGAACAATATTCCTACCCCCTTTAGGAATTCTGCAACTGTAACCTCTTTTAAAAATAAATATAAAAATTACCTTCAACACCAGCAATGTATACTTTAAGTAAAAGCTATATTAAAATTAATAATAATGTATAATCGAGCATATTATGTGGTACATGTTCTACCTAATAACCTGTATTTAGATAGACAAAACTGTTTGATCCACGAAATAGTATTAAATTATTTACCTATGTAACCTATATATTTACTGAGATTAATTTTATTATAATGTTAATTTTAAGAATTTTTTTTAAATGTGAATGTTATGGTACCTTAGTTCTTCTGGTACCCACGGAAGGCCAGCGTCGTGGTGCCAATTCGGTACCTCGATATTATGTTGAGTGGGAGCCATTTCAGGGCCACTAGTTTTAAGTTTTTCTGTATTTTGAATCAACTTGTTGTTTCTTTGTGTAGCAATGAATAAATGCTTTTATTAAAAAAGTATATAGTGTTGAATAATTTCGGCGGGCTGGTTAGAGCCACGATAGCTCAATTGGGAGAGTACCTGACCCGGTATGTCAGAAGGGTGCAGGTTCAAATCCTGCTTGTGGAATTTTTTTCAACATTTGTGTTTTTGTCTACTTTCCTTACCAAATTCTCCGAGGTTCACATCGGATCGAGCGGAACAACCCGGCGGGGGCTACTTGAAAGGCTGGAAAGACCTCAGATCGTGTTGACCGGGTCGTGGGGGTGGTTTTATTAATGTGATCCAATGGTAAACAAAACTCGCACAGGCACTATATCCGCGCATTAGACATTGACATGGTCCTATAGTAGTGTAAGGTGACGTCAACAGTTTGCTTGCAAGGCTTCATGCGGCAAGGTCGGCGGAACCAATTCAAATATTACAAATTATGTTATTACGAGTATTCCATGTAACAAAATAAACCAGCCAAATACTATATTATAACACTAACTGCCGTAGGTACTCAGAGACGTCAATTAAGTTTAATGACAATTAAATGTCTTTCCTTCTCTATTTAGCACTATACATAAGAAAGTGACAGCAAGAGACATATCTGTCTTTAAATAGACAATTTAATAGACGTCTCTGAGTACGGCAGTAAGGGCTCTTTCAATTTAGACGTTTGTTGTCAGACTGCTAACGCACGTTTGCAGTGCGTTCCATATTAAAACACGTCGTAAAAAGCGTCGTCGCGCGCGACGGCACGGCCGCCGCGGCGACGACGACGCCGCGCGACCGATTATGGAACGCACTGCAAACGTGCGTTTTAGCCGTCCGACAACAGACGTCTAAATTAAAAGAGCCCTTAATGTGCGACTATGACTCTCTAGCTAGGAACATACATAATGGGACTCCTGGGATCGGCCTATCCAGAACCAGAAGACATTGGGGTCTTACAAGTAAACAGAACAAGCTGCGAATATTTTACGTGTTTTATCTCTTTTACTTTAATTTGTAATTACATTTACATGACGGAAACAAAACGCGGAATAACTATTCGGAGCTTATTCTTTGTTTATTTGTTAGACCCTTTAGGTTTATTGTCCTTAAAGATATTGCCAAACTTAAGGCAGTCATGTTCACTGAAGAAGAATGTTTAAGAGTAAAAGAAGGGGTTGTAAGATAAGATAAGATAAGATTACGTATAACTCCATTACATTTTAAATATATTATTCGTGCACATGTAAGAACGTTTACCTTCCTAACTACCTCTTTTATTGAGCAATTTGACTAAAACAATCATTTATAAATTCCTTGTCGACTATAAAAAAAATAGTAAAGTGATAATTCTTTCTTGTTTTCAATTAAATTAATGATGATTCACAATTAGATATAAATACACTACAATAATTTGAATTGTTCTTCTGTTATTAAATTTGCTGATTAGGTTTTGTACTTTGTATCCGGAGCTGTTTTTTGTTGTTTAGTAGGTCTCTGTCTATGATTCAATTTAACTATGTTATACTCGTATTGGTTGAGTCATTTCACATCATTTCATGTCATTTAACGAGTACGTGCGAGGAGAGCTCCAGGGACATCAAGAAAATGATCGTTGATAACTTTAGGTTTATTAAAGTGATCAGTAGGCTTAGCCAAAGTAACAATAAGAAAACGATAGCGAAGTTCGAAAAGAATAAAATGTATGGCATTGACATAAGCCGCGCTAAATCACGTGGTCAATCTTATGTCAATCCCATACATTTTATTCTTTTCGAACTTCGCTATCGTTTTCTTAATGTTACTTTGGCTACCGCCACAGGGCAGGGAGACAATGATTTATTGTGAGTCGGAAATTAAATTATGCTTTAAATTCTTCTAAAGAAATTTAGAGTAAGGCCTAAAACTAGACGGACTGGTGTAGTATAAAAAGACAAGAAAGAGAGAAGGACGTCTTTAGACACGGCCTCTCTCTTTCATGTCTTTTCATGATGAAAGAATGGAAGAAAAAAGTAAGGAAGGCTGTCCCCACCACCAACTACCACGTGGGTGGGACCTATAGCCAAGAAAAAAAGAGAGATTTTGGTTCAGACATTAAAGGTAGACCGTATCATACTATGACCGTGCTAGGAACGGAAAGTAACACGTCACAAACTACTATGCTACTTTACCACATTTGGCTTTGGTCATCCATCCGATGACCAGCCTTTGCCAAGGTTACTTAACCTCAGCACTCGCAGACCGGGCGCATGAACCGCTGCGCCATCAAGCTCCTATAACACTATGTCCACCACATCGTATTGATCGTATCAACAGCGTATCATACTCGTGCATAACGGTTTTAATGACAACCTTCAACAATTGTTGGCGAGAATATTTTGCCGGTGCCGATACGCTCCGTGCATGGCACGAGGCGGTTTCCGGCGGGTGATGGAACGGTCTAGTGGGGCTTATGCCCATTTTCACCATTGACCCCTAAGCCATGTTAGGTGACAGTTGTTGGAGCAAAACCGTCACCTAAAATGGCTTAGGGGTCACCTAAAACTTAGGGGACAATGGTGAAATCAGGCATTAGTCTCATACTTCTCAAAACAAGGAATACTTTTTGTCAGACAAAGAACTATTCTTTCTACGTTCCTGCACGGTCATGGTATGATACGGTCTAATGGGCAACCTTTCATCCTAATCTTTTTAATACGATAGCCAGCTGGCTAGCTGGCCACGATCATGTAATGGAATACGTATGTACTTATATGTATACGCCTCTAAAATTAGTAGTAATCGATTTGTAGTCACAGGTCAATCTTAGTCATTCATACGCGCATGAGTCATGTATCGAGAATACGATTATTGTTTTTTGTGCAAAAGATCAAAATGTCCAACGACCGACGGCACACATTATATTAAAATTATGCGTATTTATGGACTTTAACGATATTTTATAAAGTAGTGTATCCAACACTGATAACAAAACAGTAAATCAAGTAAGTATATGGGATCTTAGTAGAACAAATAAAATGTATTTTTACTAGAGAATTAACATTAAGTGAAGTAATATATCTAGTGCATACAGTAAGTATATTGTTCTACTGCAAAAGAAGGGCAGGCATAATCGCAACAATGATGGGTTTTGGCTCAATCACCTCGCTCGCTTAATTATGTTATGCGGGTTGGTGATCAAAATTTCGAGCTATGCGTTGGAGTTTTGAAACACACTTTGCCGGACCTGGGAATTGAACCCGGGAACCCCGGCTATCCGACCAAACACTTTACCACTCGACCACCGAATATTATATAAAACTATGATAATTTGAGTACACGTTACATTAAAGCGCCAGGTCCAGATATGCTGGTCATGCGAAATGATATTGAGATAATGTTCTTGACGCGCAGTTAGACGTTATCAAATGTTATATGATTTCTTTGTGTTAAGACTACAAAAAATGTTATTAATAAATATGTTTTCGGAAGATAAAACACCTGGTATTCAGCCAGTGGGTTAAGTGATACTACCCATAGTGCAAAGATTTATTTTTATTATTGTATTGTATGTTAGTCTGATTTAAATAATAAATTAATAAATACAAAATAGCAATAAATAATAATGCTGTATTCAGTTTTGATACAAATAGGTACGTATGTCATTGTAAATAAATAATAAAAGTTAAAAATGTTATTCAATAAATATGGACACAACTGGCCGTCAGGTTTGTTTTGATCAAAACATGTATTAAAAGTCTCCGAAGATTTCCATTCAAGTAAACAAAAGTAAGCCACCCACACAAAATTCTGATGTGAAAGTTGTTCTTACGGCACACAAATGCCTGCGCCTGCGCACAAACCTGCGTCGCATGAGAGTTTTCCACGCGAAGTGGTTGATTACACGTCTAAGTCGTTAAACATCGAGCAACGTAACATTATAGATTATTAAAGTTTTTCAATGAATAACCATTCATAAAAAGAAGCAATTAGCGCATGCTGCATTAGATTCTAATTCGCTGTATCTCCGAAGGGGCAGAAAGACACCGGTGTGCCAGAATGTATTTTTAAGTTTACACGAACAATATACTTACATTGAAACTATAGACATTATACATGTCATTTTAGATTATACTAGTGGTTTCCCAGTGGTCGAAATTCGACCGTAATTTTATTAAGGCTGCACGGATTGTATCCGAAAAATTTAAAAAGATATAATGTAAGTTTGGATTGGCACTGACAGATTTCGGCCGCTCCTCTTCCATTTTTAAAATTTTTGAAAAATAGTAGGTATACACTTGTGTGTCAAATACATGGTAGTGTGTGTAATATTTGTTTTATTGATTTAATGTATTTTTTATGCATAAATGCGCAATTTTCGTAAAAAGTTTTTGCTTCACAAACTTTGTACCCCTTTTTACGAAAATTGCGCGGACGGAGAAGTATAAAATTTCGCACACTTATAATTTATATAGAGAAGGAGTACAGAATGTTAATATTTTTTTTTAAATTATGCGTAAAAAATACATTAAATTAATAAAACAAACATTACACACACTACCATGTATTTGACACACACGCATAAGTAGGTATTTGACACACACGCTTAAATACTCTTTTCAAAAATTTCAAAAATGGAAAATGGCGGCCGAAATCTGTCAATGCCAATCCAAACTCACATTCCATCTTTTTGATTTTTATTGCGATACAATCCGCGCAGCCTTAATAAAATTACGGTCGAATTTCGACCACTGGGCGACCCTCAGAACAATAACTAAAGCTATATGATGGCTAAAATAAAAATCGTGCAACTATGTTTAGTTCCGTTCTATCTTATGACTAGAAAAGAAGGTTGGAGTGCGACAAATGGTTGACACTCAGTTTTTATTTTTTGTATTGTTATGTCAAACGGTCATCAGATAATCGGTGATCAAAAAAAATCTTTGAGTCCTTTATAAAGTCACTCACTATGATGACGTCACAAATCTGGTGACACCTTTGCTATTTTAGTCCGGTTTCTATAGCTTTAGTTATTATTCTGAGGGGCGACCACTAGCATAGATAAAACAGGAAGTCTTCCTTTTAACTTAAAATATATGTAAAAAATGTGAGTTACGTCTAGTGTTACGTCTGTGAAGAAAAGCCTATCCTTAATTTGTTCTGAGTGATACTGAGTGCGACTTTTATTTGCCATTCAAGCACGTTCACGGAAACAAGAACCGGGGGGTGATTTTTTAAAGTCACCGTTGATCTCGTAATTAAGAGCGTTTACGCCGTACACTAGCGCCGCCAATGAAAAAAAAAACATATCTAGTAATTAGAGATAGGAAATCAAATTATGCTCAACAAACTATCTGAATGAAGTAATTTAGCATTTTTACGTCACCTAATGAACACCTGACATGTTATGGTTTAGTAAAATATGGCGTCATAGTTAAAAGTGGCCGTAACGTCTTATTTAACTAAACCATAACATGTGAGGTGTTCATAAGGTGCCGTAAAAATGCTAAATTACTTCATTCAAATAGCTTGTTGAGCATAATTTGATTTTCTATCTCTAATTACTAGATATGTTTTTTTTTTCATTAGTGGCGCTAGTGTGCGGCGTAAACGCTCTTAAATGTGACATGAAATGTTACAATTTGATTTCTAAGATACATATCGTTTGATCGGTGTCAAAAATAAGTCACTTATGAGAAAAACGAGCACTCGTAATTGATATCATCACGGGAGAATTAGTCACCGGTTCAAAAATCGCCCAACAGTATGGAACCTCGTTTGTCTTAAGCTGCAGCGTCGCTTCAATGCGATATGATACAAATTCTCGTTTTGGAGAATTAAACTCACACTGAACTAGGTGTTGCCAGATGTCCCGCTTTTGGCGGGACGTGCCGTTTTTTGGCCCTCTCAGGACGCGTCCCGCCCGTGCAAAGCCGGGACGGACCGCTAGTAAAGTATAAGTAGATC
This sequence comes from Eudonia lacustrata, assembly GCA_947562085.1. NCBI lineage: Eukaryota > Metazoa > Arthropoda > Insecta > Lepidoptera > Crambidae > Eudonia > Eudonia lacustrata. The sequence goes on from OX387317.1 coordinate 23,946,248, forward strand.
TATAGACTTACGATTTTTATTTCAGTCCCGATTTTTTCGTCCCATTCCCGCTTTTTTACGGATCTGGCAACACTACAGTCAACTGTACCTACTTATCTCGCCACCACCGCACAAGACTTTTGTATTTGGAGAGTTTGCTGCTTGCCTCAACCTCATGAGACATTTCAGCGTCACCAGCCTTTTTTGGGGGCGGCGAGAAACATAAAGGGTTTCTCAAGCCGTGTGAAACGAAACACCGACAGGGGTTTTCTAGAGGGAACCGCATTACGCACTAGTGCGTGTCCCCCGTTCCCTACTAGATTCTCCGAGGGGTTCGGTTTGGATCAGGCCCGCAGAAGACTATTTCAATAATAACTTACCTTTATGTGCGTTTCCTGGAAGACATAAGGCCCCATCTGCACGACCTTCAGGACGTCGCCTTTGCCAGCCATGATGTCGTCCACGTTAGTTATGTTGAACATGAAGCACTCCAGGTACATAGGGATCGGCGTCTCCCGCCAGATGCCAAACGAAGTGGACGTCGGGGACAGGGTCATCATCTGGAAGCAACGGGAGGTTAGCCTCACAGCTTTTGTACTACCTATGTTGATTTGTGAATTTAGTGATTGAATTTCTTAATATTTTTATTATATTAGTTTCTGCATTCACAATGCTATATGTACCTAAGTAAGTAAACAGACTATAACTGTCCCACAGCTGGGCAAAGGCCTCCATCATTGAAATGAAGTCATTGCTACAATTGATGGGTAATGGCTTAATCACCACGCTTGCCAAATGCGGGTAGGTGATCACAAACCCGGGCTATGCATCGAAAAATCCGAAATACATTTTGCCCGACCTGGGAATTGAGCCCGTTAATATAAAAATAGCATTTCTAAATATTTTTGACGCTATAAATAAAGGAGGAACCGAGATGCCATTGCTAAGTTTCATGACGGACAGTTCTTCTGCAGAAGTGGCGTGCCATTTTACTGTTCATTACATTCTTTCTATTACCGTTGACTAATACTTGCCCAGTATAACGCGCAAAAGACTTGAAATTAGTTACGCTACTGAATAGCGACAACCCATAGTAGTTAACTAATCCTGAGTAAAAAACTTTAGCAGAAGAACACCTTCCGATTCGTACGTTGGTTACCCAACCCCTACCCAGGTAGGCATTGTTTTTTTATATTTTTTTATATTAATCGTACAGTCGAGCACACACTGGCAAAGCAACACTATATTTGGCAATGTTTGCAGTGGTACTTTAACAATTGATATGATCAACTGTACCTAATTGAACTCACATTAACTTCTAGACAACAACGCTAATAAACAGGCAATAATTTAATGTTTATTGCTATTCAATCTTATTCCAATTGCATAAGGTACAACATAACTGTAATTCCCTTCAGTGGTTAAAATAGTAGTAGTGCTTTATGTTACATACCCTTCGCAGTTGTGCCATGAATATGGATCCCCAATAAGCCGCCATCACGGCCCCGATGATCACCAGGGCGCTACCGATGCCCATTAACAGCCCACTCTTCTGTCCCACCATCTTGATTATGTTTTATTTAACTAAAAAGTATGTAAAAAATTTATAAAAGAAAGTACAATAGTCTATTGACTATTCAAAACCAAAAATTATAATTAATCATTTGTATTAGAGAAGCACATCTACAATTATGGTTTGTTCTGTAATATGTTACATTATGTATCATATTACATACATTGTAAAGATTTATTATCTGTCTTTGTAGCCAAAGCTATTTGAAAATAGTTTGTTCATTTTGAAAGATAGGGCTAAGTTGCTGGCTATTTTTATTTTAACTTTTATCAAACCTTTAAGATAGATAAGTTTTAAAGTATGTTTTTGTTTAGTTACACTACTTTTACAACTTTTTAAACATATAACTTAAGTTAGTTACTTTTATTTATACACATTGTATGTACACTAGGTAGGAGTAGGTACAATTTATAATTGTAATTTAGTTTTATATTAAATAAATACTCATGTCGAATTTTATTGTTCAGATTCATGTAGGTAGAAGTAGGGTATTATTTTATCAGAGGCATCAGGCTAAAGATCTGGAAAGTTAATAAAACATTTTTTAATTTACTTATTACTTTACTATTAAAAAGTTTTTATAATTAATTGATTCATTGTTTATTCAAAGGATTCCCCATTTTTTTCTAAACTATCAGAAATTCTAATTTAACATATAGTTTTGTACAAGATTATACACTTCTGGCTAGTTAGTTTAGTGTTTCCTATTATCGCTATGAGTCATAAAAATTAAGTAGGTTATAAAAGTAATCAAAAAAAGTTTATTTTGTTGCTAACAAATGATAATACCTACAGAAAATGTGTTGAAATATCTTCTTACAAGTCTGACTTAAACTCTCAATTTTTGACAATCGGGTTCAAAAGGCGAAGGTTCAAGTCCTACTTGTTGAAAAACAAACAATACTTTTTGCGAATTAAGCAGAATGAATAGTAGTGAGTTAGTTAATGGTAGGTACTGAATACTGTTTTGAAATTATAAAATCTATTAAAACGGTACTAATAAAACTGCCAAGAACTATAACTCAATTAAGTATACCAAGTATTTGCAAAGTGTAAAGTTCATAAGCAAAACATAGGAAGTAACTATCAGGGCCCTCGTTTAATTATCAATACTGCTATGTCCTACCTCCAACGAAGTATACACAACAGTCATAAAGTACCTACATGCTAAACACAATGCTAATACTGAGTTACTAAGAGATTTAAACAAAAACTATTTATAACACATTAACATTGAAGATTTGTGTATCTCTTTCCGGGTGTCAATAAATTGTTAATTTAAAGTTGTCTGTTAAAAAGCTTAACTATAAATCTGCAATGACTATCAATTTTTTTAATGATTAACAAAGAATCTTTTTAGGTTCACATTTTATATGTATACTTCTTTAATTTCAAATGTCTAGCACTTAAAAGAAACATTTTTGTTATTTTAGTAAACAGGTACCTGCTAACTTACTTTTTTTAAAGGCACTGTATTTTCTTTTCGTAAATACTATTATTTTAAATTCACTGCACCCCTAATTGCACAAAAAGTATATTTCACCACTATCACCTCATAAAAACTTAACATTATTTTATAAAAGATACAACACGATTTCAGTAAACATTGGTTAAATTAATATAACCAAAATTACATCCACTCAGCACAAAACTTTTACAGATCTAAAAAAACATACATTTTCGCCTTTCGGGCAAGCAAGCGGCTTGATGTCAGATGGATGACAGCAGCTGGCTATTGTCAAATTTAACAGAAGTCAGCTGATTCGACTGCGGTCCGAATCGTTCAATTAATCTACAGCATGATTACTAATTTACCGGTCGTTGTGGAGATCCTTTGTCCAGCAATGGACGTCTTTTGGCTGAGATGATGATGATGATGATGAAGATAATTACTAAAACCCACCCAAATAAGAAAATACCTATTGAGAACTAATCATTTTAACAAATAATAGAGTAATCAAGTCAGATTTTATGTAGATTACGTTGATAGCCAGGCATATATACGTCCTACCCCGCCCACCTAATAAAGTAAGCGAGACTATATTTTATCATTATCTACAGACTAATTATTATACGTTAGTAGGTATTATTGGGCATTCTGGCTCAAATCAACACATCGGCGTTCGCTCTAGTGTTGTGTAGTACGCGTACTAAGTAGGTACTAATAGGTAACGATACTCGGCACTGTACGAAAAGAAACGTTACTGAACGCAAGCTCTTAATCGGACAGTCAGACTATTAGTACACCGTCTCCCGCTAGTCGCTACACTCGACTCGAGTACTTAATGTTGCTTGTCCGAATTACTCCGAATGTCCGAGAGCGAAGGAACAAACGTACTGTATGTATGTACGAGAAAGCGAGATATTTGTTGCAATCGCTATCGAATACACACACATTATGCGAGATAGCAAATCAATCGCTTACGCCGACCGTGCGTTTTATTAATAGAAAATCTTGCTCAGCTGTATTTAGCACTAAGATTACTAAAATTGTACAAAAAACAGCTAGTGTGTAGTGTGAGCTTAGAATAATAATTATTATTAATCTAAGAGTGTGAGCGAGTGATCGCGCTTTGTTAAAGCGCCCTGACGTAATTGAGTATTTGAGTCTGTGCGTAATAACGTCTAATATTTATTGAATAGCTTTACCCAGTTCAAACATACACTTAAATAATTTTAAAATGATTTGAAAAAAGTGGCTACTTTTGGCAAAAAAAAGTTTTAAAGCTATTTAGTTGGCTGATATGATAAGATAACAGTGCCAAAATAAATTAAAACAGCAGTGAGTCTATAGAGGATAGCGCACTGACCTCTATCATATTATACATTACAGTATACTTACATTAGAGGTCAGCGATATAGATAGGTAACGACTTTATTTCCGTGTACTGTTAGGTACTATTAGTACTAATAAGGTGTACTAGTACTTTACTCGGACTGTACTAGTACATTACTAAACCGAAAAGTGTCCGATTAAGCACAAGCCTAGTTCGCTCCGCTCTCACTGCGTTGCTCCGTTTCACTTATCACCACCGCCGCCGCCGATATGTTGATTTGATCCAAACTTCCCAATAATATTTCAGTAAAAAATCACTTTTTCGAACGTTCAATCGATCGCTGCCCGGTGCTGTTGATTTTTGAGCCAGACTTCCCAATAACATTTCAGTAAACATCACTTTTCGAACGTTTAATCGATTGCTGCCCGATGCTAATATTTTGTAAAAATTAGTAGTGGTTAGTGGTGTAGGTAGTAAAAATTAGCATCGGACAGCGATAAATCAACAACCTATCCGTGAAACGGAGTAAAGCAGCGAAATAAACTTTACTTTCCGTTCAAACGATCGCTGTAACGAAGTGAACATCACTTTTCGAAAGTCCAATCAATTGCTATCTGATAATAATTAGTACCCAACGCTTATAAAACATCCACATTCACGCATTTGTGTATGCGTGAATGTGGATGTTTTATAAGCGTTACACAAACACACATCTTCTGACAAATAAAACTAAACTTATCTACCGTTGGAATCACAGTAATGAACCAAAAACTTACCAGATATTGCGATGTATATATCATAGCAATTAAACTCATTTAGTTGAAACTCTTGAAAGACAGTAGTCATTGGCAAGTTGAACATAGTTCAATGAAATTTGTCAAACAAAAAGATTCGCTAAAGTTAGACTGCATCATTCCTGCATCATCGAATGAGCCAAAGCGGCATGAAAACTTATTGCCGTACACAATATGTTGTATTGTTTGTGGCCCATCAAATTGTAGGAAGCTCAATTTAGTAATTAGTTTATTAATGCATGAAGATGGTCCACGATTTAGTAACCTACATGTGTATTCTAAATCTTTATATCAAGCTAAATACTTATATAGGTACCTAGAAAATGTTTTATATATGGTGCTGGGTACCTACATCGTACTACAAATATAACCATATTAGTGAAATCTTGAGTCCACATGAAGCTTTACCAGATTCGATTATTATTTTTGATGACGTTGCATGTGAAAATCAAAACAACATTATTATTATTAATTATTGATTATTTTGCTATGGGACGTCCTAGGAACATTGATTGTTTTTTTATAAATCAGACTTAAACAAAGATACCTAAACAACTTGTAAGGGATAACTCCAACCTGATTATTGTTTAAAGAAGAGCATAAGACCTGGATTTCTTTCATAACACAAGTTACCCTAAAACCTATGCAAATAGGTCTAAATTGTAGTCAAAGTTCAAAATCATCCCTATTCACCCCGTTTTACGGTATCAGACCCAACATGCTCTATGCTCATCATAAACATGTTTCAAATTAATATCGTCTTGTTTAATGTAGTAAATGGCAACTGAAGTTAGTGTAGCCAGGTTGTGAGAAATATTTAAAAATATGCCTTGTACCTATTTCCCCTGTATCCGGGGTCAATAGAGACGCCATATGTGAGAATAGGGATATTTGGCCAGGGCTGTCACCTACTTGAAAAATAATATTCAGTTTTGAAATATGAAATGATATCTACTTTATGTTCTTTTTATATTACTTATATTTTTTACTTAGTTTTTATATCGAAAAAATAAAACAAACATTCAGAAAATAGTCTTTTTATTAATTAGGTTTTACCTAATCAAAATAATCTCTTGTAGGTTTAAAATTACTAAAATCACATCTTCATAAACTTAGGAACATCATACACAACTTAAAAATAATTAAAAAATCACTTACTGTTAGCGATGCGAATGTTATTTATTTGTTTAATTTTATATTTTATTTTTATTTATGTCATTAACGGTAGCTATTTAAAATTAAGTTACGGAAATGTTTGCAATATAGTTAAAGTTTGTAAAAAGGCCGCGCGACGGCGCGGCGATCGCTTACTCGATGTACTTCTATGCTTAGGAGGCGCGCGACGTACGAGGTGCGGGGTTCGATCCTCCCTCCCTTTTGAGACAGTACTGATCACAGCTCCAAGTACAACGCACGGCTCCTATGCTCACAATTTTTTTACTTTGTCAAAGTACCTACATTTTTGGAAATATAAACTCTTTCGGTGCAATTTTGGATTTTCACTCGAAATACTTTCACCGTGACCCCTACAAGTGGTCCATCGAGACGGATCTTCATGTTTAATACTCCGCCAGCGAAGAAAACCATGGTGAACACCCGCAGTACTACGAGTAAGCAGCTGGACATCGAGAGACAGAAGGAACTTCAAGCAAAGTCACTAATGGATACCAGAGCACAGGAAACGCCACAGCCTACACCTGCAACAAAAAATGATGAGTACAAGATGAACAAATTATGTGCCGGTAGTGTTGTGAAATCGGAACGATATGTTTGTGACAAACCGAATTCGCATGCATCGCGCCACTCGAAGAAATCTTCATCGTCTTCTATTCACGCACAGAAGAAAAAGCTGGAATTAGAGGCAGCTAAGGCGAAAGCACGCATTGAAATGGAGCTGATTGACAAGAAATTGGCGGCAGACCTCGCCGAACTTGATGAAGAATACAGTCCACCATCGGAAACATCGGAGCAGAAACTTGGTGCTGGAAGTGATATAGACAGGTGGGTGGAGCGCAGTCAACAGGAGCTGGAGCTGCAGCATGCTACTATGCTTGGAAAAGACAAGAGCAAGCCGCACACGTCGGGTTTCGCCGACACAGATGGTCCAGTTCAACAGCTAGCAGCCGCACTTAAAGATATGGTCACCTCCTCCACTAACCAGCAGAATAATAATCTTTTAAGTCGTCTTAGTACACCTAGAGATCTACCTACTTTCTACGGAGAACCAATGCAATGGCTGCAGTTTAAACACGCATATGAAGAATCAACCGAAGTGTGTACATTTACTGAGAAAGAAAACCTTTGGCGGTTACGCAAGTGTTTACGTGGTCCCGCTCATGATGCTGTAGCAGCCTTACTTATGAGTGGTACGTCACCTGCAGTCGTGATGTCAACTTTGGAGCTACAGTTCGGGAACGCCGAAGTCATATTATCACGCATCACGATCGACATAAAGAAGATGTGTAACCTATCACCTGATTACCACCGAGAAATAGTACCATTCTCCATTAAAGTAAAGAACTATGTGGCGGCGGTACGAGCACTTGGCCATGAAGAGTACTTACAAGGCATGGGGGTAGCTTCTATTGTATTGTCCAAGTTACCTACTACCCTGGTCTCCAAGTGGGCAGACTACAGTTACCCGCTCATCTCCGTCGGCTCGCCTAAGTCAAGATTGGATTTGCTATCAGATTTCCTCACTGAAGAAGCCGTGAAGATATCTACATGCAGTGCTACTTTGTTGCAACCGAAGACAGACTCTAATTTTAAACGTAAACAATATGATAACGTGAACAATACACATACAGTTTTAGTGCAAAACGAACAAAGTGACGCGAGGTGCCGTTATTGTCGTACGTCTAATCACAAGTTAACTGAGTGTAAAAGGTTTAAAAAATCGATGCGCAAAGACAGATGGCTACACGTTAAGCGGTTCGGTATTTGCTATAAGTGTTTACTAACGCATCACCGTAGGGAAACGTGTCCCGCTCCTAACTGCGATGTTGACAATTGTGGGCAGCCTCATCACCGTTTGTTGCACTACATACCGCGTCAGGACCCTAGTGTATCTGTGCCCGTGTTTGAAACTGAAATTCCATCTGAAACAGTAACTAATGTAAACTTTAGCGGCTCCGTATTGTTAAAAGTCATGCCTATAGACATTCGCGGACCGAACGGAATCGTAAGTGCTACTGCTCTGCTTGACGACGGGTCAACTGTCTCGCTAATAAGCTCCGCCCTAGCCGCACAGGTGGGGCTGAGCGGCCGGCGGGAGTCTCTTCGTGTGCGTGGTGCATGGAACAATACTACACTGGTATGCGAATCTCAGATTGTAAACTTAACTCTAAGCGGTGTTGATAATTCTTTGTTTACTATTAATGCACGCGTTGTAGATGATCTTAATTTGCCTAAGCAAAATTTAACTTCTATTAATTGTAAAAACTTTAAACACTTACATAACATTTGCCATAACTTTTGTAGTGAACAATTGAAACCTCAAGTTTTAATTGGACAAGACAATTACCATCTTCTCTTACCTTTGGAAACTAGGGTGGGTAGCTCAAATGAACCCTGTGCCACCCGAACTCCTCTGGGTTGGTGCCTGCATGGAAGGGTACCTGCCCACTTACCTGGCCCCATACGTCACTCCGCACTGTTTGTTACTAGTGACGACATGGAAACTGAAAGTATTCTACGTGAGCTTCATGAAGATGTACGGAGGTCGTTCTCTATTGAGTCAATGGGCGTATCAGCTAAACCTAGACAGAACTCGGAAGACTTGCGCGCTGAGAGCATCCTAGAACGAACGTCCACTCTTATTGATGGTCAATGGCATGTTGGCTTACCGTGGAAGGATGAGAGGTGTGTGATGCCAGATTCATTCCCAACTGCTATCTCTAGACTCAAGGGAGTGGAAAAGAAGATGAAGAAAAATAACGAGTATGCACAGAGGTACACAGAACGCATACAACATTTATTTGAGAACAAATACGCAAAGAAATTAAGTAACTTAGATGTTACACCTAGAACATGGTATTTGCCACACTTCGGAGTCGACAACCCGAATAAGAAAAAATTAAGGTTGGTTTTTGACGCAGCGGCTAAGACTAGCGGCGTGTCACTTAATGATTATTTACTAAAAGGGCCCGATCTACTCACTTCTTTATTCGGCATAATGTTGAGATTTAGAGAAAACCGAATAGCCGTTTCAGGCGACATAAAAGATATGTTCCTCAGGGTTAAGATAATACCAGAAGACCAAAATGCCTTCCGATTTATATACAGCGAAGAACCTGGACAGATTTGTACATATGTCATGACCTCGTTAATCTTTGGTGCCAATTGTTCGCCTTTCGTTGCTCAATATATAAAAAATAAAAATGCAAAGCGGTTTGAGACGTCTATGCCTTCTGCAGCAGCTGCTATATATACTCAACATTACATGGATGACTACATAGACAGTTTACCCGATGAACAAACTGCAATAAAATTAGTCCATGACGTCATATCCATTCATAAGGAGGGCGGTTTCGAAATGCGCAACTTCACCAGCAATAGTAAAAGCGTATTGGATAGTCTTCCGAAAGACAAATTTGGCGAGGCAGCAGTACACTTTAAAATCGGACAACAGTATGAGGGCGAACGCACGCTGGGTTTAATATGGGATCCAAGCGACGATACATTGAGATTCGACGTGTCTTTTAAACGTATTCCGGAGAATATAATTAATGGAACACAAAGGCCTACTAAAAGGGACATGCTAAGTGTCATAATGTCAATATTTGACGTATACGGCTTCCTATCACCATATACTGTAAGCGGGAAAATCATATTGCAAGAAACCTGGAAATTAAAAATCAGCTGGGACGATTACGTAACCGACACAATATTTGCTAAGTGGTGTAAATGGATCACACTACTACAAACGTTACGTCACGTGCGCCTGCCCAGATACTATGCGAATGCAACAGCGAATGCAAGCACGAGCGAGACAGATAGTAATGCAAAACCGGTTCCCATTCTGCCTGCCGCGCAGCCACAGCGCGGAGCTCCCGTAGCTACGATAACAGCTGATGGTTATAGACGCCTACAGTTGCATATATTTACGGATGCATCTACGAAGGCGACGTGCGCCGTCGCGTATTGGCGTTGGCTATGCAATAATGATTGTGTACAAGTAGCATTTATATCAAGTCGATGCCGCGTCGCGCCTGTCAAGCCCGTATCAGTACCGCGCTTAGAGCTACAGGCTGCTGTGTTGGGTGCTAGACTGGCTGAAAGTATAATAAAAGAACATAAAATGAAACCTATAAAAAAAATATTTTGGTGCGATTCCAGCACAGTACTGGCATGGATTCGTAACGACGCGCGCAACTATAAACAATATGTCGCGCATCGTCTTGGCGAAATAGACGAACTTACAGATATAAATGAGTGGAGATACATACCAACGAAGCTTAACGTAGCCGATGTCGCTACTAGAGAATCCTACGATTGTTCCATTTTAGAAAAAGAATGGACACATGGACCTACCTTTATGCGCAGCGATGAAAACCAGTGGCCCAGCGACTTGAAGTTTGTCGATTCTGAAAGAAAAGAAATAGAATTAGAAATGGCATACGTAAACACTACACATATAGAAAACAGAGTAGCTAACTTACCTGTACCTGACGTCACTAGATTTTCTTCTTGGCTTCGCTTACTTCGGGTGACTTCCGTTGTACTGAAATATATAAATAAATGTAAGAAGCTAAATTACGAATGTGATAATATTATGGAGAGGGCTGAAGTACTATTACTGAAGCAGTCACAAGCGCTGTCATTTGCCAAGGAAATAATGGAAATAAAAAACAATAGATGTGTATCAAAAACCAGTAAAATACTTACCTTATCGCCTTACCTTGACGAACATGAAGTCCTGCGCATTGGTGGCCGCATTGGTGCTGCAGCTGGAGTACTGCCGGAAACAAAGAACCCTATAATATTAGATGGGAGCAGTTACATAGCTAGATTGATAGTTCGATATTATCACCACTACTATGCTCACGGTAACCAGGAGACGGTAGTAAACGAAGTAAGGCAAAAGTACTGGATAACAAGATTGAGACCTGTAGTTAAAACCATAGCATCTCAATGCATGACGTGTAGAATAAAGAAGAGTAAACCGGAAGTACCAAGAATGGGTGACTTACCCGACGCACGGATGGCCCATCACCAACGTCCCTTCACATACTGCGGCGTAGACCTCTTTGGCCCTATGGAAGTCACAGTGGGAAGACGGAGAGAAAAGAGATACGGCGTTCTGTTTACTTGTTTAACCGTGCGAGCCATCCACCTAGAAGTTGTGGTTACACTTACCTCCGACTCCTTTATAATGGCACTAAGACGGATGGCAGCGAGACGCGGCTGGCCTCAGTATTTATACTCGGACAACGGAACAAATCTGAGAGGAGCAGATGCGGAATTGAAAAGATCAATTCAATGTTTAGATGAAGAGGTCCTGAAAAACGAAGCTTTGAACCACGGCACTATATGGAAATTTATACCGCCTGTGAGTCCACATTGGGGTGGCGCCTGGGAGAGGCTTATTAGGAGTGTGAAGAACAGCTTGAAAGTTGTTCTGAAAGAACGCGCTCCAAAAGACGAGACTCTAAACACGCTCCTAGCTGAAATAGAAAACATAGTCAACAGTCGGCCATTGACTCATGTCTCTGTAGACCATAACGACCCTGAAACCTTAACCCCTAATCACTTCCTGGTGGGTTCATCTTCCAGTTTACCCCACATTGGAAGTTTTGATGATTCGGATTTGTACTTGCGAAAGCAATGGCGAATTTCACAAAGGCTGGCAGATATGTACTGGCGCAGATGGATAAAAGAAATTTTACCAGACATGCTGCCGCGCACTAAATGGCAAAAAGAAGAGCGAAAGTTACAAGTGGGCGATCTAGTACTAGTGGTAGACCCAGATAGTCCCCGCAACATGTGGCCGAAAGGTTTAGTACAGGAAGTACTCCCCGGCAAAGACGGCCGAGTACGAATGGCTAAAATAAAAACAAAAACAGGTGTTCTTACTAGATCTATTACGCGCATCGCTCGAATTCCAATTGATGAATAGTGCTGCTGAGGCAGCACTAGGGTGGGGCATGTTAGCGATGCGAATGTTATTTATTTGTTTAATTTTATATTTTATTTTTATTTATGTCATTAACGGTAGCTATTTAAAATTAAGTTACGGAAATGTTTGCAATATAGTTAAAGTTTGTAAAAAGGCCGCGCGACGGCGCGGCGATCGCTTACTCGATGTACTTCTATGCTTAGGAGGCGCGCGACGTACGAGGTGCGGGGTTCGATCCTCCCTCCCTTTTGAGACAGTACTGATCACAGCTCCAAGTACAACGCACGGCTCCTATGCTCACAATTTTTTTACTTTGTCAAAGTACCTACATTTTTGGAAATATAAACTCTTTCGGTGCAATTTTGGATTTTCACTCGAAATACTTTCACCGTGACCCCTACACTTACTAAAAGAAACTCAAAAGCCATCGTATGTAACAACGACATTTTTAAAACATTAAATCTTTAAGAATACAAACATTTATAAGTAAACATAAATTAATTAAATGTTTATATAATTTTTAACGCAAATTTTGTTGCGAACAAATTACAAAAACACAAATGTTGCTTGCCTACTTCTTAACTGATCTTTAGTATTTGTAAAAATATTATGATCGGATGTTAATGACGGTAGTTGTTAACATTGAATGGGCGCCTTTGGCTTTCAAAGTAAAAAGTAAATAGTGTTGAATAATTTCGGCGGGCTGGTTAGAACCACGATAGCTCAATTGGAAGAGCACCTGACCCGGTATGTCAGAAGGGTGCAGGTTCAAACCCTGCTCGTGGAAATTTTTTCAACATTTGTGTTTTTTTTTTTTTTTTTTTTTTTATAAATTAATTAATAAATGTCAATACTTTCAAAATCTTCCAGCTAAGCTAGGTATCAATCATATAAACAAAAATGAAATATTAAAAAATATATAAGTACGTACCCTATTAATTATCAAAAATTACATAAAATAGAATTAAATAAAACCAATCTTTTAATGAAACTTAGAAATCACCTTAGGTCTTAGGCAACAATGACATCTAGATCACCTATATTAAACATACACGTCTCCTTGTTCCATGTTATTTTTTGTATTTACCTAAAAATATACCATTAGTGCTGTTTTAAAATAAAAATCTGTGTGCAAACCCTGTTCCTATTAAAACATTACCGTTTCCATATCGTCTCTATCGAACCATAAGGCGTGCCTATTTCCCTCATTAGCCGTTCCTATTCACCCCTTTCCCGTCCCTATTTTCTGTGAAACTAAGTAAAAATCAAGTAGGTAAGGTTAATAATTTATTCTAAAACTATTAAAAATATATACTTACCCACTTGAATACAGGTTCCCCGTTATATTCTCCTCTATTGGTCACTGTCCAGTAATTATTTTGTCGTGAATTACGAAGGTCACAGACGGAGGACCCAAAAAAAACCAAAATTATTTTAATAAACTAAATTTTAATTGATAGAAATTACAATAAAGTGACTATGGCTAGGTCTGTTCGATGCTAGATACAGAATGACGAAATAATTAAATAAAGTAAATGTTGCAAGTGGCGTAAACGCGTTGTCAGCAGAAACGGTCACTTAGGCACCGGTGGTGGCTTGAAAGCGTTGTCAGCGAAAACGATCACGTAGGCACCGGCGACTAGGTCGATGCATGCCTTGCGTATTGCGTGGAGAGGTATGACGTAACACCTCCCCCATTAGATCAGCAATTATTTTGTAGCCTTCAGGTGATAAAATATTGCTGAGGGTTTTGCCTGGCTTCTGGGCTTCCCAGGTTCTTCATAGATTCTATCTCCAAGAGATGGGTCGGATGCTGAGCGTATCTTGTTGGCTGTGTAGCGGCGAAAGATGAAGAAGACGATGAGTGCGACTACACCTAGTAGGATGATGGTGTAAATCGGGATGGTTGTATGATATAGGTAGTCAGACGGAGTTTGCCTCAATTGTAGAGCAGGCAGTGTTTTAACTTTATGTTGGGCATCGTGTAATATCCTGAGATCAATCGAGTTAAGATTCACGTGTGCTGTTTCTTCTCGTGGTCTCTCGGTGTCGATGGAAAGTTTGGTTATCTTCAACGGTCTGCCTTCAACTTGATCATTGGTGTTGGTTATAGTGAATTCCGGTGTGAACAGGAAGCAGTTGATGGGTAATGTAGCGAGATAACTTCCGCTGAGCAGATTGTAATCTTCCTTGCCGCATACCGTATGTACCCTCGTAGTGTTAGGGAACGATATGATATAATGTTTTTCATCCAACTCTTCCATGGCCGTCTTAGATAGACTGATAGTGATGATGTCGCAGGACTTGTCGAGATGCTGGTCCATGATGAGATGCTGAATACAGTCCGATCCTTGTTGAAGCTGGTGATGCATCTTCTCGCAGAGATACCAGTTATTGTACTTCGGGCATTCTGCCTCTATGTACACGTAACCTTTCCTGTTGGTTGCTATTAAAGGATAAGGAGGAATTGGGGCCTGGTTATGTTTATTGGGAGCCATACATAATCTATATAAGTCGAAACTATTTTCTGTAAATATAGGTAATTTAAAAACTATTACAACTTGGTTACCTGAATAATAGTAGCCTGGCCTAATAAGATCACAGTATTCCCTAAGTTCTAAATCAAGGATATGATCCTTACCATAAATTTTTATTAACTTTAAAATCATCTTATCTAAAATATCAATTCCTATCATCGAATGATGCGGACTGGAAGCATGTATAAAGGCTAACATATTCTCTATTCTAATTATCTCATTTAATACTTCATCTACGTTTTCAGTTGTAATACTAAGATGCTGGGCAAACTTAGCATACTTTATAAGGCTAGAATCTCTATAAGCTTGATTGTCTAGGATTAACTGTATAGTTTCATTTATCTTAGATTGATTTTCAACTAGCTTAGTGATTATATTAGAATGCTCGACCATCCACTCTTTACTGAGACTGACATGACTGTTAAATTCCTGAGTGATCTCATCATTATTATTTTGGAGAATTTTGATTGCATTATCGTATCTTACAGCATTTGAATGATCTAAATTTCCTGTAACGCTCTTAATAAATGAACCTAAGCCGTCAATGAGACCTCTCTTTATACGCCTTGGCTTTAATGTATCTAAGTGTTCAGTAACGGTCACTAACTTATTATTAAGATATTCTATTTGAAGCTCGTAAAGCATGTAAGTATCATTACGTAACCTAAGTTTATAATCTACTAATTGTTCCTGTAATAACCTAATTTTCTGTTCAATATCGTTAAGCTCAATGTACTGTAGAAATGCATGATGGTGAGTAATGAGCCGGGTTTCGCCCAAACGAAACGGTAATAATCAAGGGCCTTAGCAAGGCTCTCAAGTGTTATCTCCTGATTGGTCCCTTGGGACGTTATCAAAGGAGCAATCAGGACCAGTAGCACCCTGTAACAATTGGGCACTTTTAGGAACTCTTTTAAGACGATTCTTAGCGACGGGACCACGTTTTCGTGAGGTGTATATATGTATCGGTAGATTGGCGAGAACTGTATCCTGACTATACCTAGGGGCTAGCTTCTGGCGACTCGCTAGAGGGTTGCTAACAAATATACGCTGCTGGGGTTCATAGACTATCTCTGGATCGTATAGGATACCTCAGAAATAACCAGGTTCACTTTCAAAACTTATTTATTTAACTAAAACTTATTTGAATATTCCAAATTTATTGCACCAACCAAAACTTATTATCTTAATCAAAACTTATTGCTCAAAACTTATTTTTAGCAGCGAGACTGTTCACTAGCTATCGCACGACTGCTTGGCGTCAACTCTCCAACCAAAGTAGCCGCTCCGCCGCTGCCATCGGCCAAGTGCCGCCATTCCACTCCACTTTTACAAACTGACATTGACAGACAAAGTATTACCAGTCGGCAGAACAAACTTATACCTTTTTATTGATTTTATGTTTCTAACGAATACAAATCAAATACACTGGGCCGCAAAAATTCCGGGTCGCTTATAAAAAGTGTGATAGTTTCTTAACTACACAACACAAACTAGTGAAACTGTAGTATGTTATAGATGACTGACTTAAACATAAAAGAAAATACATAACACGTTTGTAAACTGTATAATTTTATTTAAGTACTAAAAAATACAAAAAAAACACTTCTTTTGACAACAAAAATATACAACACAGTTAATCTGCAAAATGAAAGCTTTTCTGTAAATTTAATATCTTGTATTTCCTCCACGAGCCCGTATCGCTTCATTAAGACGATGTGGCATGCTGTAAATCAAATTTCTAATACGGTTTTGGTCTATGTTTGACCATTCTTCTACTAGCGCACTTCTTAACTCACGTAAGTTAGCTGCAGCTGGAGAGCGTTGTTTAACACATCTCCCGAGCTCGTCCCATAAATGCTCTATGGAATTTAAGTCTGGGCTGCGACCTGGCCACTCCATGCGGGTGATACCGACGTCTTGAATATACGCGTTGGCCAAATGTGCTGTATGTGGTCGCGCATTATCGTCCATAAAAATGGAATTTGCGCCCATATTTACCAAGAAAGGACCAGCATGCTCATTTATAATCTCCTTTACATATCTGGGAGCTGTCAGAGAACCGTTTTCTATAATTACTAACTCCGTACGATCCTCTGAAGATATCCCAGCGCAAACCATTATTGATCATCCACCGAATGGCACCTTTTCCTCAAAACACGCTTGACGATAACGTTCATTTGGTCGCCTATATACTCTTCGTCTCCCATCGTGTGCGAATAAACAAAATCTTGACTCATCGGAAACATAACCCTGGACCAATCTTCATCTGTCCATCGGACGTGTTCTCGAGCAAACCGCAACCTGGCAACTCGATGTTCTCTGAGTAATTTAGGGCCATTTGCTGGCCTATAAGGCTTTATATCAGCTTCCCGAAGTCGCCGCCGGATCGTGTCAGAGCTTACATTGTTGTGGTGAATTTCTTGAAGGCTATTTCGGACCTGAATAGCCGTGAAATGTCGATTTCTTAACATAGTGCTCACGATGAATCGGTCTTCTCGTGTAGTTGTACACCTTGGCCTGCCATTCCCTGGTCTCCTAATGTTCATGCCGGTCTCTTGAAATCGCTGGAGTACTCTTTAGACCGTGGATGAAGATACACCTACTGTTCTAGCAGTACTCCGCTGACTCCTTTCTTCTTGTACCATGGTGATAATTCGTGTACATTTTTCAGTAGATAACGACATGTTAGTGCATGGTTGATGCACAAATTACTGTGACCAGCCAAAAAAACTGTTTATGATGACAGCTCGGTTTGAAACAAAAGCGAGAAAATTGTCTAATCCAAAAATTTTAATTTAGATATTTTTCAAAAATCGGAATTTCTTTTTTTGAAGCTGTAACTTGTTCAAATGCAACCTCTTTTGATATCTATAATAAGCGTCACAAATCTGCCTATAACATATTATTTATACGAGGGACCTTTGTAAATAACTTTGGGAGATATCGCGGTTTTTCTAAATGACCCGTTATTTTTGCTGTCCAGTGTATATTAACTTCAATTAAATAAAAACCCTACATTCGACCGTCCTGACAATGTGGATGTCCTCATACACAAGCCTGGTGGCAACCCTACACTCGGCCGTGGTACTCATACATCATTACATTTACATTACAAAAAAAAATACACAAATAAAGTAAATACAGTAAATAATTCATTCTAGAACATCATTACAGTACCGTCTGATTTTATATAGATGAAATCTATAAACAATACATAAATATGCCTTTATTATTATTACAGTAACAGTAAGTAACTCATCTCATTTTATTCATTTTCTTTCTATTACATAGTTAGATCACATGAACCAATCTTATTCTCACGTCTAATCAGTGTACCTTAGAATAATCTATACATAATACATAAATAAACCTTTATTATTATCACAGTAACATCCTCATCTCATTTTATCCATTTTCCTTCTATTACATAGTTAGATCACATGAACCAATCTTATTCTCACGTCTAATCAGTGTACCTTAGAATAATCTATACATAATACATAAATAAACCTTTATTATTATCACAGTAACATCCTCATCTCATTTTATCCATTTCCCTTCTATTACATAGTTAGATCACATGAACCAATCTTATTCTCACGTCTAATCAGTGTACCTTAGAATAATCTATACATAATACATAAATAAACCTTTATTATTATCACAGTAACATCCTCATCTCATTTTATCCATTTCCCTTCTATTACATAGTTAGATCACATGAACCAATCTTATTCTCACGTCTAATCAGTGTACCTAAGAATAATCTATACATAATACATAAATAAACCTTTATTATTATCACAGTAACATTCTCATCTCATTTTATCCATTTTCCTGCTATCACAATCTTGCCGTATTTCTCAGAAATCTCGTTAAGGATGGGGTTTACTTCGACACTCATGCAGGCACCAAGTAAAACCTCCATTTGACTTTACGAAGGCAATGGTACCAATATGGTCAATGTGTACGGCATGAATTGATACTTCTACTTTCGCAATGGGGTCGAGGTGGAGTAGACCTTCCTGACTAGCGTTGCATTTTACGTTACTTTTGACCATCTCATGTTACTTCCATGTTACACGACTCAAAATGTTACTTTTACGTTACTTTGAGAGCTTGATAAAAATATAGGTAGGTACCTATAATTAAATATTTTCCAGCATTCAAAGATAATCGTGAAACGGAACGCAAGATAGTTTCATCTTCTTTTGTTTATTTACTTTTTGTCAATTTTCTTTTCTTTCTTACGAGGTAGCGAAGGAAGCTAACGAACTTTGAAAACAAAGTTCGATAATTTATTACTTTTATTACTTCGATCAATAAGTTTTAATACTACTGATTTCTGAAGGAAGGCACTGACCTCGGTCATACCGGTGGTATACCTAGCATTGGAGGTTAGGGAAGTCACTTTCGTTATTTTAACCTGTTTTTATGTGACAATAAATAATAATAAAAATAATAGGTATAGATACTTATTGAATTATACAACATTGGATCCATTGTTTTTCTTTTCTTTCGAAGCTTTAAGAATGGAATAGAAAGTTTTTTGTGTAATCAAGTGCCTTAAGTGGTATATAGAAATATAATAAATAAAAAAAATACTTAATGTTACTTTTCTCGTGAAAATGTTACTTTTTGAACAGCCTCGTGTTACTTTTGACTATGGAACTACTGGAAACGCGATCATTGGAGTTATTTTTCGCGTAGGCGCACTCAATACACGCGTTCACGTACTTTTTACGAATCGTGACATTTTAACAAACCAATAGTTGTTCTCAATTTGGTCTAGGGTCTTCTCGACCCAAAGTGGCCAATATCACCATGGTTCATACCGCACAACCACCACCTCACACTTTAAAGTTTTGAACGCCGACTGCTGACTTTCACCATACTCCCACACTGCATTTCAGTACATTCTCCGGCCGTGGAAAACGTGTGTCAATTACCTTATTCACAAAATCTATTCTTTCTGCTCTACAGATCAAGGATTTATGAGGCATCTGGCATAAACTTGAACACGGCAATACCATAACATTAATACACCCTATAACGGAGTGATAAACGCCTCCACATATTAATATACGGTAATTACGGTATTGTTCGTTAGGCTTCCCTGCAATAATTATGTTTTAAAAAAACATTACCGCTAAACTGAGAGTCAGTTTGACACTTCACTGAAGCTGCACCGTAAAGTTTGACTGCTCCAGTCGTCCTACTTATCAACAACTCTTCATTATCAACTTCTAAGTTAATTGGCATTTCATTGTTAATGTCAAAAAATATTGCAACGTGGACGCATTTTTGTACACTATTATATGTGACTGCTCTGTGTAGGACTGACCTATCAGTAAAGGCAAGTTTTTTTGTTTTTTTTTGCAAGTTGTCACTAACGACTGATATGAGCCGTTACCAAAACCTTTCAGTAGAGATGGGATATTATCATGAAATAATCCTAAATCATAGGCAGCAGATTTTTTTGTTAATAAAGTGACGTCATTACCGAAATCGACAAATGCTTTCAATGGCACGCCGTTTGCTGTAACTTCCTTCGTGAACTTTAACTTTCAATTCAAATCAGTCAGTACGTTGATTTACGGAATCTATGAAAATTGTCTTTTGTATACCATAACCCCCGTATTAATAATTTTCTATAGGCTCGTTAAATGACATGGACAACATATTGCGTTCCAATTACAAAACAGCAATAAATGTATTAAATTACTGAAATAGAAAATAAATTATCACGTAATTATTAACCTCTCTGAATTTGTAAGGGTTTTATTTAAAAATAATTAGTAATGCTAGTTCAGTTATTATTATTTTCGACAAAATGTTACTTTTACCCTTTCAATACCTACTCGACGTTCCTTACCATGCAGACTTTATAAGTACGCATGTCGTACAAACGAAAAATATTCATGTAAGATTCATTCATTACCTCTTATCATTATTTAACCTATTTAAATTAGTATTTGCTGTATTCGGATATTTTTTTTGTTTTGTATTAATTTATATTGTATAATAATAACAAATAATAATTTTTTTTTTTTTTTTTTATATTGGCACGTCATAGTGACTACATACATCCTGCCTTAAATTATTATTAATTTTTATAAATTTATTTAATATTTCAAAACATGTTTAATGGAACGCGTTTACGTGACAACTAATATTGTCAATGTCATTTCATTGCTTTCCGTATATAGGTACAAGTTACTTTGTGGCTCCCTCATTGTTGATTCTGATCTGATCTGATTGATCCTGTTTTTCATTACGTTTTGGATTTGTTTTGTGCATCACGATGAGGTGCGTCAGCTGCGGAATAGCCTTGCAAAGGTTGCAAGGGCATCCTATGTACTGAAATCCTATTGTGTATAATTAGGCGTATCGCAGAAGACAGACTTGTTCGTCGACATATCTAAGTCTATGGCTGTTGGTTAACCTTCCAATAAATACATAACTGATTTTATTATTTTGTTTTATTTGGCGTTTGTTTCCCTTTTATCTTCTGTTAATTAGGTACTCAAAACAATGTAAAGGCCAGAAATAGTTTTAAATACTTAGTTCTTTAATGTAAGTATTGAAAATACTACACAGATTAATAACCGTTAATAAAAATATTAATATTAGTTAAAACCATGTCAGTCTGCATAATGTGCTCGAAAAATACCATTATAATATCATTTTTCTACAAAAGTCGGCAATTCCTGGCTATTTAACTATATCAAAACGCCTTACTCTTTTAGATAGCAAAGTCATAGCGCAAACACTAATTGTCAACAAGTTCCTTAAGCTTTTTTTTTTTTTTTAACCATTGGGAATAACATCTGCTAATATTCCCGAAAACAGAACTTGCTGTAAATGAAAATTATGAACTACATCTACGTTCATAGAAAAATTGGCCATATCCTTTACTTTTCCTTTTAAGCATATCCTCTAATGCCTGACCATAATTCTGTTCATAGGGAAATGAGTTTACTAATTTGTCCTGCCATTCTTGCCAAGTAAAAAGGATTGAATTTAACCCTTCGTGGCACGTCTTAAAGGCTTTGGAGTTTCTGCATAGAAAAATGAGTGTAGTCCTGTCATCCCAACCAATGACTAACCTTCTTTAACCAATATTATTATATTATATTTTAGTATTATATTATGATCTAGCTTTTGATATGACTGTGCACCTGAAGTGGAAGGGTGAAACGCAAAAGTATCTCTAAAAACACTTTAACTTATTCATTAAATCTCTCTTAGAAAAGGAACTAAAGGGCTACGTGACCTTTCTGACTGTCACGCGTGGTCAGGTTGCTCAGCATGACGCTCTGCATTGCTCCGCTGCTCGTTCAGCGATGAGCCATGATGACCACCGGTTGTCCTCGCTCCGCACGCTGGGTAGCCACTTCGATGTGCAGTGTCGTCGTTCCGCCGCGCGAACCCGCTCGCGTTACCGCTGCAGCTCGCTCTCCAACATGTTGACCCTCTCACGATCCAGCTCCTGTTCTCCTTGGATGTGGCGAGGGCTTCGGGTCCGGCTCCGGTGCCGACTCTGAGACCGCCTTTGGCGACTTGGACTTCAAGAGGCTGCACGAGATCTCCTGCAGACAGGTGTCTCGAGTCTCCGACGGAAAACAGAAAATAAAACAATTTAAAAAAATCAAATTTTGTTTTGCTTAAAGTGCAAATATCTCCTGAACGGTTAATCGTAACGCAAAAATAAGCAAATTTTCGTCCCCCTTTCAACGACCCCGCAGCATATTTTTCCCGTCGTTACAAGTATAAATACATAGGTATCTATAGGATGCATGTCGTTTAAAATATATACATACAAGAATATGAACCTTTTCTTCATTTAAGAACTACTGAATGGATTTTAATGAAACTTTACAGTAATGTAGCTTATACATCAGAATAACACATTCATGCGGGTAAAACCGCGAGCGGCCACTAGTAAAAATAAAAAATAAAAAAACAAAAAGTAACAGAGGATCAGAGGCAAAAGAGGACGGCTCAGCTTCTACTAAGATTTTCTCAGCGCCGGTTTTCAGCCGTTTTCATTCCATTTGCTACTTAATTATCGATTCTTGTAGAATGAATATCTCATAAACTACGGCATTAACATCTGCACCAAGCCAAAATTAAAAAGATCATGCGTTCACTACAATAATCTTTTTTTTTTTCTTATACGTGGCTATTTCGTTAATTGAAACCGCCACGTGGTCGTGAAAAATTTATGTTGTACTAGAAATAAATTATGTAATTTGTTAACTGTGCAAGAAAGAGAAGAGGAATAACTATAATAAAACTTATACTTTATGGCTCTTAGATTCGGTTTGAATAGCAATTTGTAGGATAAGAGATGTATGATTTCGAGACAATAATGTAGGAGTGTACTTACAGTTTTTAGTTGCTATCCCACTTCTGAGATATAGGATACCTCAGAAATAACCAGGTTCACTTTCAAAACTTATTTATTTAACTAAAACTTATTTGAATATTATCCAAATTTATTGCACCAACCAAAACTTATTATCTTAATCAAAACTTATTGCTCAAAACTTATTTTTAGCAGCGAGACTGTTCACTAGCTATCGCACGACCGCTCGGCGTCAACTCTCCAACCAAAGTGACCGCTCCGCCGCTGCCATCGGCCAAGTGCCGCCATTCTTTTTCCCACTCCACTTTTACAAACTGACATTGACAGACAAAGTATTGCCAGTCGGCAGAACAAACTTATACCTTTTTATTGGTTTTATGTTTCTAACGAATACAAATCAAATAAATCAAATCAAATCAAATCAAATAATTTATTTTGCACACTGTTACACAGAGAAGGGTTACAAAAATAAAAAGAAGCATAAGAATATTATGGTGAGCAGTGAAACAGTGGCAAAAAAGTCTCCGGCTCAGCATGTGTCACAGCATTAGCAAAGCCATCGCCATGACGCTGATTTTCAGACGGAGGCCGAGTTGCATTCGTAGGTACAAAAGTTGTTCCTTGTATCAATTAATTATTGTTATTCGTGTTAATCTATGATTGAATTTTATAAATTTATAATATGTTTAATA
This sequence comes from Eudonia lacustrata, assembly GCA_947562085.1. Classification (NCBI taxonomy): domain Eukaryota; kingdom Metazoa; phylum Arthropoda; class Insecta; order Lepidoptera; family Crambidae; genus Eudonia; species Eudonia lacustrata. The sequence continues at coordinate 23,970,091 of OX387317.1, forward strand.
TGATTAGTGAAAATAAATAATAAGTAATTTGATTAGTCGAATGATTTAAAATGCAAAATGTCAGATAAACAATAATAAAAAAAAAAAACACGGTAAATTGAATCTATTTAAAAATGATGCTATTTATTATTTATTTTTTATTATATTATACTAATTTAAAAATAGATGAATTATATTATCAATATTGATGAACGAAATCTTCCTAATATCTAGCAACTTCATGGAGTGATTTTTTGCATCTTAAGCAGGTGTTTCTTTAGTCTACTTTTGAAGGTAAACTTGCATTCAGCTTGTCTTATTGGCGGTGGAAGGTTGTTCCAACATTTTGTTGCCAAATATCAGAAACTACCCCGAAACGCAGCAGTCTTATGTCGTGGTATGACTAGCTTCCAAGACGCACCTCTAGTGTTGTACTCAGAGCGTGAGTGTGCCCAGGTCAATTTATTGGACAAATATTTAGGAGCACCACTTAAAATTACGTCAAACAACAAACTTGCCAGATGAAGATTACATCTCGCTCTCATCTTTAACATATTAGACTCATTAAGAAAAGGTGTCACATGCGTTCTCGGTGGCACGGTAAAGCAGAATCTTGCACAAGCATTCTGTACACGCTGCAAGACTTTAAATATACTTATTAACTTCAATTAAATAAAAACCCTACAATCGCGATTTTTATTTCGATTCTCTAATAAGTTAGTGCGGGTAGCAAGGCTATCCTCATTGATTGCATCATAAACTAACTTCATCTGTTCTCTATGATTTTCTCTATACTGTTGCATTAAGTGCTTATTTAAATCTATATGGAATGGGTCACGTGGGTCAAAGTGCCCAGTTATGATATCGTAGGGTCTGCACTTGGTTAAACTATGGACCGAACTATTATACGCTAAAACTGCATAGGGAATTAAGTTATTTACGTCTTCGTTTTTGTTAGTTAATTTAAAGATACGGAGATGCTCCAGCAGAGTAGAATGGAATCTTTCTACAATGCCGTTGTCGTTAGGTGAGTGCGCTAATGTTCTATGGTGATTTATATTTTGCAATTTAATAAACTCGTTAAACAATTGGTTAGTAAATTCTGTGCCATTATCAGAGACAATAGTTAGCGGTAGGCCATGGTGCGTGCAAAACTTTAGAAGGGCTTGTAGGATGCTGATTGCTGTACCATCGCGAATATGGTAAGCATGAGCGTACTTAGAGAATACGTCAACGAGAGTTAAATATTTTTCGCTTTGTATAGACAGTAAATCAGTATGTACTATTTCAAATGGTTTTGTAGCGGGAGGAACGACCGACACGATGAATTTTGTTATTTCATCCCTCATCTTAGGCCAATAATAGCGGTGAGCAAGGGACAGATAACATTCACTTATACCGCGATGGTTAGTTTTACCTTCGTGGTAGTGTTTGATTATCTCTTGTTGCCTGAGATATTCCTTCACATTCTCAACCTCGGTCTTAGCTAAAACTAGATTCATTGCCGAGCTCTTAAACTTGTCTTGGAAATATGGGAATTATATCATACATAGATAAAGGTGGGTTTATAAGTAACGCGGTTTTGACTTTAGGATTGACGTATTCCTTATTAACGTTAACTATGTCTTCCTCTAAATTAGTTTGCGATACCTGGACTGAGGTTCGCGTGTGTGTATCAAATGGCTTGGATGCTGTGGGACGTTTTTTTATATCGCCTACCACAGTTATAACAATCTGTCTATGGAACTTATTTAATGGCTCAGCAACTATAGGGACCTCTAAGATGGGGTTTTCAAGACTAGTATGAGCAGTAACTGTGGATGAATTTGCTACAGATGGTGGACGCTCGGATGGATTAGCTATCATAGAATCGGTTTCCTCTATATCTACTGGGTTCATCTCGACCTGGTAGAATCCACTAGAAAGGTCTAGAGTTGAGAAATACTGGCAGTTCCCTAACTTGTCTAGCACGTCATTGATGTTGGGTATAGGGTACTTATCGTCATAAGTTTTTTCGTTAACTTTACGAAAATCTACGACTAACCGCCATTTTGTTTTTCCTGAGGCATTTGCCTTCTTTGGAACTATCCAGATGGGCGAGCTCCAAGCAGATTCCGATGGTCTAATAATACCCTGGCTAAGCATTTTACTGATTTGATCTCTAACTTTATCTCGATGTACATATGGATACCGGTAGCTTTTGGTATATACTGGGACCTCGTCAGTAGTCCTAATATGATGTTTGATCTTATTAGTGAATGTTAAACATTCACCATCGAGATAAAATACGTCTGCATATTTCTCACATAAAGTTTATAAGTTAACGCGCTCTTCGCGATTAAGATGATTTGTACGTAATCGCGAGATAACTTCTTGCGCTCGTGAATTAGGCTGTTTAGTACGCGTGCACTCGATATTATAAGACTCTGCTTGAACGGCTCTATCCATACTAAATATTAAATTATGTGGAGTAGGGTTAGATATTTCTAAAAATCCGCGGTTATCTTTAACAGTTAGTTTAGTTAGACACTGTTTAATAACGCAATTAGATATAATTTGCTCATCAATAAAGGCATCGCCGTCAGCCTAACTAACTTAGTCGTATTAGCAGGTATGACATCTTCGTACAAATTAACATTACGCGAGTATAAATATTATTAGTAGAGTTGCGAGTTATTAACAACTTATCTTTAAGGTCTATTTTAGCTTCCAATTAACCCATCGATAAAATTATGAAACCTATAAACGAATAGCTTAGCTGGTTCCTGTTCCCGAAATTCCTGAAAGCAAGGGATAGTTAAAGAATAATTATCGCGTGTTGTAGCGTGTACGTTGGTCACTCCGAAAGGATCAAAGTTCAGTGGCACGTGGCTATAAAATTTATCTACAGCTTCCGGGCTAAGAAATGATTGATTCGCGCCCGTGTCGATCAAAAGCCTTAATGGTGGTTCAGGGCCTCGATCGCGCTATTTGCCAACATCTCAAACTGACTCAAACGTTATGAACGTTAACGATTAAGTTTTGGTTTGGTTTTGGTTTAGCCGATGTCAAAAATGGTATCGCGCAAAATTTTCCTAACGATTAAACCAAAGTCGTAGTGTTAGCGTTAGTGAATTTTCCTCAAAGATGATATTGATTGATATTTGTAATCGATACTCGATTAAGAATGTTGAAAACACCGCCACATTGTTTTAAACACGCAAAATGATGGTCTTATGCAAAATTACAAGTAGAAACTATGAAAATACTCGACAGATATTGTAAAGAGCTAGAGCTTAAAAATTATTTTCATTTTAACGTTTATCCTCCTTACAAATAAACACTATTTAAGCATTTACTTAGTTAATCATTGTTTTGTCAACGTCACACAAACGTCGTTCTCAATTTGAGAAAAAGAGACAAAACAATGATTAACTAAATAAATGCTTAAATAGTGTTTATTTGTAAGGGGGTAAGTGTCTTTAAAAAAATATTTGTTTTTACTATAACTTAAGGATTAAGGGGGAAATTACTATTTTTTATTAATTGTCTATAATTTTTCATGAAATTAATTAATTACCACTATATAAATCACCATTTACCACAAAAAAACTAAACAATTGCCTGTTTGAACAAGATCCCTTTGGTCTGATCAATAAATGAGAACCAGTGACATTATATTTTGTAGGTACCTATACTTTAGGAGGTACCTACATAATTAAGTAAAACAAAACAATAGTGAAAATAATTACACGGTTCGCATTGCTTGGCTCTCAAATACTCACTAAATCATAGCAATGTAAACTGAACAAAAAAATTAAATTGAAAATAAACCCAAACAAAATCCTTAGACAGAAAACATCACAGCCACAGAAAGTAGGTAGGTACCTAATGGAAGATGTAAAAGAGCAAGGACTAAGCCACCCAGTGTTTGAATCAAAGGTGTGGAATGCGAAAATGCAGTGATGAAAACAGTCTCACCTCCTTACCCCATAAGTTTGATGATGAATAAAATATTCTGATTGAACAAAGAAATGGATTATCAAAGTCGACGTGGTAACTTACTGTTGCAGGCAGAGATATTATCGTATGTTTATCTACTCTCATAGTACACCACCGGGAACAGCTAAAGTTAAGTTGGTGAAATAAACATCTATTGAAGACAAGCTAGTATAATGCATAATAATTATTGATCTTACATTGGATACTCCCTGATTTCTGCGGTGCCGAAGATTATATTGTATTATATAGTGTTCTTAAATAGAAGCAGAAGGCTGAATCAGATATCAATTTAGTTTGAATGTAAATTGTATGCTCGGCAAATTAAATAAATATTAACTGTCATTATTTTATTTCCATTGGCTTTAGAATGTCAAATAAAAAAATTGTATTTATTAAATGTAAATGTGACTAAATTAATATAACCGTTTTTCCCCCGAAGGGATAAAAACGGATATTTCGAGTCCAGCCGAAGCTTGACCCACCTTGAGAATACGATCGGAATTTACCCCAGGTAACGAGCCCTACAAGCATAAATTAGACCTACTTCCGCTATAAACCACTGGCAACACTGGTGTGACGTCATGTGTTCACAGTCGCCGGGCGTGCCGGTTAGTTGTCTTGTCAGTAGCTTTATGTGCCGGCAAGGCATTTAAATTTTGGTGGGTCAAGCTTCGGCTGGACTCGAAATATCCGTTTTTATCCCTTCGGGGGAAAAACGGTTATATTTAGAGGTCCGAGCCTTCGCTTGACCCACCTTGAGAGTTGTTTGAAGTCTGCCGGCATTGACGTTGGCGTACTGTGGTAAAAATTAATTAATTAAGAAAATTATCATGTAAATCATCTTTTATTGTTCTTTCAATTGTACAGATTCAAAATAATTTGATGGCCTATCCAGGCTACAGACCGAGTGCTTTCTCTCACCATGGATTTCTTTGTAGTAAAATTTGAAAAATGTTTTACTCGATTTCCAGTTTCCTTTTGATAGGACTTCGTCTATGTCTAGGCCGCGGATAGTGTAGTTGTCACTTGCCACTGCGGCCCTAATGGAACCGGGTGATGCATCTAAACCAATTGCCTTAAAACTGTTTCTTATCCAACCTGCTATTATAGATCTGCTGGCCTCTCGTACACGGCCTCTAGTTGTGATAAAGAGACTGTACAAGGACTGTTTTGCAGAGCGGCGTGATTTTGATATTTCAATGAGCTTTCGAATCCAATAGATTGAATTTAGATTTTTTATGTCATTTTAGTTCATGCTTTTAGTAGCCAGCCTGACTGGTTGTGGCGAACAGAATCAGTTTTTGAGCCGAAAATAGGTTGAAAAGTTGCACAATCATCGTTGATTTGAAAGCTCTCCGGAGATATATTTAGTAGTGTTAAGTCGTGAATCCTTCTTCCGGAGTGCAACATAAGGAGGAGCGCTGTATGTTTGGATACTTCGTACAGGTTATCTTCGGTTACCTTTATCTCCTTTAACCAGTCTAAGATTTTATCTAGCCTCCATATGAGTCTTCTGGGTTTAGTCTTTGACATAGAGATTGACTTTAATATCGACTTAACTAAAGGATGGCTAGAGATGAGTTTTGCCCTAAGTGGATTCGCAAAGGTGCATACTACCGATTTGTGAACGAGTATAGTTGCGGCGGCTAGATGTTCTCTATGATATAGAAAGCATAGATATTCTGCCACCTTCTCTGGCTTAGGTTCGTTGATTGAGCAAGAGTTTTCGCTTGCCCATTTCATCCAACGAGACCAAGCCGCATGGTATGTCTTGATTGAGCTCTTCCTCCATGAGCTATTCAGGAGGTCTCTGTATTCTGGCGGCCAAGCTTTTATGTCGGTGGGCCACCCCGTACCCTCCAAACTTCCAATTGCAGTTGCTTCACCTCCGGTGGAGGTAGGTTCGTTCTGCGATCTATGAGATTCGACTGAAGGTTCTGAACGGTAAATGGGGGTGCAGTGCTGCGGGTTTTCAGGTCGGCTCTCCTGTATACTTTGTGCCATTTCGGACATACGATTAGGTAAGTTCCTCGCGCTTTGTTCAACTGGCGCAGGACTCTTGGAATTAGACAGGGTGGTGGAAAAATCCATGCCAGTTTCCAGTCCCACTGTCTTGAAAATGCGTCCGTGAACAACGCTTTTGGATCTTGCGCTTCTGTTACGTAAAGTGGTACTACTGCCGATCGGGCTGATGCAAAAAGGTCCACTTGAGGAACACCCCATTTTTTGAAAATTACCTTCATTGTCTGATTGGAGAGAGACCATTCTGGCATGCCTTGGTGTCGGGATAGGCTGTCCGCTGTAGCATTGTATCGGCCTGGAATGTATCTCGCTGTAAGAGTAATGTGCAGTTGAGATGTCAGCTGAAGGATTGCTCTGGTCATCTTCAAAAGAGTCAATGATTTTGTGCCTCCCTGTTTTTGCAAGTAGGCTACTACAGTTTTGCTGTCTGATTGCACTAGACAGTTCTTGTCTTGTAGCTTCCTTTTGTTCTTTGCCAGAGTCACAAGAACTGTCCACAGCTCTTTTTTGTTGCAATGCCACGTTTGTTGTTTGGCTTTCCATTTCCCTTTTTGATGTTCTCCGTTTATTGAGGCGCCCCAACCTATATCCGATGCGTCTGTTGTGATGAACATCGTGTTTGGCTTTTGGAAAATCCTGGAGTTGTCCGAGAGATGTTGAAGCCACCATTTGCAGTCGTCGATCGCTTCTGTTGATAGGACGTACCTTTTGGCTTTGGGGTACCTCTGCATTTTGTTGTTGTCTCTTTGCATGTATCTGCAATGTAGTCTTCCGTAGGGAACGACAAAGGATGCAAAAGTCAAGCGTCCTAGCAGACGTTTTGTTTCCAACCAAGAGCATTTTCTGTCTTTTAAAATTTTCAAGAGTTGCTGCTGTGTTTGTAGTTTTTTCGATTCGTCTATGCTCTTTATGTTTTCCTGGGTGTTCCATAATATTCCGAGATATTCTTGTTTTTGTGTCGGTATTATATTTGTCTTTTGCCGGTTTAGGTGCCAACCCAGTTTTTGTAAAATTTGGCATGTTTGCAACCCTTGCTTCTTTAGAGTCGATGGGTTCTGTCCTGCCAAAAGGAAATCGTCTAGGTACACTACCACTCGTATTCCCTTGTTTCTTAAGACACTTGCAACCCAATTTGTTAACTTTGCGAAAGTCTGAGGTGCAGTTGCTAAGCCAAATGGTAAGCAAGTCATTTGGAAGACGTTTTCCCGTACTTTGAGCATTAGGAACCGTCTGTGCCTTTCGTCTATAGGGACGTGGAAATAAGCTTTGGATATATCGATTTTCAAGATGTAATCTTCTGGTTGCAAAAAATTTGGTATTTTCTGTACGTTGATCAGTCGGAATTTTTTTGGTTTTAAATATTTGTTGAGAGCCTTTAAGTTGAAGATTTGTCTGAAGGTTCTGTCTGTTTTCTGTTTAAGGAACATGGGAGACAGGAATCCCGTTGGAGCCGAGGCCGGCTCTATCGCACCAATTGTTTATAAGCCCCAAATTTCCGTTACCATGGCTAAACTGGCCTTTGTCTTCAACGATCTCGTAATTGGCTCGGAAATAGTCATAAGGGGGCGTTTTTTGACAAAGGGAATCCTGTATCCCGTTATAATACTTAATAAAGAGCTGTCTGCTCCCATCTCCTCCCATATTTTTGTCTTCAGACGTAAAGCCCCTGCTTTGAAAGATCTTAAGTCAGTATTTTTTGTTACCACCGTTCTGAGCGGCTGGCTTTCTGAACACCTTCTTTTTTGTGTTAGCGGAGTATTGGGTTTGACTCTTTTGCTGAATAGGCTTCGCAGAATTCTGGGTGCTAATAGACGGTTTAGGTCGATCAAAGCTTCTGGTTTGACCTGTTCTTTGCTTCGATTCGTATCTTTTCGAGGGAAAAAATTTGTAGTAGCCACCGTACTGTTTAAAGCTCTCAGAGAGTTTTTGCTCATCGAACAAATGGGTTGCTGATGGCGGAGTGTTTTGTAATATGGCGTTGAGGCCTACGTTCGGTGACTTATAGGGAGTCCTTCTGGAAGTTATGACGTCAGTGCGTCGGCCACAGACGTACTGAAGCGCTTGGTCTGAAATCCGCCGGAAGTTTGAGTCCTTAGACAATAGATGGTTCTGTATGGACTCCACTAGCAAGGGAGACTTTACTTGTTGGACGACCCGTTGTACTCCCTCTTCTAATGCCTGCCTTTGCAGCAAGAGAGCGTGTGTTAACACCCCTAGTGTCTGGTCAAACTTTTGTAGCACCTCCGCATTACACCACTTTGGCGTAAGGTTGCCCAGCTGTGGGTTGACTTTTAGCGCCGTAAAAACCGGTGTTCCTTGAAGGGTCTTTTCCGCTTCCCTATAACGTAGGTTGCTCCATGAGTCGGAGCCTAACCGTTGACACGTTATGCCTTTTTCGACCATTTCCACGGAAGCTGGCGGGATAGAGGGCTCCGCTTCCGTAGTCATAGCGTCGAAGGTCAGCGTCGCTGAGGGGTCGATTGTTTGGGTGTGTTCAATTACCACCTCATCCTGATCCTCGTATTTAGGCTCGACTTCAATATCAGACATCGAAGTGTCTGCTTCCGCAATTACTGTTCGCCCGACTGATGGTGGCGGTGTAGTATTGTGGTCGATATTAATACTGTTCACAGCTTCTACCATCTTGCTAATAGATGTAGCTGATGCTGCCATCATTTGCTGCATCATTGTTTGAAACATCTCCGTTTGCTTTTCGAGTGCTGTAGCTATAGGGTCCTGTAAAGGACGTGCTTCTACTTCTGTGGCGTTAGGAGTTTTCAATCGTTTGGTCTTTACAGGCGTGCGAGCTGGAGTTAAAGATCTTTTGCGCGATGGGGAAGTCCCTCTTAGGAGGTTGTGGGCTTCTTCCCTCGAGCACAGCTGAGGCTTAATCCTCCTGACCGTATCAAGGACTTTATCCATGTTGTCGCCATGGATCTTGGACGCTAATGCATACGGGGCATATATAAGCGATCTGGTTAGGGGCCAGTCCAGCATCTTCAGTTTAATGGCTTTATATGTCTTTTCAGACAGCTCCTGCCGATCAAATGCTTCTGCAATTTTTAGTGTTGTAATGGCAAATCTCAATTTATTGATTATTTTAGGGTCTGGTGGATCTCCTATGATCTCGTGAATATCGATTTCAGACACGACCCAGTCTTTCCAGTCCTGGGGCATAAGCGGCAAGACTGCGTCATATATTCTGTCGACGGCGTTTTTAGAAGATGTTGGGGCTGTCGAAGTGAACAGTAGTATCTCTCGGATGGTTTGCATTTTCCTAAAACAAGAAAATATTGTATAAATATATTGACACATCGGAGATGGTATCAATCAAACATTTCGCCTTCTTAGTTGACCCGACGGATCAATAATGTTGACGTCTCGAGAGGCCGTCGGTTCATCTGATCCGTCGGGTAGATTCCGGGGCCTCCGGGTCAAGCGGCCGGCGGTCTAGTCTATTGAGCCGACGGATGAACCATAGTATGGATTAGCCGAAGCCATTAATTTAGTTAGCTTGTGCGCAACTAGTCCCAAACGAGGCAGGTGGATATGCACGCTGCCATTCAGATGTGTTGGGGCGACAAACACGTAGCGAACATATCGGCATGTGTTTGCATTCTAGGAAGAACCAGTATGGTTCCCTCCAGAAAAAATTCTCGAAATAGATCTAAATTAAATGAATTAGCTTACCTTACTTGCTTGCAGGAGATGATGTTCTTAATGTTATTATGTAGTGTAACTTTTATTCTCAGTATTTGCTTTGCGAACGATCGCACGTCGTTACTGGGGGAAAATTCAAAGCGTACTGACAAGACAACTAACCGGCACGCCCGGCGACTGTGAACACATGACGTCACACCAGTGTTGCCAGTGGTTTATAGCGGAAGTAGGTCTAATTTATGCTTGTAGGGCTCGTTACCTGGGGTAAAATCCGATCGTATTCTCAAGGTGGGTCAAGCGAAGGCTCGGACCTCTAAATAATCATTCATTCACCTTATTTGTCTCTAGCTACTTCAACACCACAGTTAATTTCTGATATTTCCCAACTTAGTTGTAAGTGACCATAATATGAGATGTCATCTGACAAAATATTAAATAGTCTGCTGCAGAATATTAGATTTGTTGTGCCTCATACATAAGACAATTTAAACAATTAATTCCTTACCTTATGCTAAGTTATTATTATAGACTTGTTCCCACAGTCAAACTGAAAATATACCTATTGGTTTTATGAGACTTTACTTTACTTTATGGGTACAACAAACAAACATGCTTTACAAATATTATATTTCACAAATTAATAATTCTACAGCTTTGTAGACAGTTTGGGAAAATAGTCTGAGAAAGTGGACCATTCAGGCAAGTGGACCATTTAGGAATGTGGACCTGAGGTACGTGAAGGCTGTAATAATTAATTTTAATAATGAGGCTATAAAATAACAAAACACTACACTTCACAATAAATGGTATTTTTAATCCAAAAAATAATAATTTTAAAACATTGTTAAGTTGCTGACAATAGTAATGAAGCTTTTAGTATCAGAAACATAAGTAGGTGAATTTTATAAAATATTTTTATTTTTATATAGGTACCTAATTCTATATGTTATTCAAATGAGAAAGCGCTTTGCTTTTCTCTCACTTATTGGTAAGTGATGATAATAATATGAAGTGATGGATGGTTTTAGCGCACTGCACATTGAAAGAACTAGCAGCTCTTCTTTTGTTTGGGAACGATAATGCTACCAATGTTGTTATTATGGTGACAGACAGATAAGTTGGTGGTAGTTAGCCAAGCAGACTTAAGACTAGCCCTATTTCCAACCAAACTCAGCACATTAATATGTACATCTATTGGGAATCAAATCACAACTGGGGCATATATCTTTGTCTGGCCTGTGGGATGATGCTAAAAGTTCATCCCAACACTCCTAAGGACAAACAGATGTACTGGATATAAAAAGCAACTAGGCATTTTGCGAATTAGGCATTATGCGACTAAACAACTCCAAGCAACAAAACGAAAATTATATTCAGTAATTTGCCTGAATCATGGATAGGGAGAACAGGGTCATAAACCACCACGCGGGCACTACTGCGGATTGGTTGTTGTTAACGACTGCTAAAGCAGCTGGGACCTACGGCTTTACGCACGTCGGAAGGCACCTTCCGAAGCATGGAAGAGCTCGAGATGATAAACTGTGGGTCACCCATCCGATGACCGGCCTTTGCGAGAGTCGCTTAAATGTTTTGTTATCAAATCCATTCGTGTAGGTAGCTATTTATAACAGATTTGCTTAGTCGTAAATAACGGATTTGGTTAATAGTAGCAAAACTGATATACCTTGGCCCTTGCAGAACGGGCGCGATAACCACTGCGCCATCGAGCTCCTCATTAATATGTACCTGCACCTGGGAATCAAAACTGGGGCATATAGGCATATAGATCTTTGGCCGACTGGTGGGTACACCCACCACAGAGTTCGTGTATAGTGCCATCAGATGCTAAAAGTTCATTCTAAGTCCGTACACAATATGTACTTAAATATGAAAAGCATGTGTAAACAACATATAAGTAAACATAAATTTAAAATGTACGACACTCTGACCGTAAATTGGCTTAATAAAATTTCTAATGTTACTATAGTCTTATTATGCACACTTCAAACAATTATCTTTAGCAATTTGCCGACTCCAGTCATTGATATTGGCATAGCAGACTACAATTTATTTATTTACCTAATTAACAACTAAAAAACATCTTTACTCTGGTACCTACAATAGTTAAAAACCTCATAACAAATTTTAAGTTATAATATAAACCATTCCAAGTGTCATTCGATCAAAGAGTTAGTAATAATATTTATTAATAGTGTTGAAAAGAAGACGCAACTTAGAGCATCTTTCTTTACTTTAGCCTTACGCAACGATAATGCCAATGGAAAAGTAGCTCTAGAGGAACTTTTTCAAAAACGTTCATTTGACAGCGTTAAATAGGTTCCCAGCGTCACACATTTGGTCGTCACCGTTGTCAAAACGTGGTCAAAACCTACCGCGATACGGATTTAAATGGAAAACTTCGATCGCTCGTTAGCTCCAAAGATCGATCGTTGCGCCAACGTATTTCCCAAATCATTATCGTTAAAATATTTAGCGCGATACGAAATGTGCTGAACGTGACGTTTTTGGTCAAGGTTTGGTTTTGGTAATGTCATTCCCAGCTTTTGTAATTTACCGCGATCGAGGCCCAAATATTTGTATATAAGGAAGCTGGCTTTGGCACTGTAAATTTAATTCTATTTTGATCTGTCTGATTTCCCGCGCTTCCGAAAATCCTGATCACTAGCTCCGCTAGTACAAGGTTCGGGATCATCTAATTTATTTGCCGTGACGTCGTTACATCCATCATACTCGTTACCTGGTTCGCTACTCGAATAAGGTTTAACGTTATAAAAATCGTTATTTCCTGCGTAATAATAATCACCCGGATCATCATAATAGTTATAAAAATCAGGGTAATAAAAATCATTATAAGGCGCGATCTCATTCATAATCATTTCCCTACTCTTAAAATAGTTAGAGGGCAGAGGAGACGGAGATGACTGGAGGCCTCCTCCAGTCATGACCGGATAGCTGCCCAAACTGAGGTCTTTCCTTAACTACATAGTGGCTGACGCCACTCATAGGCTTAGGGCCTTGATTATGGGAATCGTTCCTAGGTGGCATCTGGAAACGTTTCTGGAATGCGTTATAATTTGATGGCACCCCTGAACATCTGTTACGTACGTGTGGGCATTCCTGGTGGCCTGTTATATCCTTGATGAAGAGGCTGGGTATTAGGCTTCCACATTGGCTGTTGTTGCTGCCAGTTAGTCCTAGGTGGCTGTTGTACAGGGAGATTGAACGGTTTGAACGTTGGCATGTTAAATGGGGCCATTGGTAACGGCTTATGTAATAGCTGTGGCTTTTTATCAGCAGCTGGTTCAACGCGATTCTGAAGGTACATAACGTTTAATTCTTCTTGTACAAATTGTAGTGCTTTCTCAACACTATCAGGACACATGCATCGGATGCGAAAGCCTAATGGCTTCTTTAAACCGCGAACAAACGCCTGCATTGTTAACTTTTTGTACAAAGAGCGTTTAGCTTCGATCGTAGTTAAAATAGCTTCGTGGAGCATAACATATGTCATGATAGTGCTGAACAAATTGACACAACGGTCATAAAATTCTTGAGGCGAACTATTCCCCTGTGTAGCTAACATAAGATCATTATACAGAGCGGTCTCATCTCTCTGATCTGAGAAATTATTAACAAGTGCGGTCTTAATGCAATCCCAATTCTCAGAGATGCCGTTAGAGTTGATAATTCGTGTGGCTGGTCCAGTAATCTTATTTAAGATACCGTTTATGAGACAAAGTTTAGCTAATTCGTTACCGGGATTCTGTTCAATGTACTCACTTACGATTTGATCACAAAGGTTAATAAATCATGGTAAAATATGAGGATTGCCGTCAAAATCGGGCACTAGGCGTAAAGCCTTGAAAATAGTATCTACGTCTGTCATTTTCTTAAAAGGTTCGGGGCTCACTGACTTCACCGAATCCTCCACAGACTCAAACGTATTATCTAAATAGTTTATATCCTTATTTGTGTCTGTTGAGTTAAAATCACTATATTAAGTCTGTATGTATGCATCGAACATCAGTAGCAAATACAAAGCCGAAGGAATAATACATTAAGTTCGTTTCATTAACCCAACAAGCCAATTTGCACCTTATACTGAGCTGTCGTAGTGAACATAGTGGCCTAACCGAGCCGGATCTCGAGCGGTCGAGCTCCCGATAAGAGAACAATAGCTGACCGCACACCTGCGAAGACGAGTTGCAATTTGTGTGCATTAACAGTGCGTAATAAACAATCGGGACTTATAACGTTGGGACAACTTAACTATAATCGGTGTTTTGGACAGTTTTTCGTCGGAATTTCGCAAAAATATTTATTGAACATTGTTGCTGAGGGTGTACGCTACACGGTGAATACAAATTTACGCGTAAGGATTATTAAACAACCATGGATATCATCGATCAAATATTAAGTGAATTAGAGGATTTATATCACATCATTACAAAGACCCGTGATAACTTTAAGAAATGCCCGAAGGCGCGGTTGACACGTGGTTACATTACAGTGAAACTAAAGACCCTTGATGAGTATTGGAAGGAGTATCGTATTGCACATACGTTGTTGTTGAAAAATGTAAATAAGGAACAACGTAAATTACTTCCGTATTTTGAAAATGAGCACTATTACACTTGTGAAGATATGGTTTTGCAAACGAAAACAGATATGCAAGATATTTTGTTTGCAAACGAGCCGCGACCAATACCTTCTACATCCACGTTGAGCCCTGGAGGCATGAACACATCTGACACTCAGCAAACAACAGCTGCTCCAACAGTGAAATTACCACGTATAGAACTACCTAAATTTTCTGGCAGCTATGAGGAATGGCCCACGTTTCAAGACTTATTTATTTCACTCGTACACAATAATTATACAATAAGTAACGTGCAGAAATTACATTATTTGAAATCGAGCGTTACTGGCGAAGCGGAATTATTATTACGTCATGTTCAAATAAGTGAAACAAATTATCATCAAGCATGGGATACTCTTAAAAGGCGGTATAGTAACAAACGATTAATTGTTTCATCCTTAATTAAGCGAATGTTTAATCAGAGAAAAATAATAAACCAAATTCAAATCAGATTAAATTGATCTTAGACACAACAACTGAATGTTTGAATAACATGCAAATAAAAACAGAAAATTGGGATCCACTTATAAATTTCATTGTTGTTCAAAGATTAGATAGCGAAACACATAAAGAATGGGAAGAATTTGTTGGAAAAGAACAAGCTGATGAACTACCTACATTTGAACAATTAAAAATATCTCTAGAATCAAAATTTAGAACACTTGAACTCATACAACAACCGACTTCGTCTAAGGAGAGAATAGTTAGAACACACCAAATCTCTGCTGCTGCTTCAGAAAGAACCTGTCCATTATGCAAAGAAAAGCACACGCTTTGTCATTGTAAGTCCTTCGGTAAAATGGAACCAGAAGAAAGAATGAACTATGTCAAGTCAAACTACATTTATTACAACTGTTTGGTTCCTGGTCACGGTGTTAAGGTATGTCGACTACCTACCACATGTAGATTATGCCACAAACGCCATCACTCTCTTCTACATACAACAAGGACAACGGGTACCATTGGTCACAAGGAGAAGAATACAATACAACCAAAGGTTTTACATTCAAATGTAGAAGATGATACACCAACACTAGAAGAAAAAGAAATTGAAGTAACAGTGATGACGTCACAAGCGAATACAGCTTACAGTACAACCGTTGCTTTACTAGCAACGGCCTTGGTGGAATGTAAAAGTGAACAAGGTCACACCTCAGTTCTGCGAGCCCTCATAGATCCCGGATCACAAGGATGTTTTATCAGCGAACGAGCTGCACAAAACCTCAGAGCGCGACGGTTTTCAGTAAAAGGAAGTATTGTTGGAGTGGGGGAGGTCAAAACAAAGATTAATCAAGCAATTCACATTGAGATGAAGTCAAGGTGTGAACAATTTAGTATGAGATTAAAAGCATATGTGATATCAAAGCAACTCACCACTCAGTTACCGGCGCGAACAATTAAAACAAATGATTGGAAACATTTGCAAGGGCTAACCTTAGCCGATCCTAATTTCAAGCAGTGTGGAAACATTGACCTGCTTCTCGGAGTTAACGAATATTCACAAATAATACAAAACGATATTATCAAAGGTTCACAAGGGTCCCCATGTGCACAAAAAACAACCCTTGGCTGGATCTTATTTGGAGAAGTGAACGAGAAGTCTGAATCTGATGCATCAATGGTAGTTATGCATCACCATATGGAAATTGAGAATATGTTGAAAACACTATGGGAGATAGATACAGACACTGGAAGAAAATTTACAAAAGATGAAGAAACGTGTGAGAGAATTTACAAAGAAACTTATACAAGAAACGAAGAAGGCAGATTCATAGTTAGATTACCATTCAAAACAAATACCTTAAAGGCTGTAGAAGGAAACACACAAGAAATAGCTATGAAAAGACTACAAATGCTTGAAAGAAGATTCGAACGACAGCCAGATTTGAAGAAAAGTTACACTGAAGTTATGGATGAGTACATAAGAATGAAACACATGGAAGAGATACCACAAGACGAAATAAATAAAAAATCTGTCTACTTACCACACCATGCAGTTGTAAGATCTGAAAAGGAAACAAACGGCATATCCTTAAATGATGAGCTGTTGAATGGACCGGTGTTGCAAGAAGATCTCAGAAGTACCATTATGAGGTGGAGATTGCACAAGATTTGCTTTATAAGTGATATAGAGAAAATGTATAGAATGATCCTCATACATAAACAAGACACTGACTTCCAGAGAGTATTATGGAGACAAAATACTTCTACATCTGATGAAGTCAAACACTACCGAATGCTGACTGTCACTTTTGGCACTGCATCGGCACCATACCTCGCAGTCAAAACACTTATGCAACTAGCTGATGACGAAGGTCAAGACTATCCTACAGCTGCTAGAATAATACGCGAAGATTGCTATGTCGACGATGTGATGTCCGGATTTGACACGGTGCAGGAGGCTGTAGACGCTAGTAAACAATTACAAACTGTACTTGATAAAGGTAAATTTCGACTGCAAAAATGGTGTTCCAACAGTTCTGAGTTTCTGAAATACATAGAAAAAAAAAAAAAACAATGAAGGCACAAATAGACATGAAACTAGAAGGTACAGTCAAAGCTCTTGGAGTTTCATGGGACTTGAAAACAGACGAGTTCAAATATAACCTCAAGCTGTTCCCAACACCAACTTGAATGACAAAAAGAGATGTTCTATCCGATTTGCAAAAGTTGTTCGATCCATTAGGATGGATTGCTCCAGCAATTATTTTAGCAAAAATATTTGTTCAGAAGCTATGGTTACAAGGCGTCGGATGGGATGAATATATTGATGATGAATTACAAGCCGAATGGACGGCTTTGAGAGAAAATTTGCAAAACGTTAACGAAATAAGAATCCCTCGATGGTTAAATACTTACAATTGTCTTAAGGAGAACGTATCATTGCATGGGTATAGTGATGCATCTATGCACGCCATAGCAGCTGTTGTATACAGCCGAGTAATTGAACCGGACGGTACGATAAGAACTAATATAGTAGCAGCAAGGACTAAAGTTGCACCTATAAAGACTGTCTCAATGCCCCGTCTTGAACTCTGTGCGGCTGTACTATTATCTAAACTTCTACGTCAAATATCTCATGCAATGAGAATAACCAATGACAAGGTCTATGCTTACACTGATTCATCAGTAGTACTAGCCTGGCTAGTTGGAGAGCCCAATCGCTGGAAGCAGTTTGTGGCAAATCATGTGGTTGAAATCTTGGAGAACCTTCCCAACACTTAATGGTATCATGTTCAATCAGAAAACAACCCGGCAGACGTGGCATCACGAGGAGCAAAGGTTTCTGATTTAAAACAGTTTGATCTTTGGTGGGCTGGACCTCACCACCTGTTGGAAGAAAAAGTAAAATTGTCGAGATCTTATACAGCACCGACTGACCTGGAAAAAAGAAAGAAAAAGGTTATAGGAATGAACATGATATTAGATAATAAAGTAGAAGAAAATAAAACATTGAATTTTGAAAATTATGATAACTTAGAGGAGTTACAATTGATAATAGCATTTATGAAAAAAATTCTAAATTTTAAAAAGACAAAGAATAATAAAACTGCTGTAACTACCAATGACTTAGATGAAGCTTTAAAAATATGCATAAGAAAGGTACAACAAGATGACTTTGAAGAAGAAATCAATGATGAAAGAAAAAATAAAAAGGTTAAAAGAAATAGTCACTTAAAATCATTAAATCCTTACCTGGACGAAGACAATATCCTCAGGGTGGGCGGCAGGCTGCGGCATGCAAATCTGGAAAACGAAACAAAACATCCAATTATTTTAAACAACAAAAACACACTTACCTTGTTGATAGTCGCTCAAGCGCACCAGAAGACCCTTCACGGTGGACTTCAGTTGATGTTATGTCATCTTCGTGCAAGGTTCTGGATCTTGAAAGCTAAAAATGCAATTAAAAAGTACATTCATAAATGTTTAGTTTGTTCTAAAGCAAAAGCTAAGGCAAGAAGCCAGATAATGGGTGACTTACCTGACATGAGAGTAAACACTTCACGCCCTTTCTTATACAGCGGTGTAGACTTCGCCGGCCCCTTTAACGTGCTTATGTCCAAAGGTCGAGGCGCAAAAGCAGTAAAATCATATATATGCATCTTTGTTTGCATGTGTACTAAGGCTATGCATTTAGAATTGGTAGGAGACCTTACGTCAGCCGCTTTCATTGGAGCTTTCCGTCGTTTTGTCGCCAGAAGAGGACGATGTGTTCACATGTGGAGCAGTCAAGGCCGCAACTTTATAGGAGCAAACAAAGAATTAGTCAATGCTTGGAAGACTGCACAGCTAGAATTTAAAGATGATATAGCACAAAAATTAGCCCTTGATGGGAATCAATGGCATTTCATTCCCCCTTACAGCCCGAACTTCGGAGGATTATGGGAAGCCGGAGTGAAGTCAGTAAAGTCACACTTAAAGAAAGTCCTTACCACCAATTTGACTTTTGAGGAAATGACAACGCTTCTTTGTCAGATTGAATCCTGTTTAAACTCCCGACCTTTGAGTCCAATCGATGACACAGATGTCGAAAATTTGAGCCCCCTCACACCCGCACATTTTTTAATAGGCGACACATCAGCATCAGTACCTACTCCAGATTTAACGAAATTTAACCCAAATTATTTAGCAAGATGGCAATACACTCAAAAATTATTACAAACATTTTGGAAAACCTGGCAAATGGAATACTTGACCCGATTACAGCAAAGACCAAAATGGCTAAGAATACAGTCCGAATTCGAAGTGAACGACATAGTACTGATAAAAAATGACAACCTCCCTCCTGGGAAATGTGTCGTTGGGCCGCATCGTTGCGAAGCACCCTGGACCTGACGGTGCCACGCGTGTGTATAGTGTGAAGTCGGGTGAAAGTGTCACTAAAAGATGTGTATCTAAATTGTGTCCTTTGATAAGCTCTAAAGACGTTTAAAATAAAATACTTAATATAACTGAAAGTTTATTTGCATGCTAATATTGGATAATCGGAGTTGAATATGAGATAGTTAACTGTAATGCGAAATTTAATAAATTTATAATTGAATATTTATGTAAAATTTGTTTTGTAAAGGCTAAAGCCCTTTAGGTGGGCGGTATATGTTGAGTTAAAATCACTATATTAAGTCTGTATGTATGCATCGAACATCAGTAGCAAATACAAAGCCGAAGGAATAACACATTAAGTTCGTTTCATTAACCCAACAAGCCAATTTGCACCTTATACTGAGCTGTCGTAGTGAACAGTGTCTAAATCTATGCTACGGGCTTCCCTGCTGCGCACAGGCCCTCTAGGGGTAATTTGCCTTGGATGAAAAATTATTGCAAATTTAAATAGGACTTATAGGAATAAGCAGGAAAGCAACACAGAAACGATTTTAGTGTACTTACATAAGCTGCATTTTGGTACCTCTGGGATCGATGTCTTGACTTTTCCTCCAACCGGGACTTCAGGTTCTTCTTATGGGATACTCGGAGACGCGATCGCTCGCGACGACGGTAGCGATTTCCCGGAATACGGTATTCGATGCGAGAATAACCCTATCCAAACTACCTCGAAATGCCTCGAGTATCCTACCGACTGCGCCAATTACGAAGGTCACAGACGGAGGACCCAAAAAAAACCAAAATTATTTTAATAAACTAAATTTTAATTGATAGAAATTACAATAAAGTGACTATGGCCTGGTCTTTTCGATGCTAAATACAGAATGACGAAATAATTAAATAAAATAAATGTTGCAAGTGGCGTAAACGCGTTGTCAGCAGAAACGGTCACGTAGGCACCGGTGGTGGCTTGAAAGCGTTGTCAGCGAAAACGATCACGTAAGCACCGGCGACTAGGTCGATGCATGTCTTGCGTATTGCGTGGAGAGGTATGACATAACACGTGTCTATATTCTGAAAATACAAAGTTTTAAAGCACTTAAAAACACACCAAATATTACCCTCACTTTGAATGAAAATTTTAACATCTTGCTAAAGAAAAGAAATACTCTTATACAATGCGAGTATAAAATTGGGGCGTCGAGAGCCAGCTTTAAGTCTAAAATTGTCTGTATGTTTCATTCCCAGTTTTGTCTCTATTCACCCTGGCGTCCCTATATACCCCGTTTTACGGTATGTCATGGTCTCAATTCCGTGAGATGTGATCTGTTTGGAAGAAATCGTTTAGCTATCTTGTGATAAATAAGGACTGTGAGCGAAATAACGATTGTTATCGATTAGAGTTTGACACATTTATATTGGTTGAATAAAATACATAAAAGGAAGTTTACTTAGTGATTAATCAGTCTTATTTGTGATTTGGAACCGAGCAGAATCCTACCTAAAATGGAAAAAAGAACTTTAAGACACAAATTGTAAAGTCCGCAGCAGCTGTTAAAAGAAAAGTTAAAATAATCAAAGACGTAAAAAATTCGAATAATATGGCATTAGAAATAGGGCTGCCATCAGCTAAATTACAGACCCAGGACAAAAACTTCAAAACCCAGGACATTTGGGTGAAATAAAGATATTATCCCGGACTCCATCGAGAAAAAAATTACGATAAAAAAAAATAGTTATCATACTTTTATTTATTTATAGAAAATCTACTTAATCGAGTAGGGAGGTCACGTCACGTCACGAGACTCACGAGTGCGCGGATATATTTGCCGCACCGAATAACTATAAAATGCTATAATTTAATGCTAATCATTCCATTCTATCAAGTTAATCGGATTTTCCCTGACATACAAAGTGCCCGGGTTTTACCCGGACACTTTGTAGAAACCCCGCCCAGGCGCCCCCCGGACGCCCTCCAAACTAGGACAAATCCGGGGAAACCCGGACGGAGAGCAGCCCTTATTAGAAACAATATTTAAACCTATAGTTGAGCCGCTTAACTTAATAACTAAGAATTATGACAAACCTCTAACGGAAGAAAAAGAATATAGCCCGATAATTAAAAAAAAAACAATGATACCTAGTGATAGCGAATCGTTATATTCTTCTAATGATAAAACTATTAGTGAAGGAGAAGAAGACTACTCTGATAGGGAGCTACGAAACGACCAAACTCTTGTTGTACACCTTCTGAAGACCATAACGTGAGCGATGAGTCGTTCAAGTCTTTTCAATCGTCACCAAGCATTAAAAATCAATCGTTGTCGTGGTCTACTTCATCTGCCTAGTGTGAGTTTTGTTTACTATCCGTATTCTTTCGATTACCTACGTTTACGCAAACGAAAATTAGTATGGCATTGAAGCAGGCGAGTGCGAGTTCTTAAGAAAACGGATACGAATTGCGACGGGCGAATAGTTAAATGCAGCGAGAGCGTTCTTTGACGTGATAGGTTGTTTGGTCTCGTTTTTGTAAACATAGCGAGTGCGAGTTGCAATTTTGACAGTTCTAAGAGCGACTCGCGATCAAATTAAATATAACTGTGAATGTTTTCTTTACAGATAGGTATGTGAAGCTCACTATTATAATTGGTGGTGCAAACCATAATGCCTTTATATGGGAAATAGTTCCATAAATGCTTACATGCAAATGAAATGGTCTGGATTTTAGGTAAAGTAGCCTCAGCACAATGTACCCACTATTTTTTTTAATTTATATTGCAAAATATTGAAGTGTTCACTTTTTGTTTTAGAAGACACTGGGTATCTCCAACGCCCATCAGCCATGGCTAATGACACCTATTTTAGAAGCCTCTTCAGGTACTACACCAGAACAAACCTATTACATACATACATACATATAATCACGCCTCTTTCCCGTAGGGGTAGGCAGAGACCACTTTTTTGATAACCAACCTATTGATAATAAAAAACACATAAAAGGCCAGAATTCTCATTGAGGATACTTTTTCAAGACTCAAAAGTCAGCGGTATTTGTCTGCACAAAGAAAGAGTGCTACATTACAAACCAATGGCTCCGTCGCTGAATGTCATAAAAGCAAAACATGATTTTCGCAAAATATCATATTTGCAAAACATCATATTCTGAAATCAACATGAGGAATGAATGAATGAATGAATGAATGAATGAATGAATGAATGAATGAATAACATTTATTGGTAAAACACGACACATACACAAAGTCACAATAAAAATAAAAATAAAAAAAATAAAAAAAAATAACAGGAACTAAAATACCAACTAAAAATACAACCTTAATGTAACATGTATGTGTCGAGTCAACCAAAGGGCTCCGACTCAGCTTTTTTTGTTGCAACCAAGGTCACAACACTGATATTCTGCCGAAACCCGTGGAGAAAACGCGCAATGCGCCTCGCGTTTAAAATTGTACTAATAATAACAAACTGTCTGGTACTAAAATCCAATAGTTGCAAGTAAAAAATATTAAGAGACAAAAGCCTGCATAGTGCTGGTATGGTGCATTAAGATAAAAAACTTAATTCAAAAAACGCCTACTAGAAAAATAAAATAAATGTAATTAAACTAACAAATAAAAATAATATAAAACAGCTACTAAGTGAATAGTTGAATGTTTAGCAGGTGAGATTTATAAGCACACTTAAACAAATTCATAGTTCCCAAATCACGCAGTGGGGGAGGTAGATCGTTCCAACACTTAGTAGCACTATATTTGAAACTGCCACGGAAAGCAACAGTTTTATGTTCCGGTATTGAGAGAGGGTTGGTGCACGGCCTTACTCTTCGATTAGTAGAACGCCAGGTTAACTTGTCAAACAGGTACTTAGGATATTGTTTCTTAATAATATCAAACAGCATGCAAGACAGGTGCAGTTTTTGACGCTCCTTCATTTTTAGGATTTTAAAACTATTCATGTAAGGTGTTACATGTGTTCTAGGTGGAACAACGAAGCAATACCTTGCACACGCATTCTGGACTCTTTGAATAAGACGCTGAGACCTTTCCAGGATACAGGGGCCATATACAGTAATGCAATAGTTGAACTTGGAGAGCACTAAGCTGTCGCACAGTTTCACGCGAAGGTCAATAGAGATAAAGTCTCGTATCCTGTAGAGAATCTTCAACCGGTAGAAACAGGACCTAACACATTCGATAATATGTTTCTCAAAACGGAGAGACTCGTCCATATGAAGTCCTAGATTACGCACCTCAGACACTCTTTCAATGCTTTCCCCCATTACACTTACGCTGATCGGATTACGTTCACTAATTATACTAGATATTTTACCTTTAGGACCCATTAAAAGATATTTAGTTTTTGATGGATTTAATACAAGTGAGTTATTTATGGACCAAGATGCTATACGATCTAAATCATCGTTTAGACACGCGATACGCTCATTCATGTTACTTACATTAAAGGAGGTACAAATTTGAAGATCATCTGCATATAAGTGATATTTACAGTGTCTTATTATATCCGGTAGATCAAACGTGTACATGATAAATAACAGAGGGCCAAGAATGGATCCCTGAGGGACCCCTCGCGTCACAGGTCGTAGATCTGATTCTAAGCGGGTACCGCTTGAATCATATGTCACAACCTTTTGAGATCGGTTACTCAAGTAGCTGTCAAACCACCTCAACACCGATACATCAAAACCACAGTAAGATAATTTAGATAACAACAAAGAAATATTTAGCGAGTCAAAAGCGCGAGAGTAATCCAATAATGTCAGGACAGTGACATCACCATGATCCTGGGCGGTTAAGACATGGTCAAGTACATCAAGAAGAGCTGAGGCAGTGCCACGTCCACGCCTAAAACCTGACTGCAACTCAGGGAGAACATTATTGGTTTCACAGTATCGAAGTGCCTGCATGTACACGATTCTCTCCAAGATTTTAGACATAAACGGGAGTATGCTGATGGGACGAAGATCCTGCACACTGTTTGGATTGTTATTTTTAGGTATAGGGTGGACTAACGCTATTTTCCATTGATGTGGAAAGGAAGACGAAGTAATGGATTTATTAATAATACTAGTGCTTGCCTCTAAGCTCTGTGGCAGCGTGAGTAGAACCATATCGAGAGTGATGCCATCAATTCCCTCTGCGTTTGATTTGATTGACATAATAGCTTTGCCCACTTGGTATGACGAGACAGGTTCCAGTTTAAAAGAGGGGCCGTGATTATTAAATTCATAAAAGGTCAAATTGGATATATCTATAGATGTGTCACCAGGAACATTTAAAAAGTGATCATTTATTGCAGTAGGGTCGTTCAAATGACAAGGAATGTCATTAGTGCTTTTAGAATCTGGGAGGACGGTACTTTTTAGTGATTTCCACAGGCGTTTGGAATTTTTTATGTTTGCATTAACATGTTGGTCAAAGTAAGCCTTCTTTTCTGAGTGAATCGATTGAATAACATTTCTTTTTAAATCTTTATATTCTAATTTATGACGTTCCTGTCCAGATGACCGATATTTTGCGTGAGCCTGGTCCCGAAGCTGCATGAGAGATCGAATGTTACTAGTGAGCCAAGGCGTTCCACCATCACGAATGGTTATATTTTTAACAGGAGCAAATAGGTCCATAAGACCTATGACTAGTTGATTAAATTCTGTCACCATGTCACAAACATTATTTATATTACTAATAAAATCAAAGTCAATATTACATAGAAACGTATTAAATTTTTGGGTGTCTATACTTTTTAATGGTCGAAAAGAAATATGTTTAAGGGGAAGTATAGATTTCTTTATTTTTAACGTGGTAGTAATAAAGGCATAATTTCCAAGATCAGGTGAGTAGTGAACATTAACATTGGAAATTGTAGCATTAGTACACACAAGGTCAATAAGCGATTCACTGTGAGATGTAAAATGAGTCGGTTCGCTAACATAATTTTTTAAATTTAAATATTTTAGAAAACTCTTAAGCTGCTTGCATTTTAACTCGTTATCATTAAGGATATTTATATTAAAGTCACCTAAAAGTATTATAAAATCATAAGCTGAAAACGACATGATAGACTCAGTTAGCGCATCAAAAAATACGTCAACGGAAAGCCATTGCGGTCGGTACGCCGTGCCGACGATTAGACGGCACGAGTTGACATTGAGTGAAATCCACATCTGCTCAACCGACTCCGGACAGGCAGGGTGCGCACAGGTACGGACTACAACACCGCGTTTAATATAAAAGCCGACGCCACCGCCGCGCGAGCGCACGGAGCGTGGGCGTGGCACCTGGCGCAGGCGATAGCCGGGCAGCGTAGGGGCGCGGCCCTCCTCGCCTGCCCGCAACTAAGTCTCATTTATGGCAACCACGTCTGATGATGCCAGATCTACAGCTGCCTGAATTTCGGAATGTCGTGTGCTTTTTTAAAAAAAAATTTAAAAACCAATTTAAAAAAAAAATGATTTAACCATTTTCGTGGTAAATAAACATTAAAATATAAAAAATACATAAAAAATATATTTGTATGACCTTAAAGTCAAAGTATTGGGATAATGTAATTACTAGGCAAGGATCATTTAAAACAAGAATACATCGGAAACCAATATTTATAATTTGTAACGTAGATATTGTGAATATACATATTGGGCAATAATTAAATATATCGGATGTATAGTACCAGAGCAATACCAGATCATTAAAGTGAATCTTTGTCGACAACCCTTTAGCTGAAACACAACTAATAAAAATAAAAATGAAAGCATTAATTAAAACTAAAAATAGAAATAAAAACACATCACAAATACAACCATAACAATATAAAATAGAAACAAACAGGCAACATACTAACATTTGGTTGTAGTTATAGTGTAACCCTTCTATAATTAACATAATGCAGATAAAATACATTTTGCATAGTAACAAAAATAAACAACTTGTTCTTAAAATTCTATGTGTGTATATATAATTTCCAGGTAAACTAGCAAAATATAAGTGTAAATAGGCAACTACATTTTTAAAAAATATAAAGAAAAATACGTCAAATATTATATAACTATAATAATATGATATCGACACAAACAGGCAACACACTAGCACCTGTTTACAGTTACACATTTCCAGAGCTAATGAAATGCAGATATAATAAATATATTTTGCATAGTAACAAAAACAAAAAAAAAATGTTATTACTATTTTATGTATGTAAATATACTTTTCGGATAAGCTATTAGAATTCAGATGTACATTAGCAACTTCTTTATGAAAAATAGAGATAAAGACAAATAATTTACATTTAGGTTTTGGGATCTGTTGCACAAACACCAAAAACACGATTAACATCGTCGACTGACCGTAATATAAATACTTCTGACGTCTCCGACCGACGAGCAAATATTCGACCGTCCCGACTCCACACAAATCTCCAACGCAGGCTGCGTCCAAGATCTCTTGCCTTAGCCAGTATGATTCGATTAGCCTTTGTAAAATGTTCATTAATGTACACTCGCCTGGGAGGTCCAGGCAACTCCAGAGACTCGGTAGTGAGCCCACGCCGGACCCTGGCAGCCCCAAGCATGGCATCACGGACAGCTCGTCGCGTGTATCGGACCACAACCGGTCTGGGGCGATCGTTGGGTTCCAGGCGCGGTGGCCCCACCCGGGAGATGCGATCAATATCGCGAAAATCCATTTCCATACCTAATTTTTTTTTTTTTTTTTTGGAGAGAGACTGCTGGTTGCCGAGGGGCATTTCCAGCTTCACCGGGCTTGTTTTAGGGGCGGCGAGGTACGTAAAGGGTACCTCAAGCCGTGTTGAAACGAAACACCTTCAGAGGATTTCTAGAGGGGTACGGCATCGCACACTTAAAAGTGCGCGTCCCCGTGCCCTTCCAGAGTCTCCGAAGGGTTCGGATCGGATCGGATACCTAATTTGGCTGCGACAACGTTAACCAGCTGATTCAAGTTCTCGCCTTTAGATTCCGATAATCCAGCTATTTCTACGCTATTAGATAACTGGACCTGGTCCCGTCGCGATAGCTCCGCTCGAAGCTCATTCACCTCAAGCCTTAAATCGTGTGCCTCGGTCTTAAAATGCTCCATTTCATGTATCTTGTGTTTGAGGTCGCTTAACTCTTCGCGGAAAGAGGCTATATCGCTGCAGCAGTTGGCAATTGTGGCCGAGAAGTTCATCATCTGGCTCTTTAAGTCTTCCAATATTCCTTGAAGGGAACGCACTGAGTGTGAAAGCACATCTACATCCATACCGGTACCCGCAGACAAATGCTGAGGTACATCATCACACGACATGTCCAGCGACTGCGAAGTTACGTGAGCCTGGGTTCTCACAGGTGTGTTGTCGTTCCTGAGACTCCGTTGAGTAATGTTGTCACAGTCAGGACACTTCCAGGAACGCTTCAAGACCGCTTGGTTCTTTGTATAATGAGCAGTAGTTATGTTGTTGCATTTATAATGGTAAGTACCTTTACATAGAACACAACAAATCAGTTCAGCCTTTTGGATTGAAGTTTTACAAGCCGCGCAATTCATTGTAGGTATATCGCTTGAATGATATTATAAGCCGAACATCCAAGTCTCGATCAACACACTTCGCGTGAGACAACAGCACGGTAGAACACAGTCAATACGCAGGTGGGACAGAGATGCACTGATGCACACCGGCGACCGCGATCTTGACTGATTAACGCCCGTCGCACTTTGGAGTAATGACTTGCAATAAAAATAATTATATTTGCACTGTTTGCCGTAAATAAGAGTCTACACAAAAACTGTTTTAAACTAAAATGTAGCTTTTGAAGCCAGCTTTCAATTATATACAATATGATTCCAAAAAGTTCAATATTTATAACACTTTTCAATAATAACACGGGACTGAATAAAAATTGATGCGTTAACGCAGGCGGCGCGCGCGTCACTCAGGAAGACATATGCATTTTTTCAAAGTACTTACATATTAAGCTCCATGACTCTGTGTTTACAATTTGATTAAAAAAAAATAGAAGATTTTTTTATTTTTATTAAGTTGTCCAGTCTTACAATTACAAAATCAGTCAGTCAGTCAGTACACAATCTATTGTCTAAAGTGAATTGCAAAAACTTTACAATGCTATTTTCATATTTAATGCATATGAAATGAAATAGATATAATTTAAATCATAAATTACTGTTACTGCTGGGTTCAAGCCTTCCTCTTTAAAAATAATTAATTAATAATATAATAATATTATTTTGGTATGTACCTGTGGTAATCCTGCTTCTAGACTATTTAAGTAGCCAAGCCAAGGGTGTAGCTGCCTGCACATCAATTAGGTTTAACTTAACACCCGCTGTTTAATTTCGATGAGGTTAGACTGAACCGCCCACCGCCGGCCCTCCAGCATTTCCAATTACAGCTCTGTGGAGACGAGCAGTTATTCTTTTTTTATATAGTTACTTCACCTAAAAAGAAAACAGTTCTACTGTAGAGACGCCAACACTTCATAAAGCTCTTTGGATAACACCGTGTCTTACACATAGGTGAAGTTACCTTTTTTCACTTTTTAATCGTCTTTGTATCTCCACTACCATCACTATTCAATACATTGACAAGTTGCACTCATTTTCTTATTGCTAAAATTATATTCCTTTAAAACTTGATAATGGTTTGTTAAGACCTTCTCCATCATCATCATTTCAGCCCAGAGATACCCTCCCTCTCTTTTCATGTCTGCCACTCATCTCTGTCCCAAGCCACACGCATCTGCGGCTTTCCCGCTATCCTGGTAATGTTGTCAGTCCACCTTGCCACCGGACGACCGACGCTTCTATGTCCAATCTTGGCCGCTACCTACTCGGTAATTGCTTTGCTCCACTTGCCATTACCTCAAGTGTCCTGCCCAACTCCACTTGAACTTGAGTCCCATCACCCTTTTCTCGATGTCTTGGACTTTAGTTTGTTGTCGGATTTCGGTATTTGGGACTCGGTCTTGAAGTATGATGCCGAGTATGGCCCGCTCCATGGCCCTTTGTGCTACAACTATAAAAATTCAAAAAATTCAAAATTCAAAATCATTTATTCAGTTTAGGCTACAAGTAGCTCTTGTGAATGTCATTATGCCATCGGTTCGTAAATCTACTCTGAGCGGGAGATCTTGTACTGAGAAGAACCGGCAAGAAACTCAGCAAGTGTCCAGCTCTTTTCTCCCTTACAGCGTCAAAAATATTGGGAAATGCCCTATCATAGCAGAACACTTTCCATTACAAATAAACACAAAAAATATATATAAGACAACCACAACATGTAAAAAAACAAAATAAAAAATGTAAGTTAACAAATTTACATCAGATAATTATGTAAAGGTTTCAATTTCCACAATGTCATACAGCACCACTACAGTACTCTAGTAAAAGTCAAAAATTGTTTAGGTAAAACAAAGTCAAACTATAATTAATAATACTAAAAATAAGATAAGTATGCAAGAGCAGACCAGCCTCCACAGGCGGCACCCGTTCACGAGCATGACATATGAATCAGCCATCGCTTCGCTCAACCATATTTTAGGGAACGTAACGATCCGACGCACACGCCACCACCGCAGAGACAGTAAAGAGAGCATGACACACTCAAGATACTCTAAATAAAAACTTATGATCTATTTAACGCAACGCTGTTTGTTATCTGTAGGACAATGCTGTTAAAATAAAAAATGTAAGTTAACAAATTTACATCAGATAATTATGTAAAAGTTTCAATTTCCACAATGTCATACAGCACCACTACAGTACTCTAGTAAAAGTCAAAAATTGTTTAGGTAAAACAAAGTCAAAAAACAAACAAACAAAGTATACTCTCCTAAGATCTCCTTACTTTAAAAATAACAAAATAAACATTGTACCAATACAACGGACGGATGATAATTTGGTAAATTACTCAGTCATATAACTGGTTTAGTAGACTTAATTCACCTGGCTGATATCACCTGGGTGCATTAAGTCTACCAAATAGTATACTTAATGCACCTGCAAATGGGTGAATTAAGTCTACTGAAGGAAAACGTCAACCTTTAGTAGACTTAATTCACCTATTCCACTAAGTTCAAGTAAACATTTTTAAATGTATAAACCACAGACACAAACAATCTTTTACATACATGTTGCACTAGATTTAATATTTCCAACATAAAGTACCAGGCTACCATAAATATGCAGGAGATTGCTTATTAATATAAAAGAATATTATTATAATCTTTGCTATATGTATATGTATTTACAAGACTATATTATTATTTTAGCCTTAGCCTAGTTGTGGTAGCCTGGTACTTTATGTTGGAAATATTAAATCTAGTGCACTAAAAATATTATTATTTAGTTTTTTTCATCTAAAACACATTTCTATTTAAGTGTCCAAGCCGAATGTGTATCTTACAGGAATAAAAGCGCAGTTTTATTAAAAGTGTCTCTACGGGGAAAGTGTATCTCTGGGAAATAATTCATACTAAATAAAGTAGGTTGCATAGCCTGGGTGCATTAAGTCTACTTAAGGGTGCACTTAATTCACCTGTCACCTAGGTGAATTAAGTATACGATTTGGTAGACTTAATGCACCCTGGTAATATCAGCCAGGTGAATTAAGTCTACTAAACCATATAACTTACTGTTCCTACGTCACCAACTAATTAAATATATGGGCCCTCGTATTTCAAACTACAGAAATTAACTTCTTTAGACTTTACAAATAGGGTTCGAACGATACTATCGATACTGAGTAGGTATCGATACTTTTGATCGCGTTACCCGATACTGAGTACTCGATACCTCAGCTTTCCATACTGAGTAGGTATCGATACTTTTGATCGCGATACCCGATACTGAGTAGGTAGTCGTTTTATTGTGGTCACGTCACGTTTTATCTTGTTTTATAGTAGAAGGTAGGTATTTAGCTCAGAATAATAACTATAGCTATAGAAACCGGACTAAAATAGCAAAGGTGTCACCAGATTTGTGACGTCATATTAGAGGTAATGTAGTGAGTGACTTTATAAAGGACTCAAAGATTTTTTTTGATCACCGATTATCTGATGACTGTTTGACATAACAATACAAAAAATAAACACTCCAACCTCCTTTTCTAGCCATAAGATAGAACGGAACTAAACATAGTTGCACGATTTTTATTTTAGCCATCCTTCTATAGCTTTAGTTCTTTATTGTTCTGAGGTATTTATTTATTTAGTGTCTTACTTTTTAAGAAAAGGCAAAGGGACCAAGCCATACAGCCTATTTAGTGGATCATTGCATGTTGGAATAATAGCCTTATCAAAAACAAACATGGTTGGTTATATTTTCATTCATTTTAACTTCCAAAGAGATAGGCAAAGGTACGATACTATACAGTTTTCTTCGATATTCTAAAATCTGAAGGCATTAATTTTTTATTTTGTTGTAGTTTACTGCATTTTTGAGCCACATTGGCATAATTACTTTCCTCTTTGGCCACATTTTAACAGTTTTATATGAATTCTAATTCAGAAAGAAATTTAGAAAGTTCTAAAAATTAAGTATGTAATACATCATTATTACTACTAATACGCTAGCTTCTTGAGTACTCTCCTACGAGGGTTTGACCTGCATGCACCACATGTTAGGTTAATTAATTAGATTCCTTCTATTATTTTACGCGTTTGCAGGTCCAATTAATTGATTCCCGCAAATACTCGATACTGAGTAGTATCGATACTTTAGAACCGATAATTTTTGAGTATCGATACCACAGTTTAGCAAGCATACAGTTGCGCATCGAAGGTACTTTCGCAGAGCAAGGGAGAGGAACCCGCGGGGAAGCGGGCGCTGCAGCGAGTGTCCCACAAACAAGCGCAGTTTGTGGGAGCTACCGCGAAGGGCAGTCACGTGCGCGTACTGCGTATTTGAAACGATTTTTGAATTTACGTTCAGTGATTCCTATTGAATATAATGGTGCATACACGTTGTTCTGTATACGGTTGTAAGTCGACGTCGAAACACAACAAGAATTTAAAATTTCATAGATTTAGTTGACTAAATAGTTTCTTTTTATTTTATTTATTTTGCCAACTTCTCATTGATTAATATTGAACGTTTTCACAACACATAATTATTAACTAATACAATTACAAATATCAAATTCTAATTCATCACAAACACTACAATTTTCACTTATTTTTATTTCGTATATCTACAACAGCCTCCATATATTTTATTAGGCTATTTCTGTGTTATTTATTCTCTTATCAATTGAATCGAATTTTTGTTAACGAGACCATCTTTTGCTCTAGTTCTTGTTTCGCCTTGGCGTTTATTGGGCATTCTGTTATTAGATGTAAGATGGTATCGTTAGAATCTGTATCACAGTTGCACAACGGGCTCTCCTTACTAAATAGTTACTTCGTAACTCTTCCTCCAACCTAGCGGGTTTTTCTAGTGTAGGTAGGTACCTATATGTATTCTTTACGGCGCAAGCTCTTCCGCAAAGTGTAATAATTATGTTTACAACTTAAAGGAGTAGTTGGGACGTCGGACACAGAAGAAGTAGGTATTTGTCTAATATCCAACTGTTACGAACAGAATAATACAAATACAAATAATTTATTTTTCAAAAATTTGTTATAATAGAAAAAGAGGAGATTCTATATTCACCTATTTTTTAGGGTTTATATTTAAGATTTCTGGGCTTGTTTCTTTTTTTTTCATTTTTTAAGCAATCCGAATGCGAATTCAATATATTGTTATCATCATCATCATCAGCCCCTCCCGACCCACTGCTGGGCATAGGCCTATATTGTTATTATATTAGAAAATTGAAATCTAAAAATAAACTTTTACCTTAATTTAGCTGTGCAACATTTGTAAGTATGTATATGTTTATTCTCTATAACAAATGATTATTTTATAAAAATATTAACGATTATTTAATTTCGAATTTTGTGACAACCCTTGCATATCGGCGAACGATCGCGTAGATACCTACGCGGACGGCGGCATCGCCCCACATCAAAGGCGATGCCCTACTGTATGAAATGTGTTGTGTTCGTAATATTAATAAACCAACTGAATATCAATCATCAGAGTTTTATTTATTGTTCTCACATAAAATGATGTAGTATTGTAACACGTTAATCATTAATATATCAGAGAGACACATAGAGTTTTTGTAGCATGAACCATAGACATTTACTCCTAGTGCCGTTCCATACCCAACACTCCTCCACGTTATAAATTTAAACGATCTGGTGCTCTTCGTACTCTTGTGCTGCAGCGTACTATCCTTTCTGGTTGTTCTACCTTACTTGATGTATCTTCTGTGTGTTCTATATATTCAGAAGTTTCAATATCATGTTCTAGTGTTACTTCATAGGTTTCCATCCTTTTAGGAATCTGGGACTCTGTAATGGGACTTATGGGAGGATCTTGCGGAGCTGTAATTTTTTTCTTATTTGTGTAAGTGCCAGGTATAGGTATTTTACTGTAAATCTTTTGTTGATTTCCTGCTGAGCATGATGATTTTAGTATTTGATCAACATGTCTTACATGTGTTCTGCCATCAACATTCACATCATAGTGTAATGTCCCTCTTCTATTTGTAATAGTTCCGAACATCCATTTCTCATCATTAAAGGACCTGATCTGTACTCTTTCTCCCTCTTGGAATTCTTTGTTTATTATTATTTCTTTCCGTTTGTTATTTATTTTCGTAGAAATTTCTCTTTTCACAAGATCTAGCTTAGTTCTGTACAGTCGATTAAACATCATTTCTCCAGGACTGAGGCCTGTTGCAATACTTGGAGTTTTCCTGTAAACCATTAGGAATTTTTGTAATTTTTCGTGAATACTGCCTTTCTCATTTAACATCTTCTTTAATTTGTATTTGAAAGTCTGGACATATCTCTCGGCTTGGCCGTTTGTTGAAGGGTGAAATGGTGCAGTAAATTTGGGTTGTATCCCATTTTCTTTCAGAAAATTTTGCATTTCTTCTGATCTAAATTGTGTACCATTGTCAGACACTATTGTAATTGGTAATCCAAATGTAGTAAATAACTTCTTCAATATATTTATTGTGGTTGTTGCAAATAAACAGGCATTTATTTTTATTGGAAATAAAACTTTGATTTGTATTATGGACGAATCGATTATCGAGATTCAATTTTGTTTGGTGGCATAATGGCCCCATCACTAGTTGTTCTTTTTTTATACACTTGTCTCTGGAAAGGCAATATGGCTGGTTGATAGTTATCGTGTGTTGATAATTAAATAGATTTTATGTAGTAATAAGGGCATTTGGAGCCGTATTATTCTAATTAAGTGGATTGTGCAACCTGTGTTTTGTGAGTGTGCGTCGTAAGCGAATTGTTTCGGGAAAACAATTAGCCGGGATGTCGGCCACGCCGCTGCTGGAGTGAACAGATATTTCAGGGGGAAAGTGCACTTGGGGTAGTTTGGGTGTGTTTAGGGAACCTTCGAAGACCCGGACTCGGATTCGGGCCCCATCGGACCATATGGATCCCGTTCTGGACGGCGGGAGCGGTATTGAACTGTGAGTGGACTTTGTTAATTTTAATGTGTAATTTTAAGCAATAGCATAGTGTGTGTTGTGGGTTTCCGCAACAGTGGTACTTGCAGTAATTGAAGTTGTTGGAATTACTTCCAGCCATTTAGTGTAGGCATCTACCACAATCAAAAAATATTTGTGCATTATGGGCCCTGCATAATCTATGTGAAGTCTGCTCCATGGCTCTTTAGGATATTCCCAGCTGTGAATTTGAACCTTGGATGGATTTTTCTGCATCAATGAACATGCTTTACACTCTTTTACCATCTTTTCGATATCTACATCAATATTTCTCCACCAGACATAACTGCGGGCCAAAGCTTTCATTTTTACAATACCAGTGTGAGCTGAGTGCAGTTCTTGTAATATTTCAGGCTGTAATTTTTTTGGTATTACTACTCTTATTCCTCGTAAAATATACAATTTTCTTGAAGGGAAAATTCATGAAGTTTTCCCATATCTTTTCCCGATTGTATATCATGGTACATTTTCAGTAATTCTGTATCTTTAGCTGTAGCCTCTTTAATACTATCAAGTGTGATAGGTAATGTTGAAATTTGATTCAAGTAGAATTTATCGTCATTAGTTAATTTGTCTTCATTTACAGGCTTATTGTTTCTTATTCTTGATAGGTAATCTGCATTTGCATGTTCTGAGGATTTTCTTACTTTTATTTCATAGTTAAAGCCAGATAAGAAATTTGCATAATGTATCAATCTTATTGCCGTAGTGACTGGTGTGGCTTTGTCTGGGTGTAATATTCTAGATAAGGGCTGATTGTCTATGATCAAAACAATTTTGAGGCCATAACAGATTTGAAAAAAACTTTTTGAGACCCCAAATTAGTGCTGCTGCCTCTTTATCTAGTTGGCTATAGTTCCTTTCAGCATTTGTGATTTGTGATTAAGATGCAAAAGCTATGGGTCTTTCAGTCTTGTCCGGCATAATATGGGATAGCACTGCTCCAAATCCTGTAGGTGAAGCATCTGTAGCCAGAGTCACAGGTAAGTCATTATGGAAGGGGACTAGTACTTTCTCGCTACATAGTTCTACTTTCAATTCATTGAATATTGATTCACACTTTTGTGTCCACACAAACTTTGTATTTTTCTGTAGTAGCTTGTATAATGGATTGAGTTTTGATGCTAGGTTAGGAATGAATATTTGGTAGTAATTTATCATTCCTAGCATTGTGCGCAATGAAGATATATCAGTTGGCTGTTGGCTATTCCTGATGTCATTGATTTTTTCTTCCATAGGATGTAATCCTTTTTCATCAATTTTATGGCCAAGGTAGTTACCTACCTACCTACCTACCTACCTACCTACTCTTTTCAGCAAACTGGCATTTATTTTTGTTTAGATGTAAACCACATTTTTGCAACCTTTGAAATACCGTCCCTATTCTTTGTAGTAATTCTGTGTATGTTCTTCCTTGTAGGGCTATATCATCGAAAAAACATGCAGTACCAGGCAAGTCTTGAAATGTCTGGTCCATAAATCTTTGCCATATATTGGGGGCGACTTTAGCGCCAAACATTAATCTTTTAATTTTAAATGTACCTATACATGTACTTACAGATTGCATCTTTGCAGTCTCTTCATCTACAACCATGTGTAGGAATGCTTGTTTGACATCAAATATACAGAAATATCTTCCTCCACTCAGTTTAGCGAAAACCTCTTCCACTCTTGGTATTGGATAATTGTCATCGAGTAAATTTTTATTTAATGTCGTTCTGTAGTCTGCACAAAGACGCACTTGGCCATTTGACTTTGCCACAGGAACTATAGGAGTGCCCCATTCAGAGTAAGTAACTTTCTCAAATATTCCTTCTTTTTCCAATCTGTCGATTTCATCTTCTACTTGCTCTATAAGGGCAAATGGGACTGGCCTTGGTTTGCAAAAAACAGGCTTCGCATTTTCCTTTAGCTTGAATCCAGCTTGATATGTATTTATGGCACCCACTTTGTCTGAAAAGATCTTTTTATATTTTTCCAATAAGTTTCCCAGCTTCTGTTTAAATTCCTGTTCCGTAATATCATTTTCTATAGATATTTTATGCATCTCAAATTGTAGGTTGAGTTTTCTTGTTCACTCTCTCCCCACCCCACTACTGGGTCCACTTTTCTGTCAATTACTATGAGTCTTCCTTTTATTTCTTTATTTTTGTATTTTATTTTCAGGTCACAAGTTCCCATAGGCTGTATGAGTTCACCGGTATATGTACGTAATTTAATCATTGTATCCTTCAATTCCAGATTTCTGAAATGTCTTCTGTAATATTCAGCAGAGCATGTAGTGACAGCCGCTCCAGTATCCAGCTCCCAGGTATGTACTTTCCCGTTTAGTTGTAGCGTAATATTGTACTTGTCATTTAGTTGTGTAGTGTTTTCTGCCGGTATCATATGTATTTCATATATTTCTTCCTCACTTTCAGATGCTGATAAGTTACTTTCAATTTCTAGCTGCTTTTGATCTTTAAAACAGACTGACTGTAAGTGTCTTTTTTTATCGCATTTCTTACAATATAACTTATTAATTAACCTGCATATCGCCTTGTGATTTTCCTTTCCGCAGCGAAAACAGTTAATTTTATTTGTTTTTATATTATTCATGTATTCTGTATTTTTAGATTCTTTATTTTCTTTGTATTTATTGTATTTCTTCACTGTAATTTTCTGTACAGGCATTTCTTGCCCCATTTCTTTTGTTTCAGATTTTGAAGTCTCTATAGCTATTGCAATCCTCAGTAGGTCATCGAAATTTGTAGTTGGAGGTTCTTGCAGCAGTCGCTCCTTAATTTCTGAGTTTCGTAGTCCTCTTTCCCCTGTGTAGTGCCGGGGATAAAGAATTGCACCACCCCATCTCTTCCTGTGGGTGTCGTAAAAGCCGACTAAGGGACCATTCCAGAGGATGGGCAGCAGCATCTCTCTGAGGTTACCCTCAACCTACTGCGATCGCCAACCCGCCTGCCAAGCGTGGCGATTACGGCAAATACCCCTCATATCCTTGGGGGAGGCCTTTTTCCAGCAGTGGACGTCTTGGGCTGAGATGATGATGATGATGATGTAGTCCTCTTATAAATTGTACTCGTAAGTGGGTATCAAATGTTGTATGTTTGCAATTGTTACAGATGAAGTTGCATTTGCCACCAATTTCCTTCAGGCCTGCCACGTAGTTGGCTATGCTCTCGCATTCGTGTTGTGCCCGTAAGCAAAATTTATGTTGTTGAGCTACTTCTCCGGGCTTAGGTGCAATGTGGTTGCTTAGTAATTTTACTAACTCATCCATAGAGCAACACGGGCCTCCGGCGGAATGGACTCATCAAATGATTTTGATTCAGGCGTCACTGGTGCTGTTATATTCTTGATTATTTGGTAGTATTTTGGTCTAATGCAATTTAGAAATATTTGTAATTTTGTATCTGTATTTGTGACACTTTTTAAGACTATATAATTTTGTAGTCGCTGTATGTAACTGATAAAAGATTCGTTAATTTCATCGTATGGTTGTAATGAAATACCGCTGATTGCTGTGCCACTGTTCGTACCTGTATTAGTAAGCGTATTTGTAAGTGCTCTCTGCAAGTTTTCCTGCTGTAGTTGCATGCCGCGCATGGTTTCCATCATTTGGTGTAGTACTGCCGGCAATTCCATTGTAAAATAGGAAATTTTCTATGAATGGGAACGAGGGTTGTAGGACTTTTGTGAAGCGGGCTATCATCACAGGAATTTGGAGCCCCTGGATCATAGGAAAATAAGGTTTGGGAGCACTTTTAGTGAAAACAAAATGGAGATTTTATTTTGCAAACGCGTCGTCACCTAATTCTATCACTGAATTTAGATTTTGATTTGAAATTTGGTTTTCTCTGTTCACCTCGTCGCCAGTTCTGTTGTGTTCGTAATATTAATAAACCAACTGATATGCAACTCACGCTGGCGCAATTAAAGTCTGAAATAGATATTTTAATTCTCACAGAATGTTGGCTAAACCCTAATAAAAACATACCGCAATTGGTTGGCTACTCATCGTTTCATACAAGACACAATATTAATCAATGTGATGGGGTAGTTATATACACCAAAAATAACTTAACAGTAAAATTAAAAGAACTAAACCTTAACAATGCTACGGGGATTGAGCTACAAATTTCTAACTATACGATACTGGGTATTTACCGTTCCCCATCATTTTTAATGCAGGTAACTTCATTACATCCCTTAATAGTCACCTTGAAAATACTATTCTTTCCAAAAATGTACTGATTTTAGGTGACATAAACATTGACCTAATCATTTCCCCGATTGAAACAAACCAAGAAAGATCAAATAGAATTAACTATTTGAATATGTTGTCATTGCATAGAATAATGGCATCTCATGAGTTGCCTACGAGGGGGGATAGCTGCCTTGACCACGTATTTATATTGAGACTTGACAATCAAAACAACACAGCTTTCACTGCGGTTGTAAGCACAACAACAACAGACCACTGCCCTGTTCTTTTAGCAATTGCTAATAAGTACCAACAAATCACGCGCCCAAGGGTTAAAACCGTAGTCAACTATGAAAATGCTTATAAGAGTTTAATTAATAATGATGTTTCCTTCTTCAATGTTTTTAAGGACCCTGATACCTTCGCTTTTGCTCTAATAGAAATGGTCAGGGCGACTATCCTATCCAACACTAAAAATGTAGTAGTCACAAACAGCAGAAGAACCATTAAACCCTGGATGACCACAGGTGCTCTTCGGGTTATTAGGCTGAGAAACACTCTTTACCTAAAACTTAAATAAAGGGATAAAATAAAGTTGGTAGCTGAGAGGGGATTGGGTAGAGTCTGTCACTGGCTCAATGAAAATCTCCTTACTCTAAGCACCCTAAAAACAAATTATGTATGCTTTGCTCCATACATAAATTCACAGCCCTCACCAAATTTTGAAATAAAAATTCACAACTGTGGCATCCCCATCTCTGGCACTTGTTCATGCCCTATTATTCAGAAAGTAAGTAGCGTCAAATACCTCGGTATCATTGTAGACCAGAGGTTGAGTTGGTATCCACACCTAGAACTTGTGATAGGTAGAGTTAGGAAGCTTATGTGGGTTTTTAAATCACTGCGATATGTCATGAGTATGGAATTACAGAACAGAATATATATCGCTCTAGCCCAATCCGTACTAACCTACTGCATCACAGTATGGGGGGGAGCAGCCAAATCACACTTCATAGATCTAGAACGGGCTCAAAGATCTCTAATTAAGGTGATATACCGCAAGCCCTTTCAGTTTCCCACCGAAACCCTATACCAAATATACGGATTGCTCTCCGTTAGAAGACTTTATGTTCTGCACATGACACTACGATACCACAAAATGTTACCATTTGACAAAAACAAACTTAGAAGAAGAAGGTGCGATATCGTTGCTCCTACATACCGTACTCGACAATACAAAGCTCAAGCCCCACACGCCTACAACAAAATTAACCGCTCACTTAATATTTACCCCTTGCAAATTTATGAGTGTAAGAAAACTCTGTTCAAGTGGCTGTCTGCTCTTAATTATGACGACGTGGAAAACATTTTAGTAAGAATAAATAGACTCAGGCACAATGTTAATCAATAGGCACATACACATACATACACGCACACGCACTCACACATACATACACACACTCTCACATACACACACACACACACACACATACACACACACATACACACACACACACACACACACACACACACACACACACACACACACACACACACACACACACACACACACACACACATTTTCTCTCTAATAAAAATTATTATTAATTTAGACTATAAAATTGTTAAGAATTATAATGTAAATCTAA
Organism: Eudonia lacustrata; assembly: GCA_947562085.1. NCBI lineage: Eukaryota > Metazoa > Arthropoda > Insecta > Lepidoptera > Crambidae > Eudonia > Eudonia lacustrata. The sequence continues at coordinate 24,010,688 of OX387317.1, forward strand.
TTAGTTATAATTAAGTAGGAAGAGCGAGGCTTCCCCAACTCAAGTATCTTTTGATTACCTTCTGGGGTGCCCCGGAAACTATATTGTAAATGATTTACAGAAATAAAACACATTTTAATTTTTTTTTTAATTTTTTTTTGAATAGCAATCATCAGAGTTTTATTTATTGTTCTCACATAAAATGATGTAATATTGTAACACGTTAATCATTAATATATCAGAGAGACACATAGAGTTTTTGTAGCATGAACCATAGACATTTACTCCTAGTGCCGTTCCGTACCCAACAAAATGGTAATACTGTGATCGATACTTTGTCTTTCGATACCACATGAGTACTTGGTATCGATACCCGAAGCCGATACTTCGAACCCTACTTACAAAATTAGATAAACAAAGCCATAGCTAAATGGCGGGTCGCGGCTGTCACTGCTGTCAGTGTGACAATGTGAAACGGTTGAAAAATTACGATGAATTATGTTTATTCGAACGGCTTAGTGTCTAATTAGTTTCTTTTGTTTTTATATCAATAATATCATGAATTTATATCGCTTAACTTTATACTAATTCATGCTCTTACGGTAGATATTGTTGTAGGTGGAAGATTTTTTCGAATACGGAGAATTTGCCGTAATTACGTTGCACTTGGCAACATTATCACATACCAACGTAGTTTATAACTAGAAACGTTCTTCGGAACATGTACGGATATTTTCTACGTATATTAAAAAATTAAAGTCATTCACGGTGAGTAAACGGGAATAGTAAGTTTTCCTGTATTCGTTTGGAACTTGCACTCGCATGCTTTTAGTTGTAGCCGTAGTTGCTGTTTAGTCACCAAACGAGATCGCAAACTTTTCGATCGTTTATTATGCAACTCGCACTAGGCACTCTGAAGCAATGACTGATATTCCTTTTGGAATTAGAAAATAGGAACTCAAACTTTGAAAAAAACCAAAGGGTTAAAAGAACTATTGTATAAAAAGAAACCAAATTTAGATATAGGTCACAGACGATGACTACAAAACTATAAATTTTTACTATTAAGTCCGTGTCCGCTGCGCCATGTTTTATACAGAACATTGTTCTTGAACATTTTTGTTAAAAACATTTCCCGTCCGCTGCGACTTTGTGCAATATTCAGTAAACAAAGTTTTTAAACAAAACTTCACATTTAAAAAATGAGCAGCGACGAGGAAGACGTGAACATTGTTTTGGCTGTGGTGGATTTAGTTCTCGGAAGATGAAAAAGAAACAGATTTCGTGTCAGACCTTACTTACAGCAACGCTCTTTCAATTGAGCTTTCAACATAGAACATAGAAGTTCACAGAAGTACCCATAATTTCCGCCACTTGCGCAAACGCATCTTATTTTAAAAATTTATTTTTGTTTACTGTTGAATAGGCGTCCCAAATCACGGGTTTTAGCAAAGGTTTACTTTATATTACACCAACCCGTTTTATTTACTACAATAGCTACCTATCTGTTTTTATTTAGAAGTTCACATTATGTTATTAGGTAATACTATCTATCTACGCTAGTTTAAAGTCTAATTTCATAACCCTTTGTTTCTGATCCCTAATAAAACCTATCCTTATTCTAATTCTTTAAATTCCTTTTTTTATTTATCCACAGTCATTTGTGAGTAGTTACTTTAACTTTAACCCTACGTCAGCACACATTAGAAGCCACATTAAATTGAATCTTATTCACTCTTAATAAGATTGAATATCAATGAAAAAATACAACCAACACTAGTTGTTTAAGAAATTTATCGTGCTACGAGCGCCAAAGACTTGATATGAAGTCAACGGACGACGTTATGAAATGAAAAGTGAAGTGCCTATTATAATATATCTCTAGCAAGTCTATACAGTCATGTCTTTTTGTCTCTCTCATAATGGATTTTTCTTACTAAAAATGTTCATAAAATAAAACAAACGAATACCATTATAATGTGTCAGTGTTTATTTTTGTAAATTTAAATACAAACTTAAATTTACACATATATTTTTTATTATGGACTAGCTGTTGCCCGCGACTTCGTCCGCGTGTGCTAAAGGCTCGTCAAGGTAGTCTGTACAGTTTAATTTTTATGTAGGTATCTTTTTAAGCTTATTAGGGTATAACAAAATTATATGCATTGGAAATTTAGAAAATTGACATTGTATTTACCGACATACGTACATCTACTCACTCTTAATATCCTTTCAGCTGGGAATGCTGAGATAGACAAAGACAATCGATCTCCATTTAGTGTGGTTCTGGCATAATTCCTGTGCCTCCTTTACGTTCATCATTCTTTTCATACATTGTCTCTTATTCTTTCGACTATCATCTCTGCCATGTACATACATATATTCAGTTTGAAGCACAAAATCGTCCTGTTCATACAGATTCTCACACAGTTTCATTTTGTATAAAGAACTTTTAACCTAAAGCAACATTGTCTCTCCAGTTTTTCAATGATGCTAACAAAACGCAGCTCACTGTCAAGATCAACTCCTAAATTCTTATCCGTATCCACGCGATCAATATTTATCCCGAGGACAGAGACAACCGGAGATCTGTCAGTGATTTTCCGTGTTTAGGATGCAATAGATATCTTTTGTGATTTACCGAAAGCTTTCGACTATGTCGATTACGAGACCTTATTATTGAAAATGGAGCATTATCTCCAATAATTCTCTTACATTGTTGAAATCATACCTTACTGGCAGAGTTCAAAAGGTTAATATTAATGGTACCGATTCCTCGGGCGCCCCGATACTTATGGGAGTGCCCCAGGGTTCCATATTCGGACCTCTTTTTTTCTCATCTATGTTAAAGATTTTCCTTAATACACCGAACATCTTTGTGAGATATTACTATTTACTTATAATAATAATAATAATAAATTCGTTTATTTTCAGGCAACAATTTAAAGTTATAAAATAACAGGCCTATAGATAAATACCTTATAAACTAACATATACATACCAATATACAACTTTTGTTAGTAATATAAAACTTAATTTATGTTAGTAATTATTTCGACACTTTCGGTGTCGCATCGGTGGCGCTCAAAGGTAGCCTTCCACGAAAACGCCTGAACACCACTCCCTTCGGCCAGAAGTCTTCTCTCATGAAGGCGTCCAGCTTAGTTGATGGGACCACCACAAATGCTTTGAAGCACCTTATGACGCAAGCAAGCTTATGACACCACATATATATTTAAAGTTGATAGATATAGAGCAGTACCTAACGATGTAAGTAATACTCTCTTTCAAATATTACATTGGTTCACCACCAATAACAATTTAATGCGAAAAGAACTAAATGTGTGAAATTCAAGATGCCCAATGTGAAGCAGGTCAACTCAACAATTTTACGAGGTCTTGAATAAAAAATGAGGTCACTTAATGGTATAGAAACGGCAAGATTAATTTAATTTAGCAATTTTCACAGCGTCATGGCGTATGGTCTTATGTTGTGGGGCTCAGCATCTCATATTGAAACCATTTTTGCCCTCCAGAAAAGTGCCATACGTGCTATGTAACAACATTTAGACACCGTGACTTGCTATAAGAACTATAACTTTATTTTATAAAAACAAGAAATAAAAACATAAAAACAAACTTGCCGTTCCAAAACTTAGACTCAGTAAGGTCGGTAATTCATCTGTAGGGAAATGTATAAATATAAAGTGCCTTTCACTCTAACGGAATTGCCACTACATAGGTTTAGGACTGAAATAAAAGAATGTCTAATAAAAAAAGGTTATTATAAAATTTATGATTATCTAAATGAATGCGTTGACAACCTAGACTGCTCGCCTGCACTTGATGTGTCACATTGAATTAAGTACCTACATTACTACTACTCGACGTTTACAAGTGCACTATTGTGCCTAAACTGAATAAATAACAAAAAATTTAAACATATTTTTTTTCATCTCAACAATAAGTGTCGCATACAGGATCGGCGCTTTCGACGCAGATGACGTCGTGTTGCCGGCAGTCTCTTATAACAACTATAACAGGCAACAGCAGTAGTAGTATGCCGACAACCTGAAGGAGAAGAATTTACAATTAGTACAGTTGATCCGAATGGATAAAGCTCGCTAGACTACTTATTAATGTTGTTAACAGAAATTAAGCTATCTATTTATAGTGGACACAAAATTAAAACTCAATTAAATAGACGTCTCATCAATATTGTCTGATGAGCAGAGGTCGGAATTAGATTGAGTTATTTATGTACTTACACAGACATTAACGACATCGGATGTCCGAAGTTGCAAAATTCCAATGCGCACACGCGCGATTTTGCCACATTTGTAGTTCGCACAACATAGCTTGTGAGAACAAAAGAAAACAATAGCGGAAATGCGGAGCACTCCCCGCTTAACGAAATGTACTAGATTTTGTCTCTTTCTACCGCATTCAAACTTTCTACTAGCAATAAATCGGTTAACTCATTCACACAGCTCATTCACTTACCTCGGTTCGTAGAATGCGCTCGCTTGTTTCCTGTTGTGTTTTGTATGGTGAACCCTGTTTGACCCTGGCTTGTTTATTAGATTGTGGACTCTACTTAATACGACTATTTCGGCACACATTAACGGACTTTGATTTGGCCCTACTTTATTGCATGATTGTATATTTGAAGTTGGTGATATACTTGGTAAGTTTCTTGTTCATAATTTTTTACTTTTTTTTATTTTCATGTGCTAATTGCTGCACTGAAGCTAAATCAAATATTTATAAAATACAGTGACAAAATTCAGCGCTTACGTCAGCCTTCCCGGTAGCATAGCGGTCAGTGCAGCCGCCCGGATTGCGGAAGACCCAGGTTCGATTTCTGGCTGGGTCAGGTAGGCGTTTAGTTTTTTTACTGTTTTTACAAATTTTATAAATATTCTTGTTCATATTTTTATTAAATTTCCTTTAAATTAGTCCGTCTGTCCCTCTGTATGAATGTATGCACGCTTAGATCTTGTAAACTACGCAACTGTTGTGCCCTATCTCTCTCATACTTACAAACACACTCATACGGTTTTCTAAGATTCACTATTGTTTTGCTCCAGATTAATCCTTTGATTAAAAGTATTACCATAGCGCAGAGTTCAATCAAAGAGGCCACCGTCAACAAGTGGATCAAAGATAATCCGGAGCCTCTTTACGACCATGCAAGTCGATTAATTTACTGCTCTAAATGCGAATCCCGGGAAGATCCATATTAATATCAACATTTCGATGCAAGTACATAAATAACTATACCTAATTCTGACCTCTGCTTATAACCTACTGACGAATATTGGCCCAGGGCGGCGGGCTTTGGTCTCATCACTATCGTCAACACTATCATTATCGTCACGACTATCATTGATGTCGTTGTCGTCGTCCTCTTTGTTGTTGCTGTTGTTGTTGTTGTTGTTGTCGTCATCTTTGTTGTTGTGGTCGTCGTCGTCTTTGTCGCCCTCTTTGTTGTTGTTGTCGTCGTCGTCTTTGTTATTGTTGTCGTCGTCGTCGTCGTCGTTGTCGTCGTCGTCGTCGTCATCGTCGTCCTTTTTGTTGTTATTGTCGTCTGGACATAGGCCTCTCTTGAACTACTAACGACTTTGCGTTGCGAGACTCTCGGCGAGTAATCTGACCGTTAAGCGAGCATCGCTCAGCGAGTTTTATCTCTGATAACTCTTCTCGCTGTGACAAACTAGTGGAGGAAGTTTTCGCAGACTGTGTAAATAGTCAGCGATCAATTATTTAGATATGTATCTATTGTATTGACACGAGATTTACATTGTACGTTTCTTGAGCAAGATAATTGTCGGTGTTCACGCGCCATCTAGCGGTTATGTGAGGAACGCCGCGATCAAAGCTGATGTTGCTCAAAGACGACGGCCGACGACGCGACGCAGCATACATTATTGACATGGCCTGCGTAGTACATCAAACCAACGCCAGAGGGCGCTGATTTTTGAACATATAAGGCGCCGCGGGCACAGACGGAAGACACTTCTCCACTACTCTCGACTCCTAATTCTCTCATTATTAAAGTTCTATTATTATTTGACGACCTCATTGGCCATCTCTGATGAGGTCTCGGGTTCGATCCCCGGTCGGGTCAATTTAGAAATTATTGTTTTTCTGAATTGTCTCGGGTCTGGGTGTTTTCTATGTATAATAAGTATGTATTTTAAGTATGTTTATCCGTTGTCTAGTAACGTAAAAGTATTTTTTTTTTTTATATATACAGGGTGTTCGGCAGATCGTTGAACATACGAAAATGGGGGGTAGGTGGGGTCATCTCCTAACCATTCAAGCATTAAAAAAAACCTGGTCATAATAATCTTTTTATAGGATTTTTTATATTGTTTTCTAAAGTTTACGCGAACACTACACATTGAAATGAAACAACTTTTACGGATCTACTCGCGTTTATTTTACACATTACTTATTTAATGTTTATCCTGACGTTTCGAACCCTTTGCAGGGTCCGTGGTCACAGGGAGACTGAGGTGTTGGTCATCTCATAATTAGTTGGTAGCTTGTATACCCTCATTTAAATTTAAATCAGGTGCGTTCCGTTTTACGCAGAAAGAGCTTACAGTATCTTTTGGTCGGGCAGTATGGTGTCGGGGCTGGGATTTAATATTTTGTATGATGGGATCCCAGGCTGGTGGTAGATTCCAACCATCTTAGGATTTTTTATTTGATTTTTTGAAATTTCACCACTGTCGTACCTCTAAACCCTTATAACTTTTTCGTTTTTATAGCTAGGCCCAATTTTTTTCCTTTATTGGAATTTTAAGAGATGGTAGGTCCTTAAAAAATTGGTATTTGTCACTGGTTATTGCTAAAAACAAAGTTGTGGCCTCCCAAACCTAAAAAAAAAGTTGATATAAAATTTAACACTCAACTTTGAGTTACATTTAAAAAAAAATTTGAGAAGGTTTCAGATTTTTTTTAAACATCTCGAAGTGTAGGCTTTCTAATTGTATGTTATTTGTTTCGATATCGTTTTTATAACCGGAGTTATTAATTACTTTAAAGTAATTGGACGATTTCGATGAAATTCTACTTATGCGGAAAGTTACATGTTTTGTAAATTTTTTCAATGGAAAACTAAAAATAATGAAACAAGCATTTTAAAACTGGTATTTTTTATTAAAAGAATCAATGAAATGACAAAAACATTAATTATTTTTATAAACATTTAATTTAAATTTTGCTCTTATTGCCGTCTCTCATTTGGGATGTGAGCTCTGCATCGATTGAAAAAAAAAAGTAAAAGAGAGAAAAGATGCGATATGAGCGTGCTAGAGCGAAATACTATAGCTTAATTATTACCTGCTTAAGCGTTCCACAGAGGGTAAGCGAGAAAAAAGATAGCTATTTTAACTGAGCAAGAATAACAAAAATGAACGAGTCTTACAGTAGTCGCATATGATGTGTAACATTTGACATCTCACTATAGTAATAAGCAATTTTAACATGATATTCTGAAAATTATCAATGATCTGCACTTTATTGAGACATATCATCAGTAAATATTTATTAATATAGTATATAAAGTCTGTTACACACAAAATAGTTGAAATCAAAATAGAATATAGAATTTTACAATGACGCACATATTTTTTTTAAACTTATAGAATTTAGAATGCATTAAATACATGTATGAGTATTTGACAAGACATTTGACATAATATCAAAATGATAACATCCTGCCGCGCAATTTATGAACTAAGTAAAGAACATGTGAACAATTTCGAAAAATAGATCGTAATGTCAGCACCTCAAATATCACAATCACAAACACAGTAAGTTGTACTTAATGCGTTCATAAATTGTGCAGCAGTATCACACTATTACGATCACATTTCTACGAAATCACTCCCACTAATTATTGTACCTATATAAAGAAGACGAGCCGGTGATACTGTAACCACAGTATTTATTTATTTATTTATATACATGAGCTTACCACTATTATTACAGGTTCACCCAATGCAATAGTGAAGCATTATTATAACATAATAATATAGTAATTTAATAATGTTTAAATTTAATAATATTATTATTAAATTTAAACATTATTAAATTACTATATTATTAAAATTACTAATTACAATATTAATCATACATATAATTCCATTATCGACATACATTATATATTATTTTAATTTTTACCAATATCTTTATAATAACTTAACACGAATAACGCACACTTTGTGAATTCACACAACGAACAAGCAAAAAGGTCCGTATCTTCGGCTATCACATTAAGATTCCGCATCGCCAGTGTCAGTGGGGCCTTGCTCAGAAGGTTGGTTCGCCCTCGAGGTACCGCCAATAATTTTGGCCGGTGCCTCCGCTCCAGATACCTATCCGGAACACAAAGACCCACCCGACTCAAAATCTCCGCATTACATATCTTGCCTCTTAATAATTTAAAAATATAAGATACCAATGTTAAGTCCCTTCTAACTCTAAGTTCATTGTACCCAACCATACCCAGAATAAATAGGTTTGGATACATGAGAGGGTAAATAGGATATACCTACCCCGTATAGTCTCAGATATAGGTATCTTACAAATTTGTTTTGAATACGCTCTATCATAAGGCCATATTTAATTTCACTTGTATTCCAAATAACTGCATTACACTCGAGGTGACTTTTAACTAAAGCATTGTATAATGCAAATACTGCCTTCATATTTGTGAAATTATTAACCCTGCGTAGTATGAATCCGTGTTTGTATGCTTTTTTACAAATACCTAGTAAGTATGTGGTCCTGAAACTTCAATTCTGCCGTAAAATTTACTCCTAAATCCTTGACTTCCGTTACCCTTTTCAATGATGTCGAATTTATGTTATAGTCAAAGTAAACCTGGCTATGCTTTCGGGTGTAGGATATTGTTACACATTTCGAAGTATTGAACTGTATTTTATTTTGCTCACTCCAGGACACTACTCTGTCTATATCCTTTTGCAGTAATACACAGTCTGCAACGCTATTAATTGGGAGAAACAGCTTTAGATCATCCGCAAATAGTAGGCATTGTGAATCCTCCACTACCCCCGGTAGGTCATTAATCATGATCACAAACTGAAGTGGCCCCAGATTACTCCCCTGACTTACTCCTGACCGTACAAAATAAGGATCAGGGTGCCTAGTGTGAGTTTTGTTTACTATCCGTATTCATTCGATTACGTTTACGAAAACGAAAATTAGTATGGCATTGAAGCAGCGCCTCCTGGCGGCATACGAGAAGAGTTAACATTTTGCCATACAAATTCTCTTTTTCGTTAACGAGATCGAATGGCGAATGAAACTCACACTTGGCACACAGAGCGGTAACCGTCGTACTCAACGTATTGCTGCCTATCCCTCATGTAGCTGGTAAAAAATTGCAATAAATGAGGCGTGAAACCGACGCCCGCTAGCTTTCTTAGCAAGACGTCATTATCCACCACATCGAATGCTTTTCGGAAGTCAAAATAAGCAGCATCCACTTACCCTCTACTGTCTATTACTGGTACCAGTTGAGCTGTGTAGTTCAAGAGGTTGCTAGTAGTGCTTCGACCGGGCCGAAATCCATGTTGCGCCTCTGATAGCTGGGCACACACTTGCTCATATATACTTTTCTGTAAGGCTGATTCGAACACCTTGGCTGGGGTTGACAGTACAGCCACTGGTCTGTATCCGTCCACACTTCCACCCGAGCCACCTTTTGGCACCGGAATCACTCGAGTCACTTTCCACGTTTCCGGAAATACTGCTTGTTCCAAGCACTGATTATAAATGTGAGCGAGCGGCTCAGCCAGAACATACCTACAATCCCTAAATATGTATGCCGGAATGCCATCAGGTCCGGCCGACCTCTTGGGTTTGAGCTTAGCGAGCGCTCGCAACACGTCACACTGTTGCAGCTTCTCCACATGCACTCGAGCTGACCCATTAGCATCACCCGCCGCTTCTATAGCCGAGCTAACGTTCAGTTGAGCTCGCACTGTACTGTACACCGATTGGAAGTATTTCGCAAGCTCATTGACACTTTGCTCTCCAGTCAATACCACACCGTCCTTTAATATTTTTCTTGAGCTTACATTACGTTTTTTTGATTTAACATAATTCCAAAAGGATCTGGGATCTTCTGCTAAGTGCTGTTGCACCCTATCCCTATAGCCATCGTTAGCTAGTTTTATCATCGTTTTAACTTTTGCCCTGCACCGAGCGAACGCTTCGTAATCAGTTTGCAATTTACTAACCTTGTATCGCTTGTGAAGTATAGCTTTATATTTTATGTTACTAATCAATTCAGAGTTATACCATTCTGGATAAAAATACCTTGACTGTTTACTACTTTAGTTTTTTAATGAAACACATTTATCAAAAATGTCTTTAAGAATCTGATAAAATAAATTTATACTTGATTCTACGTCACTAAAATTATATAACTGCGTCCAGTCTATACAGCTAAGCAACGAGTATAATAATGGGTAATTACCTTTATTAAAGTTCCATTGTGCCCGCGAGGGCCGGGAGTTTGATTCGGCATAGGTACCTGGAGCATCAACGCCACGGCCTGTCACCAGTACTGATATTTCAAGCGGCGGATGGTACGCATCCACCATCGGCACCAGCGACTCGGTTGCGGCACGCACACTCACCCTTAACCCTTCATCGACCGAACTTAAAACCAGATCTAATTGACGGTCTTTACAATTAGCTACGCTGTTACTTTGTGTGAATCCACAATAGGTCAAAAAATACTCAAAATAATTATTTACATTTACAGTACAGGAATATAGATTAAAATCACCTACAACTATTATTTGTTTATACTTAGTACACAATTGTTCTATTATTCTAAAGAGTAACATGTATTCACTTTCACTACATCGCGGCGGAATGTAAACAACACAGGATACAAATAAGAAACGCTCGCGCAGGCATATTGCCGCACAAGCTAACTCGAACATACTGTTGCTTATGTTGACGTCACCCGGGATCGGTACGCTCCGTAGTTCGAAGCGCGGTGTGGCCACGAAAAGCGCGCCGCCCTGCTTCCGTCCATCCGTACGATCACAACGTATAATTTGATACCCCGCTGGAACTATTTCTGCATCCGTAATAGATTCGTTGCAACCAGTTTCCGTAATTGCAAAAATATCTGCATTTGAAGATGCCACACTAGTACAAAAATCATCAAGTTTTGTGCGAAGTCCTCTTACATTTGATAAATAAATTCAAGTGGTTTTCTTCCATTCTTTCGGTTTGTCATAGAATCTTCGAAACCAAACCCATTCGCTGAATTCAACATTTATAGGCCACACTTCCTGTCCGCACAATTTCTCATACGCGCTCTCCGGTACTCCTATCATGAAGGACGAATAATCTCGCTCAGTTTTAGGTTTTAACTTTTCAATTTTAATCGAGATTTCTTTACCACACACCTTTCTGACATGGTTTTCCAAGTGTTCAGTGGTAGTATCTTTTTTTAAACGCCAGACGTGTAGAAACTTATTCTTTTCCATACCCTGTATTTCACTCATATTTGTACTTCCTCCTTTTTTCACTTCATTTCTTAAGTAACGAGTTTTCCTAGTATTCACTTCTATCCAGTTATTTTCATTTCTTCCTTCTTTAATTTTATTTTCTGTCAAAGTTTCTGCATTTGTAGATTGGACATTACGTGGCGGACCTTCTTTCCCTTTTAAGGTCACTTGTTTTGTGGCCCCACCTCGATACACAGCAGGAACAACTACCTCCGTTTGGTTTTGCGACAATGCCTTTGCGTATGATATTTGTCCACTAGTACCCTCACATGACTTTTCCTTCTTTTTTAGGTCACTCAAACTGGTTTCCAGTTGTTCATTCTTAAGTATAAGAACTTTTATTTGGTCATTTAACCCTTTGACCTCCTCTGATTTATTATGCCCCACCACTATGTACTTCCTTAACTCAATCAATTCTGTTTCTGTTTTCTGAAATCGGTCTTGTAGTTGTTCGTAAGCCTGTATTTGATTTTCTAAACGAGACGTAATTTCAGTACGAAACAGCTGCATTTCATGCAATATTGTATGATGTTACACATCAAAAAAATACCTACCTGCTCTGTGTAACCATCCTAAAAGTAAGACGTTACATTATTTCCATAATTGCATTGTTAAATTTCGCAATCAATATAACTTTCCGCATAAGTAGAATTTCATCGAAATCGTCCAATTACTTTAAAAAAATTAATCACTCCGGTTAAAAATAACATACCATTAGAAAGAATACACTTTAGTGATGTTTCAAAAAAACCTGAAGCCTTCCATCACCTTTACTTTTTTTTTTTAAATGCAACGCAAATTAAGCGTTGACCCAAATTTGGGTCCGGCCGTTACGCCCTCATTCCGCGAGGCGCTTGGCCGGGACGCCCACGATTTTCAAAATTTGTTTGTCCGCGACGCCCTCGGCCGTGACGCCCACGGTTGTTAAAAAAAACTTTTTTTTACTCAAAATTTGAGAAAGTACTGTTGTGAATAGAAGTGTTTTTAATTAAGTATATTTAACGAATATAAGGAAAATCGATAAACCAAAGGACCATCAAGAGTCTAGATAATGACAAGCAAATAGCCAGACTGACAGAAGGCTATGAAAACAAAAAATTGACGATTATTTCTTTTTTACAAAAGATGTGCCCATTTGTGGTGCTTAAACAAAAAAAAATACTTTTTAATGTTTTCAATTAGTTGATTTTGTATGGTCATATTTTATTGTTAACTTTTTAGTTTTTTGCTATCTAAAATTTAGTTCCAGACAAATAATTTATTGTTAATTATAAAATTATAAATATTCATATATTACCTATATTTATATATATTTTATTGTACAAATACTTATAGTAAGAACACGGTACACCTGCTGCCCATAGGGAACTGAACCAAAAGTATGATCTAGATTTAATTTCTTTAAGATAATAGGTATTTCTTGTTTTTTTTTATTCCCTAAGCCTATATTGATTTGTTGATTTATATAATTTTACATGTTTTAAGTATACAAATTTAACTTAACCTGGTAACTCTAAATACCTTATTGTTATAATATAATATAATACTTTATCTAAATAATTTATTTACATTTTAACTCTGTGCAAATACCGACTGTATATTATAGTAAAAACATTGTACACCAGCTGTAACACACCCAGTGAGAACTAAACCAAAAGTATGATCTAGATTTCATTTCATTGAATGAATAGGTATTTCTTGTTTTTTTTTTATATTCCCAAAGCCTATATTGATTTGTTAAATTTTATCATCATCATCATCGGCCCATATCAGTCCACTGCTGGACATAGGCATCCCCTAATGAGCGCCATAGCGCCCTATCCTCGGCTTGACGCATCCAGCATCTGCCTGCAGTCTTTCGCAGGTCATCATCCCACCTGGCCGGAGGGCGCCCTACACTACGTTTACCGAGTCGTGGTCTCCACTCAAGAACACGTTTACCCCAGCGGTTGTCGGTTCTTCGCCAGATATGGCCGGCCCACTGCCACTTCAACTTGCTAATTCTTAGAGCTATGTCGATGACTTTGGTTCTCTGTCGAATGTATTCGTTACGAATCCTATCCTTCAGAGAAACTCCGAGCATAGCTCTTTCCATAGCTCGCTGAGCGACTTTAAACTGGTGGACCAGCCCTACCGTGAGTGTCCACGTCTCAGCTCCGTAGGTCATGACGGGTAGGACGCACTGATTAAAAACTTTCGTTTTTAAGCATTGCGGTATGGATGACGAGAAGACTCGACGTAGTTTCCCAAACGCTGCCCAGCCCAGCTGGATCCTCCTCTTGGCCTCCTTCTCAAAATTGTTCCTACCTAATTGCAAAATCTGCCCGAGGTAAGTGTATACGGAAACGATTTCAAGAAGGTGACCATGTACGACAACCGGTATCGGATCAATGTGGCCATTGATCATGACTTTGGTTTTATCCAAATTCATGCCAAGACCGATGCGTCGCGAGGCTGAAGCTAGGCCGTCCAGCATCTGGTTCAGCTCCTCTAGCGACTCCGCCATTAGGACTATGTCATCAGCGAATCGCAGGTGTGAGATGTAGTCACCGTTTATGTTAATGCCCTTTCCTTTCCAGTCCAGCGTCTTAAACATATCTTCCAACGCGCTTGTGAACAGTTTCGGGGATATGACATCCCCCTGTCTCACTCCTCTGCGCAATTGGATGGGTTTGGACTGCTGGCCCTGTACTTGGACACTCATGGTGGCGGATTCGTAAAGACATCTCAACACCTCGATATAACGACAGTCCACTTGGCATCGCTGTAAGGATTCCAGAACAGCCCAGGTTTCGACAGAGTCAAAGGCCTTCTCATAGTCCACAAAAGCCAGACACAGGGGCTGATTATATTCCTCAGACTTCTGTATAATCTGCCTCACTGTGTGAATGTGGTCTATGGTACCATATCCTCCGCGAAACCCGGCCTGTTCCGGTGGCTGGAACTCGTCAAGTCTCCTGGCGAGACGATTCGTGACCACTCGTGAGAAAAGCTTATAGACATGGCTCAGGAGCGAGATGGGTCTGTAATTTTTAAGCAGAGTTTTATCGCCTCTCTTAAAAAAGAGCACCACCAAGCTCCCGCTCCACGCCTTTGGAGTTCTCCCACTGTGAAGGACGGCGTTGAAGAGCTTCTGCAATTCCTGTATAACAGGGGCTCCTCCAGCTTTCAGAAGCTCGGATGTAATTCCGTCTTCACCGGGGGCTTTTCCATTTCTAAGCTGTCTCAGAGCTAACACGATCTCGTCTTGACTGATGTCTGGCAGTTCGTCGGTGTAGTGACGTGTCAGGGTGGCTCTGGAATCGTAGTCGTCTCGTCGGGAACGAAGGGCATGTGCAGCGTATAATCGGCCATAGAAATCCTCTATCTCGGCGGTGATCTCCGGCTTCGACAATACGGTCCTCCCGTCGTGCGTTTTAAGCTTCGTCAGGTGGCTCCTGCCAAGCTGCTGAGTGAATACTTTGGACCCTCGGTTTCGCTCAATCGCCTCTTCAATGAGGCGTGTGTTGAAGCTCCGAAGGTCGCGCCGTACCATCTTCGCAATTCGCTTGTTCAGGTCTGACCTCTCCGACGAAGTCGCTTGGGTGGTTTCCCGTCTTCTTGTCATCAGCCTGAGAGTCTCAGCCGAGAGTTTGGATTTCTTGCCAGTACGCTGTTTTTTGCAGAACTTAATGCCTTCGTCCCTCAACGTTTCGACCAGATTGTGTAGGGTCTCGTTAGCGTCATCAGTGGGTTCCAAGGCAAGAAATCTGTCCCCGAGAAGCTGCTGGAATTTCTCGGTGCCCGCCATGATTTGGATTGGGTTAGGACGGAGCGTGGACTTCATCAGACGGTGTCTTTCAAGCTTCAAGTTGATATTCAGAGAGCCTCGCAGGAGTCGGTGATCAGATCCGGTATTGAACCTGTTGATCACTGAGACATCTCTGAATATTTCCTTGCTATCCGTCATGATGAAGTCGATCTCATTTTTGGTCACAGTGTCGGGACTTTGCCATGTCCACTTCCTTTGAGGCTGTTTCTTAAAGAAGGAGTTCATTAAGAACAGCCCCTCTTTCTCGAGGAAGTTGACAAGCATTTGCCCCCTGTGATTCCTAACTCCATAACCATGCGGTCCTATCCGGGATTCGTTGCCAGTCTGGGTTCCCACCTTGCCGTTAAAGTCCCCCATAACAACGTTGAAATGAGCCTTAGTGGTGTTATGCAAGGCTTTGGATATGTCTTCGTACATATCCTCCACTTCATCATCTGAGTGTGTCGAGGTCGGTGCGTAAACCTGAATGACCTTCATGCTGTAACGCATGGACAGCCGAATGATCAGGTACGCTACCCTGGTCGACACACTGGAGATTTCTTCAACGTTGTTAGAGAGGACCTTATTGACGAGGAAGCCTACGCCACCCTGGGATGTTTTATCACCCTCGCGAAAGTAGAGAAGATGGCCCGAAATTTTTATATTTTACATATTTTATTTACCTCTAAGTTTATCTATATTTTTTTTTATTTATTTATTTACATTAAAACATACAATATTTTTGCATCATAGCAGACCAAAAACCACTGAGGTTTGTCCGGAATGCTCGAACTTAACATTAAATTAAAAATTATATTCCTATGACGACATCAGTACTACATTAAATAAATGAATAGGCTGCAACAAGCAAATGCAAATTTTTGAGATATTCGCGAAAAACAGATACCCAGGAAGATAGATCTTGGGGCACTATAAATGTGCGTGTACCGCTATACCGCTGGGGTAACGTTTGGGTGGTTGCTGTATCTCGCGAACGGTGAGGCGCACAAATATGATTTTTTTTACACACAATTTAATTAATTTGTGCGTAATTTAAACAAAAGCAGAAGTGGAAAAAAATGCACCGTTCTGAAGATATATTTAATTTGAAGAAAAAGGATAATCGGTCCTAGCTCCTTAAATACTAACCTTAGAGACTAATTTCTGATATTGATTCGTACCTTATATTACCCTACAACGTCTATTAAAATCTTAAAAGCTTACTGCAAGTCGTTAATGAGTTATGGCACTTTAAATGTCACTGGCCCGTGAGGTATTTTGGTCGTCGCTTACATGAGTTTGGTATGGACCAGCAAATCGCTTATTAAACAAATAATTAGTGCCTTCATTCAACTAGCCATTTGAAAATTTTCAGCCTAATGCACTTATTATTTAAAGATTTATAGTAAAAATGGTAAATGAAGCGAAATACAGTGATAAACCGACCAAGTTAAGATGAATATCAAAAAGCAGCCGCGCCATACTTGACGCTAACCTTCTAAAATTGATGGCATTATTTGTACAGACGTTTACACAATTTGTAAAGTAAAGATATATTATTTAACATTTTATGACTTTTAAATGTAATCTTATCTATTTTAAAAAGTCCGTATGTGCGTAAATTATCGTTTCTAATTGTTTTTTATAATGTAAAAATGTCATATAAATTTATGTTTTTATATAAGTAATAATATTAACTGTAGGATATTTTTATATTTTTTTTTATTAGAATCCAAGAAATTCGACAACATTCTGCTGGGGTAACGCACGCCTGCACAATGTACTCTAAGAAAATAATAATAGCAGATTTTTTATTATCATTATATAATTTAAATTGGATTTATAATAATAATAATAATAATAAATCATTTATTTCGGAATAAGTTGGTACATCTTCCATAGTAGTTGTTAGTAACAATGATGACTTATAACTACGTTAATTTAGTACAAGAAAAACTATTTATTTATTTTGCAGCCAGGTTCGAGGGCTTGACCTGGATTGAAGTCCAGTGTCTTAAAATCGCCCCCTCGAACCTATTTGCAACAGTTTGCAGGATGCTGTTGGGGCTGGCGCGTACCCGCCGCCATAAAGATGCAACACGTTTGCGCATTACAACATAAAAATCGTCCGTGCGCGCTACCGCAAACATACCAGAGGCACTGCAGTATCGCGGCAACCCCATCAGCGCCCTGAAAGCGTTATTATACTGAATACGCAGGACGCTGTAAGTCTTTTTAGTATATTCGATCCACAGGCTGCAAGTGTAAAATTACTGGCAAAACGCCCTGAATAACGTCACCTTGACGTCTTTAGTACACTTTGCAAACCTGCGGATCAGCATATTGCTTCTAACTGCCAGCGCCCTACGCTCCCTCTCCACGTCCATGTCATCGTGCTGATTTGCAGTGACCCAATGTCCCAAGTATTTAAATTCTGATACTACCTTAAGTGGAGTACCGTATAACGTGACTGGCGGTATTGTGGGATAGTGTTTGGTACCCGCCTTAAACACCAGCAGCTCGCTCTTACTGGCGTTATACCGGAGACCATGAGCCTCTGCATACCTCTCACATATACTAACTAGTTTTCTGAGGGCGCTAATTGACGGACTCAGCAGCACCATGTCGTCGGCATAGCTAATATTGTTTACAAAAGTGCCATCTATAGAACAGCCTACCATAGTGCTACTGAGTTCCCCGATCAGCCGGTTAACGTACAAGCTGAAGAGCTTAGGCGAGGTTAACCCCCCTGCCTCACCCCGCACTGCAGCCCGTACGGCCCGGATAGCGACCCCGCCCACCTACCGAACAGTCCCAGGTTCGAATCACGGTGCCAAAAAAACTGTGTGACCGCTTTGTGGCCTGGATCCTTTTTTCCACTGTTTATCCCCTTTGTTAGCCTTGAGATTTTATATAGCGACATTTGGAGTAGTGTCGGTCTGTTTGAAGGCGGTTGTGGCAAAGGATACCCGTTGTAATTGAAAATTATGAAGTCTTCTTTTAATTGTTCCCTTATTTTATTTAAGTTTATGTTGTAAGTTTTACATATTTATTTTGTTTTATATTTTCAATTGATATTGCTAATGCTAAAAAATATTAGGTCCTTACCTATGAAATTGACGTTTTGTATTAAGATTTTATATAAAATTTTATTGTTCATACTAACGTTATTTTAATTTTCTTAGCATCTGTTTATGTTAACACTATAAAGATTGCAGAGTAGTGTGTCTGATTCACTAGCTAAATATAGCAGACATATAAAAGAAAAAAAATCAAGTCCCTTCAAAGCTACAATGAAACAAAAAGACAATTCCGCGAACAAAAAAAGGAGTCAATTTAAAAAAAATTGGGCGATAAAGACACAAAATTAATAATCATTATTACTGAAGCCTAAATAACATAGTCCTAATTAAAGGTGTATAATGATATTAACTACCGGTATTGACCTTTAGAACTATTAGACCTTTGAACAAGTGAGAAACGTCAATTTCATAGGTAAGGGACCTAATAAGTAAAATTAGATGTCTAACTAAGCTTAAGCACAAAAATTATATTTCAGTATATAATATTACGTAAAATTAAAAGCCAGCAGATTCCTAAACAGTGTGTTATTAAAATATAATAATCTTGAACAATCTCATGCATAGTGAATCTCAATAAACAAATGTTATTGTCATTTACATAAATCTTATTTAATTTATTGAAAATGAAAATGAATCCATATTTTTCAATTTCAAGTAAGGTTTTCATTAATTTCAACATTCATTATTTGATAATTAACTACTCAAATGTGCATTTATGTGATTTCATGTTAATTCGTTATGTCTATGCATCGATTACTTTAACAAAAGAAGACAACGTTATTCATTATTATTTCATTTATTATCACGTTATTTATTCAACGCAGTAACTTTAAATTGTTTCATGAAACTTACGCAAATCCTCATCCTCATTATAGACCTTCTGGACGACTTCGTCCACTTTCCCAAGTCGTCCGTATTCCCAACTCGTCCACTTTTCTAATTCGTCCCCCTACAATTCCTATCTTGTCCACTTCCCAACTCGTCCATATTCCTAACTCGTCAACTTCTTAACTCGTCCATATTCCTAACTCGTCCACTTCTTATCTCGTCCACAATTTAAACGACTCAAATAGTCCTCTTTTGTTTCTAAGTCGTTTACATTCTTAGTTTTACTTTACTATTTTGTCGTTTTAAAATATAGAAAACTTACTTAACGGATCTACTCGCATTAATAAACAAACGCGAGTAGATCCGTAAAAGTTGTTTCATTTTAACTTACCAGTATAATAGTTTGCCTGTCCGATGGTCTCGATACAACTATAACAACCAGCCAGCCTTTAATTACTTTAACAAAAGGTAAGTCACAACCACAAAAAACCTATTAAGCAAGCCCTAAACATTCAAATGAGTAAGACAAGCGACAAGTGAGCCCGGCCGACGGCCACGCACAATTAGCACTTGGCTCCGGCATGTAAATGCAATGTAAATCTTAATAGAAAGTGCCTTTGGATTACCAGCGCCCTGAAACGGAAGCCTTGGTAGTCCAAACAAGATATTTTTGTAATTTTAATAAGTTACGTTTGTTATAAGTACCTGTCAGATACCTTTTTTTTTGGAGAGAGACTGCTGATTGCCGAGGGGCATTTTCAGCTTCACCGGGCTTGTTTAAGGGGCGGCGAGGTACGTAAAGGGTACCTTAAGCCGTGTTGAAACGAATCACCTTCGGAGGATTTCTAGAGGGGTACGGCATCGAACACTTAAAAGTGCGCGTCCCTGTGCCCTCCCAGAGTCTCCGAAGGGTTCGGATCGGATCGGGGAGCGGAACCACCCGAGGGCGCCTCTAAAGGCACGGACCTCGGCTCGGGTAGACCGGGCCGTGGAGGAGGAGAGGAGCGCCCAGGCACATGACTGTGCCTGTCAGATACCTGAGATGAGTTTTAGCAATGTTTGCAATAATAGCTATTTAAACTATCGTGGTTACTTGTTAGAGTAATTATTAATTACAGGATGCTCACAAATAATAAACATGGTAAGAATCTCGTTAATAATTACTCAAATTTTTGCAGTTAACTTTTTCTAATAAAAACCTTTTTTATTTTACAATGTTTTGCTTTAAAAATACTATGAAATACTTACCTTCCCACAATAATATTAAAGCATATTTGGTGTTAAAACAATTGAAGTTACTTTTGTTGCAAATGTAACTTGAAGTTTTTATTTTCCTTCGAAAATAAATATTTCTTCATAGTAGAGCGTAAACCTGTGTTTACGCTCTACTATGCTAGTGTGTTTACGGCCGTGAAAACTAAGTTAGGTACCGTCGTCATGTCGGGTCCAAGGATATATAACTTATATTCTCGGACCTTATAGGACATATATAGGACCGGTTCTATATATCGGTATAGTCGGGACTGCGTATCCGGATATATAGATATATAGGTCCCTTACAAATAATATTATCACTTCTCTGTGCTTCGAGTTGTTATAACGATCGTAAGGAGGTTTGTAATCAACCTTTGTCATGGACACTGGACAGTTTTCGATGATCCGAGTTAATACGCCAATGAATCTCTTTTCTTTTTTCTTCTTTCTTTTATTAGAATCATAGGTCTAATCTAATTAGTAATTCTTTAATTTATTTTGCGTAAGACAGGCATATTTAGAAGTTGATGACCGATTGTCTTGCATTGCGTCGCAATTCATCTACTTATAACTACTTTAAAAGTCTTTTTTGTTTCTAATATTGTGGTATTAATAATGATTTATCCAAGGTTGTCACAACAGCGTATTAACTTCCTAAAAATGACCCACAAAGAAAAACTTGCTTAGAACACGCCGAGTTCAAAGAAGTTGCTTTACAGCATAAATTTTGTTCCTACTAGGCCAATACATTTCCTGAAGGAGGAGCTCTTAATCCCGAATCCCGTGGTCCCTAAATCCCGGCATTCCCTTCGGGCGTGCGTCACGGCCCGCGGAGGCGAACGCGAGGAATTCCGAACGAGCCCAATTCGACTTGTCGGCTCGCAGCGCTGTCGACGCCATCTGGGTACTAGGGATAGGATAGCAATGGTTATCGATAAATAATAATATTTTTTTATAAACAATCAAAATTAAAAAGGCACTTGAAATAGACAACTTGACTGAAGCCCAGCCTTTAAATATGATACTGTGAATTATCAATTTAAAAATCATAATCGACTAATGTTAATTTACATCTCTTCTACACTTTATGATGAATTTAATCTAAGTACCTACTAGAATATCCATTATTTTTTAATAACACGTTGTTTTTTATTACGATTTCAAAACATATATCAAGAAGAAGTACGTTGGTTAACTTTGATAGACTAGCGTCAATGCTATGTTATCTTTAACAATCATTCGTTTAAAACCTTTAATCTTCAACGAGTTGGTATAATATCTCTTAAACTTCAACTTACTGCTATTGATAGCTAATACCAAATATTATAATAATCTGAATGGCTCAGTATCCCTCCAATCCCCATTAGGTCCGTGTCGTAGATTTTAACCAATTCCATCTTTGTGCTATTGTTTACATGGGGTGGCTATTGCCCGTTTACATACGTTTACATAGTGCTAATAAATAGCTCATGTATTTACATAGTAAATGTGTTATGTCATGTAAATACAATATATTAATTTCAAATAGTCAAAGGAATTAGTGTCGAGTGTTTGATTGAAACCCCAACACTATTAAAAAGCGCGGCAACATCGCCATCGTTTGTCCCGCTCCCTTGCCCATCACTACATCTCTCGTCTCTTTCACTCACCGACTACCTTATTTAAATAAGAGTGAGCTCGGTTGATCGCTGCCTTGGTACTTCCTATTCAAAACTGACTCTTGTGCTGGTAGTAATAACTTGTTTCAGCATAGAAGGGTTGTAAAAAAGTCAAAAAAGGTTGCATGGGCAGGTTAGACGATGTGCGCTCTCCCTGGTGGAAGAAACTTGACTTAGATTCGTTTTGGCCGGAAATATGGAGCTTTTGGTTCGCTTTACGACGACCTTGAGACAATCTGGCCTATATTGGTTCAATGGGAAAAAAGCTCTTTTGATTGAAGCTCGTACTTAGCCTTTGAACTAGGGCACGTGGTCACGGGAATAGTAAGGTACATTAAGGTAATAAATTTATTTTATCCAATTATTTCCAGATCTATCCATGCTTTTAAAAACCAAAATTTCAGGAATTGTGAAAACCTGAAATTTAAGGTAAACTTTTTAATAAACCTCTAAAAATAACGGGATACAGGTGTGTACGTAATCGAAGTCTTAAAAAGAAATAATTACATATCTATCACCAAATTATATACCTAAGTAAACTTAAGCGACAATTTTCTCTGGACTAACCCGACCGTCCAATAAACAACGTTTCAACATAATTTATATATGAATCATAGAAAATCTATGTTTATAGTAAATATCAGTACTTATCAATAGCCATCAACAAAAGCTCATTAAAATATCCGTTAATATAATAATTAGTACATTACGTGTTAATGGAAGCAAATGAAACAAAAGTAATTAAAAACTGATCTGATAGCATTTTTAACATAGGTGTAATGCCACTTTCGAGTTTACGTAGAGTTTTTTTAAGTTTATTTGTTTTTCATTTATATTTATAGGAGGATTATTAAAATTTACGAATGATACCTAATAAAGGTATTCAAATGTAAAGTAAATAATATTTATACCATTTTTGCCCATTTTTTATAGATTTTATAAAGCTTTGTATTTGTTTTTTTTTATGTCGCTGTCACAAATATTGGTGGATTACTAATGAATTATGTAATAAACTAGATAATTAATTTTTTTATGTTAAGCAAATACAGATATAGAATTACTAGCTGTGCTCGCGACTTCGTCCGCGTGGAATAGTGACTTTCGGCAGCATTTTTAATTTTTTAGGCTCTTTTCCCGTTTTTGCAACATTTTTCACTGATGCTTCGCTCCTATTGGTCGCAGCGTGATGTTATATAGCCTAAAGCCTTCCTCGATAAATGGACTATCCAACACAAAAAGAATTATTCAATTCGAATCAGTAGTTTCTGAGATTAGCGCGTTCAAACAAACAAACAAACAAACAAACAAACAAACAAACAAACAAACAAACAAACTCTTCAGCTTTATAATATTAGTATAGATTGTTGAGTCTCCATATAGCGAATTAGTTTGGCTCTCAGGCTAGTAGTATTGTAGACTTATGGGTGTCTGAACGATTTTGCATGCCCAAATTATGTAGTTACTTGTTGATTTTTCAATTTTATTAGTTTGTAGATTTTTATATTCAAAACGATTCAGATTATTAATATTAACAAAAGATAAACAAAAAGAAAAAAATAAATGATCATACAAACAAAATCAACTAACTTTTATTTCACCTAATATTTCTATACAATTCAACATACTTATTCATATTTAAACAAAAAAAATACATAGTTCAACTCAGACTAACATAATTTATTATTTTATTTTAACAATTTAAATCGCAACAGTATTTCCTCAGGAAATTTGCAAAAAAAAATAAAAATCATGAGCGTCGCGACGCCGTCGGCCGCGACGCTCATGATTTTTTTTTTTTTTTTTGCAAAAAAAAATAGTCATGAGCGTCGCGGCCGACGGCGTCGCGAAAAAACAAATTTTAAGATTCGTGGGCGTCCCGGCTGAGCGCCTCGCGGAACGAGGGCGTAACGGCCGGACCCTTAAATTTTATTTCAACTTTTTTTTTAGGTTTGGGAGACCACAACTTTGTTTTTAGCAATAACCAGTAGCAAATACCAATTTTTTAAGGACCTACCATTCCCTAAATTTCCAATAAAGGAAAAAAAGTTGGGCCTAGCTATAAAAACGAAAAAGTTATAAGGGTTTAGAGGTACTACAGTGGCGAAATTTCAAAAAATAAAATGAAAAATCCTATAAAAAGACTTATATGACCAGGATTTTTCTTAATGCCTGAATGGTTAGAAGATGACCCCACCTACCCCCATTTTCGTATGTTCAACGATCTGCCGAACAGCCTGTATATTGTACTTGTACCAAATTTGAATCAGCATAAAGCAACAGTTTGTCATAAAAGTCGCATTATTTTTTAAACCCAGACATTAAGACAGGTTACATATTATAACAACTAATGCCCGGTTCCTATAAACAAGAAACGATTCGTTTTGCCTACGAGCCGTTGTATTAGCTATGAGGCGTAAGCTAAATGCGTTCCTATAAAAAACGATTCGTCAGGTATCTAACCGTTAGTATGTTACCAACGGATGGGAGGGTTACCAGTAACGCTTCGTAACCATAGAATATGGAAGTGACACTCGACTGCGTTCCTATAAAAAATAAGAAGCGTCAATTAACTGTCATATCTACCGTTCGTTGCTGGTTATCCTACCGGTACTTTTTGATCGGTTATTGTGTTATTTATGTTTATTTCGTCAGTAATTTTTACAAATAGTGAAAATGTCATGCTCAGTGCTCAGTGAAGGTGATGTAGAAATGCTGAATATGTTATCGGGTTGGCATAATTCCGATGAAGACAATAAACGACGTGTATAAAACCATTCATGTTCATATTGGATGAACATGAATTCCAACAAAATGAAAAATGAGATATATCTTTATTTGAGAGTTACAGAAGCAAGGTTAGTTTGAATACAATAATAACCATCTTAAATAATGAACTAGCGTTCTTTCGATATTAAAGATAATGGCCTTTTTTAGGGTCGGGTATAGAATCCAAGCGCAGGCTTTTCATATGTATGAGGGTTGGATTATGTAGGGGTTGGTGTAAATTCTCCAAAAACATAATTTTTTTCCACCGGAGACGCGTGGTTTTTTTAATTTTTCATTTTAAAAATACGTGAAAAGGAACGCTATGTCATTCCGTTTCGTACGTGAATGCCCTCCGTTTGTGTTTTGTTGTGCTCTGTGTATTATTTCTGATGCATCTGGGGTCAAAATTAGTGACGGAATCGAATTAGTCAACCCCGACTCCACGTGGTACTAGTCTGCCTTACCCCTAGAGTGTTTAAAAGGTCCGGAGGCGCGGAGGGAGAGCAGCCCCCCGCCCGCTGTAGCATGGAGTGCCTGCGGTTTGTTACGCAAGGGCGGAGGGGCTGCATTTCCCGCAGCGACGGAGACGTTCGGAAATCTTTAGTTTGCTATTCATCTAGGTGCATTAGATATTTTGACCCAAAAAACCTAATTTCACCCTAAAAGCACATAAATATACTTAATTTTTGTTCATTCCTAACCTCAAATTTTAATCTTGAATATCTCTGAAAGTATGCGTTTGGTTTGGTGGTGAGCGGGTTCGGGAGGTGGGGGGGAGGGGGCTACCCCTCCCCCTTTCCCCCAAAAAAACCCCTAAAATCGTGGGTTTTTAGTTTACATTTTACCAATTTTTAAATTAAAATTTCTCAGTAACTATGCACCTCCGGTAGGGGGGATAGGTAGTGCTTTCCCCTCCCCTCCCCCTTTCCCCCTCTCCTCCCCCTTTCTCCCTCCCCTCCCCTCCCCCTTTCCCCCCTCCCCTTCCCCTTTCCCCCCTCTCAAAGCCTGCGCTTGGATTCTATACAAACCCCCTTTTTTAAACCAATTATTGCTGCCTTTTAGATTTTATGCTTTGGGTACAATGCACGGCCGGTAGTCTACGTATAAAATATTTCAACTGTCAAATAATAATGTTGGTTTTATTTCAGGTACGATATTATTTCATCTGCATTTATCCATAGTGGAAAAGCCTAAAACTTTATAATACCTGCATTAAATACGAATGTTGCAGCAATTTCCTTTTGTACAATTTAGCTAAGTCCGAAATGTTATCGATTTCTGCTTATAGTATAAGTACTACGAAAACAACAAATTAAAATAATCATTGATATTTAACTGTGTTTCATTTATAATTAAACCAAAATTATTTATGAATGTAAATTTTAATAACGGAATTGGGCATAGATTATATAAGTCCATGATAAGGGCCAAAGCTTTTTAAATATCTAAAATGCTGTGATCCGATGCCACAAACTTTTATTCCTCTTTCAATTAAAAACAAACTTTATCTGTGAGTGACAACTTCAAAAAAATGACGCGACGTGTTTTGTTAACGTTGTTGCAATTACCAATGAATAACAAATTATTTAAACAAAATCGTTGTAGGATTACCGAACTAGTAACTAAATTGTAATTTATTACATTATTAATGTTTTTAAAGTACAGTTACGATTCTAAACTATGTTTTAAAAATAGTTTTTGAAAGAACGAAATCATTAAAAAATCCGGAACGAAACGCGTGCGGGCAGAAGGAGGATCGGCCTACCTACGAACACTCGTCGCTGGTAAGCATGAACGGATTGTTGTGGAACGCTAAGAACGCCTCGTTGTTAGTAACAAGAAAACGGATGGTAACTGAAGTAGAGCGACGTTCCGTTAGATATAGGCATAAATCTATTCTAACTATTTTCGAATTAACTACTACGGTCGTTTGTTCACATATGTTCATAACGTATATTGTCGACTCCAGTATAGTTTAACTTATTTAATTTTGATTATCTTGGCTTCGTCTTCCGATATTTATTATAACCATGTAGTAGCCCCGCTACGTTTGAACTTACCCGCACATAGTGTTTTAGAGTTGCTGTAGGTAACTAAAAAAAAAAAAACTTTTCCATAGATAACCACAGCAACCCCATACTTCCATTTCCCGCCAATGAAACGTCATTATTGTCCGTGCGCGCGCGACATTCGCACGTAGTGAAAAAATATTTCGATTCTTCAGTAAAATTTTGTTCATTATGCCGAAACGAAATGCTGAAGAGTCTAAAGAAGATAAGTGGGTGCGTAAAATGCGCAAATATGAGAAAAAGTTAGCACGAAAAAATAGTTTTCGAGTGATTTACTCAAGTGACGAGGATGTTGATGTCGAACCTCAAGGTTAGTACAAAAAAAAACCTACCCTCGTCGTGTACTTTACCACTGTAAAGTACACGACGAGTGACTTATTAGTATTCACTAATACTAATAGGTCATTGCCCCTCAGAGTCAATACGTGATATTGACCAGCAGCACTTTTATGAGTGTTAATACGAGATATTAACCACATTTTTACTTTCTCTCGCAGATATCCAAGAGAGTTGCACGCCGATTTTACCGGACGATGACAAAGTTTCTGCCCAGCCAGAGCTAATACAACCCGAATCCCAAGTGGAATCGATGACTCAAGACCGCCCGGGGGAGGTCGTTGACACTGCCCCCGATGATGAAGCCGTTCAATCGACTGAGGTGGTCGATCCTGACCTTCTGCAAGCTTTAGGAGACTTTGAAGAAGACGCTGCAGAGTGGGGTGAAAATATTAACGAGAACTTGGCTAAACGATGGGAACCTATTCTAAAGGAAGGCTTAAAACAAGAGATTAAGAATGACCTGAAAAAAAAATATCAGATACCTAAAAACTGTGCTTTAATCAAGTCTCCGGCACTAAATCCCGAGATAGCGGCTATACTCAACGACTCAGCAAAAAACAGAGATTCTAGAATACATAAGAAACAAGAGCAGTTAGGATGTGCAATGACTATTTTAGGCAAGACTATGTCAGGTATTCTTACCAAATCAATTGATACAACGGAGACACTTCGGTTACTGAGCGATGCTGCCAAACTTTTTGCTGATTCTCACTACAGTGAAACAGAAACAAGACGATCGCTCGTAGTACCAATGATGGATAAAAATTTTATTGAACCGTTCAAAGACCGGAAAAGAGACAAATACTTGTTTGGTGATAAATTGGGTGATTTTGTTAAATCATCAAGAGGAATTAGGAAGACAGGACAGCTGCTTCAATCAACATCGACTCCTGTTAATAATAATTTAAACTGGAGGACCCCACCGTCTCGCCCACAACCACGCGGGCCGCGATCGCAGGCGAGCCGAGCTGCAGCCGGTGGGGCAAGACATCAGTTGCTACCACCTCCAGCTGCGTACCGACACCGAGCTCCAGCGCCGCAGCTGCCGCCGCCACCTCCGACACCACCAATGCGGCGTGCACAGCCAACAGCATTCTCGCGCCGAGCGGCGACGGGGCCGCCTCCGCCGCAAGCCAGACGTTGACAGACGAGGTACATGCAGGCCGCTTAAAATATTTCCTTAATTCTTGGAGGTCGATTACAGATGATAACAGTGTTCTAGACATAATCAGAGGCTATAAAATACCTTTTTTTGAAATACCAAAACAATTACCTGGTACCCATCCTAAATTATCTTTGCCTAATGAGGATATTAGTTATTTAGAAACTGAAATCAAAAGATTACTTAAAATATGTGCAATTCGTAGATGTGAACCAGTCACTGATCAGTTTGTCTCCAGTATTTTCTTAGTACCAAAGAGTAATGGCGAAAAAAGATTCATATTAAACCTTAAAAAACTCAATACTTATGTTAACACTAATCATTTCAAGATGGAGGATATTAGGACTGCAATCAGATTAATTACTCCTGATTGTTACATGGTTAATTTAGACCTTAAAGAAGCATACTTTTTAGTGCCTATACAAGAGCATACCAAGTATTTGAGGTTCTATTTTAAAGACATTTTATATGAATTTACGGCTTTACCGTTTGGTCTTTGTTCAGCTCCTTTCGTATTTACGAAATTAATGAAACCGGTCGCTGCATACCTACGGTCACGTGGCTTTAAATCTGTTCACTATTTAGATGACAGCCTCCATCTTGAAAATGACTATGAAAGCTGTATAACAAACCTTAATGAGACTATAACGTGCCTAACCAATCTAGGATTTGTCATTAATTATGAAAAAAGTTGTTTAATTCCTAGTAAGGTCTGTAAATTTTTAGGGTTTATTTTAAATTCACACAATATGTCATTAGAATTGCCAGATAAAAAGAGAAAAGATATTTTAGCACAAACAGAACATATTTTAAACACTCATAGATTGACTATTCGAAGCTTTGCGCGTTTTTTAGGTATTCTTTCTGCAGCCTGCCCGGCTGTTGCGTATGGCTGGTTGCATACGAAAACTCTCGAAAGAGCTAAATATTTGGCTTTGTTGTTGCATAAAAACGATTATGACAAGTTAATGACAGTTCCATGTAATATACGTGATGACTTGATATGGTGGAAGAATAATATTCTAACTACAAGTAATAAAATTAAAAATAACAATTTTGTACTAGAATTATTTACAGATGCTTCTAACGTTGGCTGGGGCGCTGCTTGTAACCATGAAAGAATTGGGGGCTCTTGAAGCGATAGTGAACGAGAACGTCACATAAATTATTTGGAACTGTTAGCTGTCTATTTCGGCCTAAAATCGTTTGCTAGTAAATACGCTAACTGCGAAATTCTTCTACGTGTAGACAACACTACTGCTGTAGCATATGTTAATAGAATGGGTGGAGTGCAATATCCGCACCTTAATAATATTGCACGTAAGATATGGCTATGGTGTTCACAAAGAAATATTTTCATTTTTGCCTCCTACATTAAGTCGATCGAAAACACAGAGGCTGATTTTGGTTCCCGAAATATAGACACCGAATGGGAGCTGAACGCTTCCGCATTTAATAAAATAACGTCAAAGCTCGGGGAGCCCGACATCGATCTTTTTGCATCAAGGGTTAATGCGAAATGCAAGAAATACATTTCTTGGAAAAGAGATCCATATGCATACAATATTGATGCCTTCACGATTAAGTGGGATTCCTTATTTTTTTATGCGTTTCCGCCTTTTGCGCTGATTATTAAGGTTGTGCAAAAAATAATAAATGATGGTGCTACCGGGATTCTGGTGGTCCCTTACTGGCCATCACAGCCCTGGTTCCCAGTTTTCAAATCCTTATCTGTAGGTGAAATGATCATATTTCCACCGGATAAGACGTTGCTTTCTTCCAATTTCAGAGAGGCCCACCCGCTGCACCGTCAACTTTCCCTGGCAGCGAGCGTATTATCCGGGAAGCGTTCAGCAGGCGACAAGTCCCTCAATCAGCACTGAACGTGATGCTTTCGTCCTTATCTAAAAACACAAAGTCCCAATACACGTCGAGCTTTAAACTGTGGTGGGAGTATTGCGTAACAAGGGGTACTGACCCTTTAACTATTCAGGTTTATGACGTCCTAGACTTTTTATCTAATTGTTTAGAAAATGGTTCATCATATGGTACTTTAAATAACCATCGTTCGGCTTTATCCCTTATTTCCGGAAATAGTGTAGGTCAAGATGAACGGATCAAAAGATTTTTCAAAGGAGTGTTTAGGATCAAACCATGTTTCCCCAAGTACAACACGACATGGAATCCTAGTATTGTACTTAATTATTTATCTAATTTGTACCCAAATAGTTCATTATCTTTAGAAGTTTTAACGAAAAAACTAGTTTTGCTTTTGGCATTAGCTACCGGTCAAAGATCACAGACCTTGTCCATGATAAAATTTCCTAATATAAGTATTAGAGATGACAGAATTATAATTACAATCACAGATTTGATTAAAACTTCTGGAATAGGCCGATCGCAGCCTATACTTGATTTACCTTTTTTTAGACAACGCTCTTGTGTCTGTCCTGCTGAGACTTTAAAAGTCTATATGGATCTTTCTTCGTCAGTAAGACCCCCTAATGAGAATGGTTTGATTTTGACCACTAAACGACCTCATCGCGTAGCTTCATCTCAATCCATAGGGCGTTGGATAAAACAGACGCTCGCAGACAGCGGCATCGATACTAACGTATTCAGTGCTCATAGCACCAGGCACGCATCTACCTCAGCTGCTCAACTGGCTGGAATTAGTATCGACAGTATTCGAAAAACCGCTGGTTGGACAGGTCAATCAGCAGTATTTGCAAATTTTTATAAGAGGCCAATTACTGATCCAAATTCCAATTTTGTTAACGCTTTATTTAATCAATAAATGTTAAGCTATAAGTAAGAAGTTACGATAGACTAAGTGTTGATCATTTAATAAACTATTTCATGGTTATTAAATTTGTCTTATTGATATATTAATTAAAAACAACATTGATATCCTCTAAACATCTACATGGTTATAATAAATATCGGAAGACGAAGCCAAGATAATTCAATGATCAAACGAACTTACCTGAAGTGAAGTTCGATCTTAATTATCTTGGCTTGTCGAAGATATTTAAGTCCCGCCCACCCACGTTGTTAAATACCCTTAGTATCAATGTTGTTTACTCTAAACTAAATGACGTTTCATTGGCGGGAAATGGAAGTATGGGGTTGCTGTGGTTATCTATGGAAAAGTTTTTTTTTTTTTAGTTACCTACAGCAACTCTAAAACACTATGTGCGGGTAAGTTCAAACGTAGCGGGGCTACTACATGGTTATAATAAATATCTTCGACGAAGCCAAGATAATTAAGATCGAACTTCACTTCAGGTAAGTTCGTTTGATCATTGAATTAAACTAAAATTAATTGCACATATGAACTATCAATCTAATGGTGTTTTAAGATATTGAATATTTCAAATATGCATGAAATACCTAATGGACGACTCGCCTACTGTTTATCAATACTGCACGCCGCGTTGTTTTGTTAGCTAAAACAAGGGTAGCGCTTACAGTTTATAATACTGCACACTGGATTACTGGATACTGCGCGACGTTTCTGGCACTATGCCGACCGCTGCCGCGGCACGCTCACATTTTTCATGGGGACAGGAGGGCTGCCCCCCCCCCGTTCTCCCGCTTCCCCGCCTTGCTTCGGTTCTGTCACTATTTCGGTTCTGTATGGCGGCGTGACCACAGATTAAGTAAAAGTTAAACAGTAGGTTATTTGACCGTAGTTAATTCGAAAATAGAATACTTTTATTTATAATATATAACCTAATTGTCGATAGTTAGTCGCTTCCTGGTCAGAGTGAGATGACTGCCTTAAGCAGCATCGAACATCGTCAGAGGGTGTCTAGAGGGGACGGCATGACGTGTCCACGTCTCCTAGTAGTATCTCCGCGCTGCCGAGGATTAGAAGCCCTGTGAGGCGTGAACCCGTGAGTGGGTTTCAAGCAGCCTCCACAGCGTCGCCGGACTTTTTTGGGGTCGGCGAGAAACTTCAAGTGTTCCTCAAGCCGTATGATCAAAACTACATCAGCAGATTTCTAGAGATAATGGCATCGAACGAACGTGGTCCCGTTTTCTATAAGATTCTCAAAGGAGTCCGGATCGGATCAGAGGTAGAACAACTCGAATCTTAGAGCATTAAACCAACCGGAGACGCCACTGACAGGCGACTCCGGTTGGTTTAATGGTTTAAACTGTTTTTAATACAAATGCTTATTTAATTAATAATAAATCATTATTTATAAATTGTTACTTATTTTCGTTTTGCAACATTTTTTGCAACTAAATTGCTTTAAAAAATTTCAGTACTATGAAACTGTATGTTTAGGATTGGTCTACTTCATTAATATAATAGTTTGACGTCCCGTCATTTATCCCGAAAATAGGAAATTTATATTTAATTACATTAGCCACACTGCAACAAAGTTAGAGCTGCGACAGTACAAAAACAAAACATCGATATAGACTTCATCATAATGTTTATTCTGGCTATATATTTTCAGATTTCCAAAAGATGTATTTATTATATTTATATATTAGGATCACAGCTTGTGAAAATCATGTTTCGTGGACTCCTAAACGCACACGATTTGCTCACAGCATTTTCAAACTTTTTGTTTTATACTGCAGTCCAACAGCGTGTCGTGGCAACTTTGAAATTATTAAAATATGTGTGCTTTTTATTATTATAAAGTACTAATCATAACTTCTTTGAAATATTTACAATAAAAATAAAGATTATTGAATTGTTGTTAATTCTTTTTCGTTTAGAAAATAAAATAATGAGGTCGCTAGTCAGTGGTTTCACTGCGTCGTCCTTGCTCCCTCCCCCATTGCCGTTAGTATGCTTAACATCCTCCTCCCTCTTGGAAGCTGAGGTTCCAAGGACCTCATGAGAATCGCCTATGGGCAGAGCGCAAACTTTGGTTAATGCTCTTTTTAAGATGTCCTTGGACGTAGTAATGTCCACAACTCTGCAAACACCGTCAGTTCCATAGTAGAGTTTGTTGATGCGTCCTAGGACCCATTTCATCGATGGAAGGTGCTCCTCTTTAATAACAACCATGTCTCCAACCTTTAGGTATGTTTCCCTTACAATATTTTTGCCATTTCACGCGTTGTTGAAGTTGTTGAAGTTGAAGGAAAACTCGCAACCACTGCG
Source organism: Eudonia lacustrata (assembly GCA_947562085.1). Classification (NCBI taxonomy): domain Eukaryota; kingdom Metazoa; phylum Arthropoda; class Insecta; order Lepidoptera; family Crambidae; genus Eudonia; species Eudonia lacustrata. The sequence continues at coordinate 24,044,317 of OX387317.1, forward strand.
CCCAGAAGTGCTGTCTCATGCGCTCCAGCTGCTTTTATCGGTTGATCGAAATCTTGGTCGAAGAAATGTTTTTTCAGACATGAAAAACCTTTATCCAAATACTTGGAAAATCTCCTGCCTGAATCGAGGCAGGAGATTTTCTAAAATTGTCAAGATTCGGACCAGCCAAATGTGGAAAGTTCCTTTTTCATTTTGTTATTCTATTTTCAGTCTTCCTTTAAGATCCTACATTACCCACATAAAAGATTGATCTGCGTTATGGAACCATGGAAATACATGTTGTTCAGTTTTTCTGTTCCTTCTGTTTGAGAGTCTGGGTTAGATAGCCAACTATTTTTACAAGCTTTTATTAAACTTGCAATGCATGTATGTATGTATGTATGTTTGTTCAGTTGGAATCTTACACCTCAATTTTGAAGCAGATATCTTCAACCGATTGAGCTGTAATTTCATGATGAAGTTTTTGTTTGACATGCCAATACATTTTTTGCCACACTTTGGATTCTAAGACTTTGCCCAATGCAGGAAGAAAGAATAGATACATGCCTATAGTTGGAAACAACATTTGTATCACTACCTTTGTGAATGGGAGTCAAGTGTGCCGATTTCCACTGTGATGGAAATATACCATTTGAAGCGATTTGTTATAATAATATTTGTAATGGCCCCGCAAGATTCTCGGCATACATTTTTAGTAATATGTTTGGTTACCATGCTGGTTTACCATCTAAACCAGCAAGCTTATTATTAAAGCCTGCTCGATCTCCGGTACTGATAAATTCAATGAACCCAGAGAAGACATGCAATCTCGAGCAGTTAAGTCGTTCTGAGAAATTTTAGTCACTTGAGGATACTTTAGTTCATAAACCGACTGAAAGTATCTACTCTGAACTTATAACGTCATTACACAATTATATAATTTAAAAGCTTGTCGCGAGATTTACTTGTGTAGATAAACAAGTAAAATAAATAATTTGATGTGATTGATTTTAACTATTAAAATTTTCGGGCTATGTCATTATTATTGGCATCGACAAATTTAATCGATAGTGTCAAGCCCTATCGACGTTTATATAAAGTTGCCGTCAGACTCGTGCACGGACAGGCTATCCCTGTTGTGAATATATTAGTATGCGTCTAGTTTATGCTAGTGTTTAATAATTTTGTAGTTTGCGTGCGTAGCAACGTCATTGAAAAATGCATCAGTGTGAACTGTATTTGTGTGCGTTTACCTCGACCCCCGCAGACAATGACAGACTTTTTTTCATAGAAATTCGTGCGCATGGCCTCTTCATTTGGTTTAATGCTCTAAGGCACGATTTTTCAATTGACGGGTAAAACTTATTAGTTTGATAAAGTATTAGATAGCCATTTTAAAAATGTATTGTCCTAACATGACTTTTCTTTTTGAACAGGTGACATTTAAGTTTGATTGCGTAATACTATATCAGAAGGATAAGTTTTATCCAATGATTAAAAAATCAGCCCTTAGACTCGAATGCGCCTCTACAGGGTGGAAAAAAAGACCATGGTTGGATGAAAAGTTCCCTTAATATTGGTGATGGCAAATCGTACTGAAAGGAAACATTCCTTTATTTTCAAAAATAATTAAAACTGCATTTAAAGATTTAAAAAAAATCACCTGTTTGAGCCGGGAATCGAACCGGTGAAATGTAAAAAAAAAACACCTGTATTTTATGATACCAACTGAAAGAGTCATTCTTAAGGATCAATTCCTTTTAAACAACATAGTATCTTAAATTAAAGAAAGTCCAAGAAAACATTTTTTTTTATTGTAAAGCATACTCACTTATCTAAACAAAATAGTTTACTTAACTTATGATTTTTCAAAAAACTTTAAATGCAGTTTTAATTTTTTTTGAAAATAAAGGAATGTTTCGTTTCAGTAAAATTAACCATCATCAATATTAAGGGTACCTTTCCTCCAACCACTGTCTTTTTTTCCCACCCTCTATTGAGCGCGTGTGGACCGGGTCTTCGCACTCTTATTGTACGAGTACAGCATCTTGGGCCTATGCGAGTGTGCATGTGTAGTGTATTTAAGTGCGTAGTGTCATTTAGTGTACCGGGCGGGGACTCACTATGATCGCGTAGACTATGTTGGGCACCCAGTAGCGCAGGCGCCGCGCGCCGATCGCGAGGTCCACTAAGTCGCGCGGGGCCTGCAGCCTCTGCCGGAACCAGAGCATCGGCACCATCGTGTCGGGGTTCGGCAGCTGGTTGAGGACGCTGCGCCCGACAACATCATCATATTTAATAGGTTATTATTAACGTAACATTTATATAATACCGTATACCGCCATAGGAGTAGGCAGAGACCACTCCTTGTCACTTGCTACGATTCTTACATACTTCTGTCGGGAGAAGGAAGCGGCTGGCGGTTCGCTCGCCTTATCCCTTCGTAGGCGAGGCAACGGTTAAGGGTTGGAATCCTTGACCGTACTTACCGACGGACTTAATTTTTAATTATTAAAGGACAAAAAGGTCGGTCACTGCGTTACCGGTCGAGAACAGGTGCCACTACCCTAGCTGGAGTATGGTTGTAACATGGAGGGTATGCACTCACGTGCAGCCGTTCACGTGCCGCACCAGCAGGTTGAACTGCAGCTGAATGGTCGCCCTCAGCGGCATGCCCGTGAACGTCTCCACCGTCAGCCGGGTCCGATACTGCCTGGAACGGACGAAGGGCATATTTTTTATTTGTCATTTTGGCAACAACTTTTATTTAGTTTAATAGAACTATTTTTATCTATCCTACTAATATTATAAACGCGAAAGTTTTTAAGTATGGATGGATGTTTGTTACTCTTTCACGTAAAAACTACTGAATGGATTTGGATGAAATTCGGCATACAGATAGTTTATAACCTGTATAAACACATAGGACAACTTTTATCCCGTTTTGTTGTTTTTTCCTTGCCGCTTCTACCTCCGATATACAACAATCAAAATAATTGAATTTAAAACCAATAATGAGCGTACAAAAGAGTCCTAATAAAACCAACTCTCAACCTGATTTATCGAAAATTCGAGAAGATGACTTCCTTAATATAGTAAGGAAGAGAAAAACCCCAGATTGTCACTGCAACCATCAGGAGCTCATGGAGGTCTTCTACAACAAAATGATGATTTCGTTTAATGCAGCGCTTGATTCCCAAAATAGTAATATAAAATGTGTTTTGGAGGGAGTACGTGAGGATTTCAGTGCATTTAAAGCGCAAATGAGTGATATCAACTCCACGATTCAAAAGCTGACAGACGAGCAATCAGTTCTTAAAAACGATATTTATGAGTTGAAATCTACAGCAGATTTAACTACTGTTAATTGTGTAAATTTAATGATTGTCATGAAGCCTTATTCATATAAAATAAAATAATATCACTGTAATTTCGTAAGCGATGAGTTTGTTGTTTGGAATAATGACGGTTGTTTGTTATAGTCGCTTTTACCAAAAAGTGCTGCCATCTGTATTATGGGTTTGTTGATTAAAGTCATAGACATTATTTGCACAGACAATGTCATAGACAAGCCTTATTTAAATTGAAACGTTTGGCATTAAAGTCATAGACACTAGTTGCCAGACTATGACATTGACAGGCATAATTTGAAATGGAACGTTATCGGCATTTTTGGTGGCACTTGTTGGCGGAACAGCGACGAAGGCGGTTGTCTGCTCTTGTATCGTATGTACGGTGTTAAAGTGTAAGGTGTATTGCTGAATAAATCGGTTGAGTTCCATAAGACTGCATTATTATTCAGTATAACTAACACTACCCAACGTGCTAATTTTATGTCGAACGACATTACTGAGCTGCGATCTTACCGAACAACTGCGAATGAAGGTGCAGCAGGATTAACAATTTGGAAATTGCCGGAATACCTCTTTTGAAGGGTAAAAATATGAATAACATCATACACAATATTACTACTAAAAGTAGGTTTTACCTTATTGCCTACTGATATTGATCATATTCACCGTGTTCGACGTTTTAACTCGGCAGGGAACGACACCTCTACGAAACACGATAGCAAAACATCGCGTGACTCAGCTTCCATCCCAAACATCATCGTAAGATTTACGCAAAGACAGCGCAAAAATGAGTTGCACGGGCGTGCGCGCGCGATGGGGATTAACTACAGTAGTCGCAGGTCTAAACGGACCCACTAGCCTTATCTAAGTCAGCGATCACCTCGAGCCGCACAATAAAGTACTGTACAAGCAAACCCGCCTTCTTGCTAAACAGAAAGATTACAAATATGTGTGGTTGTCCGATTGTAAGATCCTTCAACGTAAAAACGATACGTCTAAAGTACAATTTGTGTCTTGTGATGCGGATCTCAGTAAAATTAAATGACTTTATTTTTTCGAATGTTTAACCCTTTGAACGCTGTTGACGGATATATCCGCAGACGTGGGTGGATATTTTGACGCCTCCGACGTATATTTCCGTCTTGAAGTTTAACGGTTAATTAAACATTGCAACATACATGTTTGTTTTAATTATGTATGCACGTATACAGTATCTTTCATACATTTGCGTTTTATTAGAAAAGATACAAAAATGAATGCGTTTTCACTGAGTGAAAATGTTTTTACTAGCAAATTAAAAATAGCGTATTTTTCCAGCCACTGTGACGCCGGTGACGGTTTAATCCGTTGAATAGTGATGTGAATGCATGTGTTTATTCTCTTATAATAAATAATCTTATGTTTATTCCCTCACGAGAATGTAAGTAGGTTAAGTTAATTTTGCTTATGTACTTAAATGATGATTAAATAATGACAAATAAAAATGATAAGTATCAAGAATAATAGACTAAATCACAACCGTATTCATTTTACAATCACTATTTGTAATTCCGGGCTCTTGAAAGTTTTGAATTGTAAATTTCTTAGTCAGTTTCTTGCGTCCATTCTTCTCTACAGCTAAAAAATAGACTTCCTGAAGGGTAGTAGGTAAAAATGTTTGGACGATTCAAAAGCACTTTTCTTAATGTTAGGTTGATTAATAATTTAGTAATTTATATTTCAATTGATACTTGTATCCGAACGAACTCCATGTTTTTATTTCACTGGCAACACTGAGTGTTGGCGGGAACAAAAAAGAAAATGGCGAATCGAGGCACTAGATGACGGTCACTTTCGCTGGAGCTTTGGTGGTGGACGGTTGATTTTGAGTTGTACTGGTTGTTGGAAGAAATACACCTTTTAAAAGAATGTGAGTTTTATTGTGCTAATATATTAATATATTATACATTAATAATAATACTATAGTGTAAGTAAGGGGATTCCTTACATTTCAGAAGTGGGATAATGCCAGCCTACTAGCTTTGATTGCTACTTAATTTTAAAAGCAATATGTAAACTAAACAAATTATATTAAAAATAACGTGAAAGTGTTAGCTTCAGTGATTTAAAGGTTTTGCTTTATTTTCAATTGGAGAGGGTAGTTGTATATTTTAAATGTGACTGTTGTGGACGTCTGGTGTTAGTTAAAGTGAGTACCAGTGGTGAAAATAACGATAATTTTAAGCAACGAAGTCCCGTTTTGATTTTGTTTTATTTTATGCTTGGCGTTTTTCTCCACCCTCAGGTTGAAGGTTGTTTAAAGGTTCCTTAAAGGGTGTCAATTGGTAGTGTCGGTGATGGACTGGGGCTGTCCGGGGGGCCAAAATTTCATTATTTTTGCGCTACGTCGCACTGTTTTCGAGATATTTGAGTTTAACTTAATATGTAGTTGCTACTATTTTACTCCTAAGATGGCGAAATTTTCGGACAAAGTACACAGCTTGTGTTTTCGAGTTTCAGAATCATGCCTCATGAGAACGAATCACTCCGCAACGCCGTTTGACGACACCCGATGGACAAAAAGCGGGTATCAGACTGCGGAGTGCAGAGCGACATCAAGGGCGTGGCAGTTCGACAAGCACGTGTGGACCGAGACATCGAGGATAACGCCCCAGCGCAGCGCAACAATCTAAACGGTCAGATAGTCTAACTGTTACCGCTAGGGACGTTCATAATATGATAAATTCATTAAGTGGGGCTAAGGCTCAGTCCCAGGCATATGTGCCGGCCACTCGGTCACATAGTAGTAATAGCATGAATTAAAAAAAAATCTTTGCCAGATTTTGATTCTTCCTCGAAGAGTCCACGTATAGACGTGTGGCTTAAGGGTACGCCGACAAAAAAATGCCAAAAATGCAGTTACGGTTAAGTAAATATAATTGAAAATACTATCGTATTAATTGAACAAAATATATATTTAGTATCATAGGGAACGTGTTTACAATTTGTCAGAACCATAAATTCATAACACATTATAGTTTTTTCTACAATATCGTTTAAAGTTGGGCAAAAATCATGAAAACGAGTGGCGGCGTTTAGTAGATTTCTTGTAGTTTATCTAAATTATTGTACCTCTGATTTTGTCTAAACAATCATCAATGGATAAACTACAAATTGCTAGACTACATTTTCGATTCATCAAGTGGTTATTTAAATAATTATTTTTTATTAAGCACCTTAAATTCCCCATACAAAATTAGTATGGCCGCGCAGCATCAAATAAATATGGACGACGACATTTCAAATAAAACATATGACACTTGTCACTTACGGACGGCGCACCCTTAAGAAAGTGAACGAGTGTGCCGCTGTAAACACAGCTGGGATGAGAAGACATTATTGATTTTATTACTTGATATGAAAGTTTGAATTCGATATTGTTCACTTTGGCTCGAATGGCAACAAAAACTGTTGAACGTTTTTACTTTCGAGCAAAATTATGGTCAATCCCTTCCTTGGAGGATATGCTAAAAAGGAGGAGCAGGTATAACGAACCTGTAGAAACGTACTACTATGAGAAATTTGCTTTATTGAACCAGTGTGACGTTCATGGCAAGCGTGCGGTGTGTCATGTATTCAGGGGTTGATCGATGAAACTATGCGATCTAGCGCTAACGCGTTACCCTGTACAACCAACCAACCTGAACGGTTGTTACAGTTCCCTAAGACTGTTCGTTGTTCGGTTCGGTTCCGGTTCGGTTTCGGTTGTTCGGTTCCGGTACCATTTGATAGAAGTAATTTTAAGATTACATCTAAAGATTCTGTAAATAATACTATTTCTCGCTCGTTCATGTCAGGTAACAATAATAAAGCATTTAATTCAGTGAGCAAAGAAGGCAGGTCGTAGGACACTCTGACCTAGACTTGGGCACAAAACTAATAGTTACATGGTTCGATCCGAAACTATAGGCGTTAACAATAGTACTACTCCTACACATAGAACATTGCGTAATTCGACATAAGATAAGAGTCCTAACTTTTGAGATTGTTAGGGAAGTTAAGGTAAACGATTTTCCCTTGAAATCTTTTATGGATTTTCGTTGTGAGGTGACTTTACTTTCTCGATCTGCCTCAACCTCTTCAGGTTTATTGTGTCATAATCGTCCTATACCCATCAAGGGATTTGGTTATTATGTAATCCAATCTATGGGTGGTGTTTAAATGAATAAGATTGAAGGTGTGTGTGCGAGGGTTTCATGTCTGGTAGTTAACGATAAGTTTCTAGATTTCTCTTCAGAGTCGAAGTCAAAGTCAAAAAAAATATATATTCAAATAAACTTCCGAAAAGTGCTTTTGAATAGTCCATACATTTTTCACCTACTATTCAGGACGTCTATTTTAGCTGTGGAGAAGGATGGGCGCAAGAAACTCCACAGCTTTAATAGAAGTAATTACAATTGCAAAAAGAAAAAAAAAATTAAAAGAAAAGATATTAAGGTTTCCATTACGTTACACGAGTCTTGGTCAATTTAATAAATAAACATTTTCTATTTTATTACTGGTAGGACAATTATATACTGAACAGTTACACATTGTCGTTTATAAAGACTGAAGTATTAAAGTTTGAAAATATGACTGATTGAAGATTTTGACTTTGATTTTGAAATGAAATGAAACAAAGAAGGGAAGGTTGTAGATAAACCAAACCAACAATTTAATATTGTTTGGGGGTATTTATAAGGTTAAGGGTGGGCAGTTGTATGTGCACGTTACTCAAATGTCAAGAAGTTTTATTCTTCATGCAGGAAGTGTTATTGGTAGAGCTTCAAAAGTTCAGGTAGTTAACCGTGTAAGCAGTTTTCGGTGGTTCCAGTCTATAATACTAAGGCATAAAAAGTTATTATAACAAAAGTGTATACTCTTAGATAACCGGTAAAGTCCACCTTTTTACTGATATTCTGTTTAATACGTTTAAATTATCTGTAATTGAGGTTAATAAATAGCTAATAAATTTATTCGTAAGTGTGTCGAGTACTAGCTATGTTACTCGGTGAGGTGTGTAGCTTTAAGGTTTATAGCTTCAATGATACCAGATTCTTAAAGGTAGATGTGATAATAGGATTCAATAAATGGGGATGAAAATTTGCTTATTTTTGCGCTACGATTAACCGTTTAGGAGATATTTGCACTTTAAGCAAAACAAAATATTTGATTATTTTAAAGTAACTGTTCTATTTTCTGTTTTCATGGGAGACTTGATGGAACTTCGAAGTCGAGACATAGTCCGTCGTAGACTTGAGACACCTGGCTGCAGGAGATCTTGTGCAGCCTCTTGAACTTGAAGTCGCCAAAGGCGGTCTCAGAGTCGGCGTCGGAGCCGGACCCGAAGCCGGACCCGAAGCCCTAGCCATATCCAAGGAGAACAGAAGCTGGATCGTGAGAGGATCAACATGTTGGGGAGCGAGCTGCAACGGGAACGCGAGCGGGTTCGGGCAGCGGAACGACGACACTGCACATCGAAGCGGCTACCCAGCGTGCGGAGCGAGGACGAGTGTGGTCATCGTGGCTCACCGCTGAACGAGCAGCGGAGCAATGCAGAGTGTCGTGCTGAGCAACTTGACCACGCGAGACAGTCTGAAAGGTTACATAGCCCTTCCTTTTCTAAGAGAGATTTAATGAATATGTTAAAGTGTGATAGAGATAGTTTTGCGTCTCGCCCTTCCACGTCAGGTGCACAGTCGTATCAATAGCTAGATCATGAGAATATACTCCATAATTTTGATCCCTCTATGAAAAATCAGCGCATTGATCTTTGGTTAAAAAAGGTTAATGAGTGTACCTCGGTGTATGGTTGGGATGACAGGACTACAACTAATTGCGGTATGCAGAAACTCCAAGGCCTTGCTAAGGGTTCTTTATTTTGTCTCATACATTTTTTTATCCATAAAATCTAACTTGTCACGTTTTGTGACATAATCATGATGTGTCCGAATGGTAAGTAGCCCTAACTTAATGTCTCATAATATGACATGCCCTAAAATCGAAATTATGAAGCTAGATTTCTGTTGTCTAATAAATAAAAATAAATAAAAATAAATAAATTTGTAATTTTGTAACAATATTATTATAAACCACCATTCGGACTAACATACATAATACAATAAATATAACACTTAGGACATGTGATATAATAGCAAGTGCCCGGAGTCGAAATTTGGATATCTAATTATGATAGCACCCGATATTATGACACAAAAGCATTAGATATTTGATGTTTGAGATATTTGACAGATTATTTAGCAAGCGCGTTGGGGATTTTGATTTTCGGACGATCGATATTCGGAGAAAAAAGGGACTACCTACCTAAGACATGGTACAAAGGGGTAAATTCAATCCTTTTTTTTTACTATGCAAGAATGGCAGAAAAAAAATTTACTAATTTGAGTTTACTAACTCATTTCCTATTCCTCCACAAAATTATGATCAGGCATTAGAGGATATGCTTATAAGGAAAACTAAATTTAACGAGCCTGTAAAAAAAAAAATATTATTACGAAAAATGAGTTCTCCTCAATCAATGTGATATAATTATAGTTGGAAAACGTGCAGTGGATTGCAAAATCCACGGTATTAATGATAGGACCTTGAGGTCTGAGGCTCTGTCACTGCGTTCGTTGTTCGCATCACGATCAGCTTTTGCAATTCTTAAATAGGTTGTTGCCCTGGGTTAATTTAGTCGAGTTAAGGGAGAATGTTGATAATGATATGGATAATGATTTCAATTTAAGCGACACAGAAAGCAATTACTAGTGGAGTATTTTGCTATTCTTAGTAACTTCCTTTTTATTATTATTTTTATTTTATTGTTTTGGTTTGCTAGCGGGATATAGGTATGCTAGCGGGATATAGGTATGCTAGCGAGATATAGGCATGCTAGCGGGATGTTGGTATGAGGTATGTTCAATTTGTAATAATAGATGGGTTTACAAATTGAACTCGCATTAGAATAGGTTCTAGCGTAGCGTATCTGATATCCTATAGCTATCTTGGTTACGAGAATGGATGGGTTCGTAACCTTGCTGGCGGGATTTTGGTTTGCTAGCGGGATATAGGTATGCTAGCGGGAAAAGGTATGCTAGCGGGATATAGGTATGCTAGCGAGATGTTGGTATGAGGTGTGTTCTATTTGTAAGATGATGGAGGATGGGTTTACAAATTGAACTCACATTGGAATAGGTTCTAGTGTAGCGGTGTAAGAATTGATGGGTTTACACACGCTAACTAGTTGTGTAAGAATTGATGGGTTTACACACGCTAACTAGTTGTGTAAGAATTGATGGGCTTACAAACGGATATTTATATTCAGTTAAATTATTTTGCGAGAATTTATGAGTTCGCAAATAAATGTTAAAAGATAATTGATACTAATTTGTAACTAATATGATGAAACGTTTGTTCGTTTGTGGTGCATGAGGACATGCACAATGTCAGGAATACAAATTTGAGACGATCTATGAGAAGGAAGGGTTCATAAATCGTTACCCAATGCGATCTCTTGCAAGAAGGAAGGGTTTGCGAGTGGTTGTGTTTACAGGAATAGAAATTTGAGACGATCTATGAGAAGGAAGGGTTCATAGATCGTTACCCAATGCGATCACTTTCAAGAAGAAAGGGATGGAGATGGGAGGAATGCGATCACTTTCAAAAAAAATTTATCAATCCAATACATAATGACTTTTACAATTAAGTGTTGCTGTTTATTAAATCATAAACGTATCACATCCGGGTGAGTAGAACTATGAAAACAATATTCCATCAGGTTTAAACAAATAATAAAACAAATAATATTAGAATAGGCTTACAGCTCGGCCTTCCTGTAAAAAGAGAGTCCCTTCGCTTAAGATTTAATGATGATTATTTAAATAAAATAAGTGTTGTCTACAATGATGTGCCTAATGCTAATTAATGCCATTTTGATGATTTTATTACAATTTATATTTTTATTTTAACATAATATATACTAATTTATACATTTTTCAAATAAATTATACATGTTTTTAAATAAAATTAACATAACATAAAATTAATTAACATTATTTTCTCTACCCATATTAATATATTTCGTTTTTTTTTTAATTTTTATTAACAGTAAAGCTTTTTATTTTAATAAATTTATAACTATATACATTTCTATTTTAACATATGACAATCATTTTACACATCTTTTCAATACGATTTTATGTTTTTAATTTATACAGTTAACTTATACATACAATTAATAAACATTTTTATTTAATTATGTATTTGTATTACGAATTAACTAACAACGCAAATATATTTTGTTACATATTTTTTAATGTAGAATTAAATTTAACTTGTAATAAATCATTCCAAATATTTATAATTGTCCATTTAATTACTATAGGATAAACTCACTTTAATTGCATGCCATTTTTTTTAACTCCTCATCTGAATTAACTTCTTCACTACTACTATCTAAATCTCTATTGAAATGTAGCCATGGCTGCATTTTGTCTACTGCTACAACAGCTTCGTAGCGACGGTTATTTTTACGAGACAAAGGAGTATCTTCGATAATATATCTATCGTTGGGAAGTATCTTCATGACACGATAAGGTCCCTAACAACGAGTTTTTGTGACTGTCCGTCGCGAGGGACTTGTCGCTCTACACGCACTAAATCTCCTTGAGAATACTGTTTTGGCGGTTTTCTACGACTATTAAACCTTTCGCTGTCTTTTAATTTGTTTTTCTTTTATTTTATCCCTAGCTTCGTCTCTATCTAATATCTACTAGCTGCTCAGCGGATGTTAAGGTAACGGTATCATCTAAAACCTCACTTAGAATTCCTTCGCTCCTACATTTAATGTTAAATCCAAAAAGCAACTCTGATGGTGATTTTTGAGTTGTTTTGTGAGTTGTCGTGTTGAGACTTAACTGGATATCCGGAATTTGATCGTCCCAAGTCTTTTCGTCTTTGCCATGAGTCGAAGTAGAGAGTGCATCTAGAATTGTTCTATTGAACCTCTCTACTTGACCATTTGCACGAGGCGTTGATACGGCATTAATTGGTTACCTATTGAAACGCATAACGTTTTTAGGCATAAACTGAAAATGCATAATGTTTATGGTCATAATCGTCACTTGCCATAAGTCTTTATATCATAACTTCATAACGCATATAATCATATGGCCGAAATCTGTAAGGCGTAATCATGGAAAGGCATAATTGCAATAATCATAACTAATAAAAGGCATAATTTAAATATGCCATAACATTTAAAAGGCATAATATTCAAAAGGCATACATTCAGGGCCGGCCTTAACCATCTAGGCGCCCCGGGCGAATCATTAATTTGGCGCCCTTTTATTTTAAAATAAAAAAAATCTTATTTTTAATATGATATCATATTTTTAATTATTTATAAAAAACAGTGAAAAAATTAACGACCACCCGAACCCAGCCAGGAATCGTCTTTCGCAATCCGGGCGGCTGCACTGACCATTATGCTACTGGGAAGCCGCCCGGATTGCGGAAGACAAAATATTTAATTTAGCTTCAGTGCAGCAATTAACACTTAAAATAAAAAAGTAAAATCATATTTTTTATTAATTCGAATATAATAAAAAAACAAGAAATATGTATTTATTATTATTTTACCTATTCATTCTCTAAAAAACAATTATTGTCATCATTAGAGCATCGAATCCGGATTCGCTTTTAAAAAACCCGGGTTTCGGGTTTACGTGTAGTCAAAACCAGTCGAGCTTTTTCGGTCTTTAGTTATTTTTTTTTAAATATGAAGAAACTGTATTTTAATATGGATTTGCTAAGCCAAATACGAGTATATAAAACAAAGGAAGGATTTATGTAAATAAAACAGTACCTACCTACTTTCAAAATCGCAAAAATATTTTTAATACCTATTAAAAAGTATTTTAGACAATAAGTATTTGTTCAAAACAAATATAAAAATAGAAAGGTAGCTAGTATTTGTTTTATGTCATTTCTAAGTCAATCGCACGAATAACATGTAATTTGCTTTATTACTTAATTTTTTTCGCACAAAAAAAAAACAACTAGTTATACTTAATGCCTGCTAGTTAACATTTAGGTCATGCAGAAATTATTAGTGCCTAGTGTAAAAAAAGTTAAGAGAGAAGTGAACTTCACTAACTTGTTTGTATGTAGCACGTCACGTATGTAGTGAGGTACAATGGCGTTACTTTTTGACCGTGTCCAATCAAAGAGATTATTTCGAAGAGGCGTAAATGTACTTATGTTACGAACAATTATTGACAAGAAAAGCTCGAAAAACCCGAAAACCCGGTTTTTGATTTTCCAAACCCGGGTTTTCTTGCGACCCAGAAAACCCGAAATACCCGGTTATTTTCGGGTCGGGTAAACCCGGGTTCAATGCCCTAGTCATTATGTTGTGTTGTATTGTTCATTCACGAAACATTTAATGAAAAACAAAAAATAAACAAATACTAACTTATCTAAAAGTAAAACCTTATTGTACTAGCTTTTCTGTCAGCAAACTCTTTGATAAGAACTGGCAAAATCTAAGTTTTCCGAAATTTGATTATGTATTGTAAATCCTGCAACGCTTCGGCCACGATGACGATGTCGTCCGCAAATCGCAAGTGTAAGATGCATTCACCGTTGATGTTAATCCCACATCCTTTCCAGTCCAGCATATTAAACATATCTTCTAAAGCATTTGTGAACAATTTAGGGGATATAGAATAGAATAGAATAGAATAGAAATCATTTAATTCAGGCAACAAAAATATGTACAGATGGTAAATTACATAGAGGCCCATATTATAAATACCTTACAGACTAACATACATACAATTTATATATAAAACTAAAACTATGCTATACGTATGGACGGCGACGTGCGACGCAGCGTGGTGTCCGGTAGCCGGCCTCGGAACCACCGGAACATGACACCCTTCGGCCAAAACTTTTCTTTATGAACGTCGAAAGATGTTCGGTCGGTACTCTAACCACAAATGAATTAAAATTCACATTATGGCGGGACTCCAACCGTTCGACCCTCAGAGTGAATTTGGTTTTGATCCGCACATACTCTACGATCTCCTCTGCCTTCGTAGAGTAGTGGAGCCGGGACACGTACAGCAGCGTCGTAGGTGTAGCTGGACGCAGCTGGTGGTTCGGTCCGGTCGGTGCGACACCGCACAGGTTGCGACAGACGGGCTTCCTCTTCTTCCTTTCCACTGTGATGAAACCCTCCTCATCGCGGTGATGGATCTGTGGAGCCGCAGGCGCGCTTACACCGCGGTGATGGATCTGTGGAGCCGCAGGCGCGCTTACATCGCGGTGATGGATCTGTGGAGCCGCAGGCGCGCTTATCTTCCTGTGTTGAATCGGTCGCCGCTCAGGTTGCGGAGTGGCGTCGACAGGTTGGCTTGCGGCAGCAGCAGCGTAGGCACGTTGAGGAGTAGACGTGCATGCGCGTGGCGTTGCCACCGGAGCGGCGGCAGCGGGGCGGGCGGGGGGGCGCGGTGCATCGCACGCGGTGGCGGCCGGTGTCGGTGACGCATCCATATGCGCCGACTCGAAACTGCCGATAGATGCATTTTGCGCTCCGCGACGAGTGTTCACATTAGCGGCCTCGGGTGACCTACTTACTGAGGCAGTGTTGCTTAATAACAATACCTGGGCACGCAACTCACCAATGGTGTTATTCGAGGCCTTTAATTTCTCCACTACTTCTGCCAGGCTCGTTTTTAGTTGATGTCCTTCAACAGCCTGGTGACATCGACGTGGTCGAATGTGACGGGAGGCAGCTTGTGTAGCTTCTTCGCCACGAATGAGGGCACGGCCTCCGGGTCGGTCTCCTTGAACAGGGTGATGATGTCCTGAAGACTTCTTTCAGTTCCATCCCTCCGGCGAGATGGCATCTGGTTGGCTTTGCCGACAGCCTGGAAAAGCAAGGCCTTGCCACTGCAAATCTTGTCTTCCTTGAAGTTTGATTTGCAGATCTGCAAGATGCTGACCTCGTCCAAAGTGTCAATGGCGTTTTGTATGAACGCCAACAGCTCGTTGACTATGAGTTGTTGGGAACCCATAGTCTAAAATACGTGCAGCGGCTATGGCCGCGCGTATAGCGAATTAAATTTCTTACTGCACAGTGTTGCACGTCCGTTTCCGAGCGCGCATCGCACTGCACTGCGATATGATATAACATCCCCTTGTCTCACACCACGATGCAAGGGCATATGCTTAGTCT
Source organism: Eudonia lacustrata (assembly GCA_947562085.1). NCBI lineage: Eukaryota > Metazoa > Arthropoda > Insecta > Lepidoptera > Crambidae > Eudonia > Eudonia lacustrata. The sequence goes on from OX387317.1 coordinate 24,059,911, forward strand.
GCTGGATCTGTACTTGGACGGCCATGGAGGCGGCATTGTAAAGAGACCTCAACACTTGGATATATCGCCAGTCGACTTGGCATCGTTGCAGAGATTCTAGAACAGCCCAGGTTTCGATAAAGTCAAATGCCTTCTCATAGTCCACAAATGCTAAGCACAGGGGCCGATTATACTCCTCGGTCTTCTGTATAATCTGCATCACTGTGAAGATGTGGTCTATGGTGCCATATCCTCCTCGAAAACAGCCTGCCCCGGGGGTTGAAATTCGTCTAGTCTTCGCGCCAGACGGTTTGTGATGACTCTTGAAAACAGCTTGTAGACATGGCTTAGGAGCGAAATGGGTCGGTAGTTTTCAATAGGATCTTGTCTTCTTTTTTGAAAAACAGCACGACGACACTCCTACTCCACGCCTCCGGAGTTCTCCCATCGAAGAGAACGGTGTTGAAGATGTTTTGGAGCTTGTTTGTGATGCGAAGTTGATTGAAAAGACTTGGTTCCAATACATTTATTTAATCCGAATTACAATTTTACAAATTTTACAAATAGCGGTTGCTGCCTAGTGTGAGTCCAAGATTCGAATAAAAGAAAAGTCCGTTCGTTGATGTCGCCAACGGACGTCAAAAAAAAAAACACACCCTCCAACATATTGAGGGTAACCGTTTGCCACCCTTCTTAGAAAGCGCCTACTAATATTTAACAGCAATAATCTTGTGTGTCGGCGCCCGCTGCTTGAAGACGTCAGGAGCTTCTGTGTCTTAACATGCCCCCGGCCTTGAAAGAAGAGACTTTCAAAATAGATATGCGATGTCTATAAATCATCTTCTCCCCACAGTGGACAAATCTTCGAAAATGTTCGCCGTATAACACCCGCTTCGGTCCTGATGTCAGCCACCCTGGATATTCCATCTCTGCCCGGAAAAGTCGTCACAATCCGCCCCAAGCGCCAGTTCAAAGGTGGTAGATGATCATCCTTGATCAAAACCAAAGTGTCGGGTTTCAAATCAGCTTGGCTAGATGTCCACTTGTGTCTTGTCTGCATCTCGGAGATATATTCCTTTGACCAGCGAGTCCAGAAGTGCTGGCGGATCTGCTCCACTCGCTGGTACCGTGTAAGGCGATGTGTCGCGACGTCATTGAAGTCTGTGCACGGCGGAGTGGTCAGCGGACGGCCAACTAAGAAGTGAGCGGGGCTAAGGGGCTGGTAGTCGTGAGGATCTGTAGACATAGGACTAAGGGGACGGGAGTTCAAGACGGCTTCGACTTGTGCTAATACCGTATTGAACTCCTCGTACGTTAAATTAGAATTCCCTACGACCCGTCGCAAATGGTATTTGCATGACTTTACCCCAGCTTCCCACAAACCACCAAAATGAGGCGAATAAGGAGGGATAAACTTAAAATTTATATTTTGAGTTGTAGCGTAATGTAAAATATGTGATGAACAATTTGACAGCAACTTTGCAAACTCGTTCATGAGCCCCACAAAATTCTTTCCGTTATCGGAATAAATAATAGCCGGCTTACCCCGGCGCGAAATAAACCGCTTCAGCGCTAATAGGTACGCATCTGACGACAAATCACCTACCAGCTCCAAACTGACTGCGCGTGTTGAAAAACATATAAAAATGCAAACATAAGCTTTAACAGTTCGAGCACCTCTGCCCTTGCGGTTCAAAACATATACAGGACCCATGTAGTCCACTCCAGAGTGCATGAAAGCAAAACCCGGAATCAAACGTTGCATGGGAAGATTCCCCATAATAGGCGCGACAGGTTTTGCGCGCAGACGCGAACACCGAGCGCATTCGTAAACAGTTTTTTTTGCAATGTTTCTCCCACCTATCGGCCACCACGTCTCCCGGAGCGCATACAATAGGGCCTGTGGCGCGGCGTGCAGTAGCCGCTGGTGCTCGGTGCGGAACAGTAAAACTGTAAAGTGATGCTTGTTTGATGTTAAAATCGGATGTTTTTTACCATAGGAAAATTCGAGTGAATTACTAAGTCGCCCACCAACTCTAATGAGCCTGTTTTCGTCGAGGAACGGGTTTAATTTAATTAAATTGTGTGATTTTTTTAACTTTTCACTTTTAACCAAACTACTATAGACGTCGGGAAACGATTCACATTGTGATATTTTAACTAACAGATTCATTGATTCACTCAACTCATCAACACTCAACGGGCCCGTTAGCTTTTTGTGTGCGTAGCGTGTGTTATGTATAAATCTTAACATATAAGCACAGGCACGGTTCATCCGGTGAAACTGAGAAAATCTGTGAAAAGGAAACCAATTACATTTTTCATCTGATACACAATTAGTGTGTGTTACGTGTAATTTAGTTTCCGGAAGATCTTGTGAACAATATTGTAGATGATCAGTTATTTCAAAAAATGTGTCCGATAAAAAAGATGGGCCGTCCCACCACAGCCTACTATCATGAAGAACGTCTAGATTAGCTCCGCGGGATACCAGGTCTGCTGGATTTTGCTTTCCAGCTATGTGTTGCCATGGAAGGTCGCGCGTCAACTCGAGTATCTCAGCGGTTCTATTCTGTACAAAGGGTTTTAAGAGGTTAGGATTCATGCGCAACCAACCAATCACAATAGTGGAATCCGTCCAGAAAGTAACGCTATTAAATTGCAATAAAAGATATTGTTTGATAGTAGTGAAAAGCTTAGCGCCTAACAAAGCACCGCACAATTCTAGACGTGGTATACTAATTGGTTTTATGGGGGCCACCCTCCCCTTAGAGCATAATAACCTGACAGTTACTGAGTCCTCACAGATGATGGTACGGACATAAGCACAGGCACCGTATGCTACCTGTGACGCGTCTGTAAAGATGTGCAGTTCGACACGTGCAGCATTATTGCCCATTACATGACGGGGTACTCGTATATTGCTTAGCAATGGAATGTTTTTAACGAACCGCTCCCAAGTGCGTGTGACATCATCGGGTAGTGGATCGTCCCAGCTAATCTTCAGTAACCACAGTCTCTGTAACATAACCTTTGCAGTCATAATAAAAGGACTAAGTAACCCTAAAGGGTCGAATATTTTTGAAACCTTTGACAGAATAACGCGTTTAGTTAAATGTTCATAATCCTTCTTGAATTCGGTCTCAAAATGTAGTGTATCAGATTGATTAAACCAGCCTAGTCCTAACGTCTTTTGGTGCGTGTTTTCATCGAGAAATAATTCTTTAGAAGCTTTAGAATGAGTTATGACGTTTTCTCTGTCAAAATTGAATATCCACTTTCTCAGTGTAAAACAACCTGACATAAGTATCTTAGCTGTTTCATTACAGATGCGTAACAACCTATCCTTATCATCGCAACCCGTGATCAAATCATCCACATAAAAATCATTATTTATAGTTCGACTAACTTCTTGATCTGAACACTCATTCGCTAGCTGCTTTAAACATCTGACACTAAGGAATGGAGCTGACGCGGTTCCATATGTAATCGTGTTAAGTTGATATACTTGCAATGTATCAGAAGGGTCGTTTCGCCACAGTATAAATTGTAGGTTTCGCTGGTCACTCGCTACTAATACCTGCCTATACATCTTTTCGATGTCTGCGCAAGCGACCCACCGGTGTTGTCTGAAGCGTAAGAGAATTGACAAAAGGTCACCTTGTATAGCTGCGCCTACTAATTGTAAGTCGTTAAGGGACTTGCCGGTGGTAGTACTTGCACTCGCATCGAATACAACTCGCAGCTTAGTAGTAGTACTATGCTCGCGAAAAACACCGTGATGCGGCATAAAATAATGTGGTGTACCCACTGTATTAACCGGAGACATATGACCCAAATTGACATATTCTTTGATAAAATCTGTGTATAATTTTTTGTAGATAGGTGCCTTGCTTAACTGATTTTCAAGCGCGTTAAATCTGCGTACGGCCTGAGAGTATGATTCACCTAACTCGTCAAGGCTTGACTTTAAAGGTACGCGCACACAAAACCTACCTTCGGAGGTACGAGTTGTAGTTTTAATAAAATGTTCCTCACAAGCCTTTTCCTCGTTACTGTGCACATCTGGTAGCCTAGATACTTCCTCAAGTTCCCAGAATTTTTGAAGCCGTGATTCTATAGATTCTGTAAACTTACATAAAACTTGGGAATCTCGACTAGTATTTGTATAAATAGTGCCCGACATTATCCAACCTAATTTCGTGTTTTGTAAGAATGGACCATTTGACAAACGGATTCTGCCTTCAGCGAGAAGATCCCAGAAGTGATCGGCACCTATCAAAATATCTACAGGGCGTGATTCTAAGTACTGTGGGTCGGCTAACTGAATGTGACAAGGAAGTTGGAAGCTGGCCTTATGTGTAAAATTAGATGGCATATTTGACGTGATTTTTGGTAGTACTAAACACCGAATATGCGCAGTGTAGGACCTAGATACCGACCTAATTGTGACGTCGCAGCTCTGCGTGCATTGTGTAACTAAATTACCTACACCTTTAACTGTATGAGTGGACTGTACAAGTGGCGTGTGAAGTTTATCGCATAAAGATTTTGTAATAAAACATCGCTGACTCCCATTGTCTAGGAGTGCGCGTGCTATATGATAGTTATTATGAGCGTCGCCGACCTCAATCAATGCGGTCGACAACAAAACCGGTTCAATGACGGGAATGTGTGTGTTGAATGTGTCGCAAGATGCGTTGGGTGCATGCATATCGATGTGTGCCGGCGACTGCGAATTTCTGCCTAATGTGAACAACGCTAAAGCGTTGTTTTGTGTGCTTACATTAGACTCGTCGCGATGTAATAGCGTATTGTGTTTTTTCGAACATTTTTTGCAAGGCCCGAAACGACAGTCAGTGGCTGTGTGTCCAGCGCGCATGCAATTAATACATAACTTGTTGTGCGTGATGAAGTTATGTTTGTCATTAATAGACAAATCCAAGAATTTATAGCATGAATATATTGGATGATTCAAGTTACACATAGGGCAAAGCTTCTGATGTACGTTCTTGTTCTGAAGCGCTTTATTGGAGTTTGACGAAGAAACGTTACAGTGTACCCTCATGTTGGTGTTTACTTGTGACGAGTTAGCGTTTCGCTTTGTAATGTCGTGTGTGCTTTTACTATGAGTGACCATTAGTGTTTCTAGCATGTCCGCCCTACGTCCGATAAAATCGAGCAAGTCGCCTACCTTCAACACTGACTTTAAATCACCGCTTTTAATCGAAGTTAAAATAATGCCTTTGTGCTGTTCCCATGCTCTTTCGGTAGTAAAATCTAATTTTGAAACAGTCATGTATATAACAAGCGTATCCCAGTGTTCAGTTGGCTCACCGAGAATTTTTAAAGCGCGTAAATTTTTCAAAATAATATCAATGAGCTTTCGTAATAAAATAGGCGATTCTTTGGTCAAAGGTTGAATGGAAAACAAAGCTTTTACGTGGTTATGCACCAATAGTCTACAATTGTCATACCTATTAATGAGTAACTCCCATGCAACGTTATAGTTTGAAGCCGAAAATTCAAGTGAATCGATAACTAATTCCGCACTACCCTTTAACGAAGACTTAAGATAATGGAATTTCTGTATTGAGCTTATTTGTGTGGAATTATGAACCAGGGACAGAAAAGTGTCTCGAAACTCTAACCAGTTCTCGTAGGAACCATCAAAGCTTGGCAACGAAATGGTGGGTAATTTTACTAGCTGTAAGGGAGATGTGTTAGAGCTTTCAGTAATCTTGCCATCAGATAGAATACCCTGCGCTTTAGCGATGACACTGTAGTAATTTGACTCGAAATCTTCCCTATAATCTAATTGCTCATCAATATTATCACTACACTCCTCTATTTTCGACTGTAAGTCGTTAAATTCAGTTAATAGACTAGCCGCCCCATTAATGCGCAATTTAAATTCATTTTTTAAATTTGAGGACGGTTGTTGGATAAATGATTCAACATATTTTTGCAGCTTAGTTAATCGGCCTTTAATAACTCCCCTTTTACGATTAAGGATACTACACTGATCGCCACTTATTTTTGCGGGAGATTTACTTGGAGATCTACTGGGAATCACTAGATTAGCAGCACTGGGGTCAATCATTTTTGGGTGGTAAGTAAAAGGCTGGGGTACTCACGTTTTGCGAATCCACAGATAGTCAGCACTGACCCTAGTCTGGAGCTGCGCGAAAAGGATGACACTGGAATTGATACGAAATACGATATTAACACAAGTGAAGCGGGAGGTTTTGGGTTATCTTGGCTGACACGCCTTACCGCTATTCTGGTTCTTCTTGAAGATCCGGCTCGAAGGACCAAATTTATGTTTGTGATGCGAAGTTGATTGAAAAGACTTGGTTCCAATACATTTATTTAATCCGAATTACAATTTTACAAATTTTACAAATAGCGGTTGCTGCCTAGTGTGAGTCCAAGATTCGAATAAAAGAAAAGTCCGTTCGTTGATGTCGCCAACGGACGTCAAAAAAAAAAACACACCCTCCAACATATTGAGGGTAACCGTTTGCCACCCTTCTTAGAAAGCGCCTACTAATATTTAACAGCAATAATCTTGTGTGTCGGCGCCCGCTGCTTGAAGACGTCAGGAGCTTCTGTGTCTTAACAGAGCTCCTTTAACACAGGTTTACTGCCTGCTTTAAGGAGCTCAGATTGAACACCGTCTTCGACAGGGGCTTTTCCGTTTTTAAGCTGTATAAGAGCCATCTCAATTTCGCTCAGGTTGACTTCAGGCAAGTCTGAGAATGAGGACACCACAGAGCCACATTGACCCGCCACTTTACTGATAAGTGACGGGTCAATGTGGCTCTGTGGTGTCCTCATTTTCGGTATCAGGTTGAGATGCATGCGAAGCGTATAGCTGGCTGTAAAAGTTTTCAATTTCCGAAAGAACCTCTGGTTTCGAAGCAACGACTACTCCACTGGTTGTAGTCAACTTCGTAAAGTGGTTTTTCCCAAGAGACCGGACAAACACTTTCGACCCCCGATTTTGCTCAATCGCTCGTTCAATCAAGCGTGTATCCAATACACGCTTGATTGCGTCAGAGTTCGTAGCGTACCAGTTTGCCAGTCTTCTCTTCTGGTTGATAGCCCGTTGTTCGGACGTTTCTTCGGACGTTTCTTCATGAGCCTAAGGGTTTCTTCCGAAAACTTTGGCTTTTTGTTTTTACGATATCCAGGTGTTGGGATATAACTCTTGAAGATTGTGCTTTTTGATAATGTTTATGTCTTGTCTATCTTCGAGATAGTGTTGCAGACCAAAAATTTAATCGCACAACAAATCCCCATCAATATCTGATTTAAAGTTGACCGTTAACTTTTCTTGCTATACTGAATAATGTTTATTTATGAATTTAGCTTTTCTTTAGATCGATAGATATCAAATTAAGTGGTGAAGTTAAGGCCACGCGCTAGCGCACGCGGCACCCTCTGGACCCCGGCGCCCCGGGCAGCCGCCCGGGTCGCCCCCCCCCTAAATCCGGCGCTGAATATATCAATCAAATGAAGGTGTATTGGGTATGTGGCTGTAAGGCCTAATTGCCTTAGTCTTAGAAGAAGAAATTACTTTATGCACAAGAGCATAAAAACATGCAGCGTTTTCTCGACATAAAGAACAACTTTACGAGCATGAGAAGTGAAATAGTAGATTGTACAACAAGAGCATAAAACGAGCCATTTTACCCGAGTCGTGCATATAGCCACCCGAGCCGGTACGGCGAGGGTGGATAGTCACGTCGAGGGTAAAATGGGTTTTATACTCGAGTTTTACACTCTGCTTTTCACTTCGATTGCAAGGAAATAAAACAAACCGAAACACAACAAAAGCTAGTTTCTAGTTTTGTTTGACGAATAATAAAATTAGCTTCCCGCCACACAATTTTTCTTATTTTTTTTTAATTTTCAACTATGTGACGTTTGACTATGGTCTGTCTGAGCCTTAGAGCATTAAACCAAATGGAGAGGCCATGCGCACGAATTTCTATGAAAAAAAGTCTGTCATTGTCTGCGGGGGACGAGGTAAACGCACACAAATACAGTTCACACTGATGCATTTTTCAATGACGTCGCTACGCACGCAAACTACAAAATTATTAAACACTAGCATAAACTAGACGCACACTAATATATTCACACACAGGGATAGCCTGTCCGTGCACGAGTCTGACGTCAACTTTATATAAACGTCGATAGGGCTTGACACTATCGATTAAATTTGTCGATGCCAATAATAATGACATAGCCCGAAAATTTTAAAAGTTAAAATCAATCACATCAAGTTATTTAATTTACTTGTTTATCTACACAAGTAAATCTCGCGATAAGCTTTTATATTATATAATTGTGTAATGACGTTATAAGTTCAGAGTAGGTACTTTTTCAGTCGGTTTATGAACTAAAGTATCCTCAAGTCACTAAAATTTCTCAGAACGACTTAACTACTCGAGATTGCATGTCTTCTCTGGGTTCATTGAATTTATCAGTACCGGAGATCGAGGAGGCTTTAATAATAAGCGTGCTGGTTTAGATGATAAACCAGCATGGTAACCAAACATATTACTAAAAATGTATGCCGAGAATCTTGCGGGGCCATTACAAATATTATTATAACAAATCGCTTCAAATGGTATATTTCCATCACAGTGGAAATCGGCACACCTGACTCCCATTCACAAAGGTAGTGATACAAATGTTGTTTCCAACTATAGGCATGTATCTATTCTTTCTTCCTGCATTGGGCAAAGTCTTAGAATCCAAAGTGTGGCAAAAAATGTATTGGCATGTCAAACAAAAACTTCACCATGAAATGTTGAAGATATCTGCTTCAAAATTGAGGTGTAAGATTCCAACTGAACAAACATACATACATACATACATACATACATACATACATACATACATACATACATACATACATACATACATTGCAAGTTTAATAAAAGCTTGTAAAAATAGTTGGCTATCTAACCCAGACTCTCAAACAGAAGGAACAGAAAAACTGAACAACATGTATTTCCATGGTTCCATAACGCAGATAAATCTTTTATGTGGGTAATGTAGGATCTTAAAGGAAGACTGAAAATAGAATAACAAAATGAAAAAGGAACTTTCCACATTTGGCTGGTCCGAATCTTGACAATTTTAGAAAATCTCCTGCCTCGATTCAGGCAGGAGATTTTCCAAGTCTTTGGAGAAAGGTTTTTCATGTCTGAAAAAACATTTCTTCGACCAAGATTTCGATTAACCGATAAAAGCAGCTGGAGCGCATGAGACAGCACTTCTGGGCGCAGTGGTTGCAAATTTTCCTCTGTGTACTTCAACAACGCGTGAAATGGCAAAAATATTGTAAGGGAAACATACCTAAAGGTTGGAGACATGGTTGTTATTAAAGAGGAGCACCTTCCACCGATGAAATGGGTCCTAGGACGCATCAAAAAACTATACTATGGAACTGACGGTGTTTGCAGAGTTGTGGACATTACTATGTCCAAGGACATCTTAAAAAGAGCATTAACCAAAGTTTGCGCTCTGCCCATAGGCGATTCTCATGAGGTCCTTGGAACCTCAGCTTCCAAGAGGGAGGAGGATGTTAAGCATACTAACGGCAATGGGGGAGGGAGCAAGGACGACGCAGTGAAACCATTGACTAGCGACATCGGCGACGGCCGGTCAATGACATCTATCTATCAACGAGATTTCAGCTCGTACGCGCGTCCCTATTTTATTTATATTTTATTCCGAATAAAGGAATTTTACTGTTTCTTCGGTGTATTACTTAAAACTAGGCATCGTCGTAAACAAATGGTAATCAATAATTTTTACCTCATTATTTTATTTTCTAAACGAAAAAGAATTAACAACAATTCAATTATCTTTATTTTTATTGTAAATATTTCAAAGAAGTTATGATTAGTACTTTATAATAATAAAAAGCACACATATTTTAATAATTTCAAAGTTGCCACGACACGCTGTTGGACTGCAGTATAAAACAAAAAGTTTGAAAATGCTGTGAGCAAATCGTGTGCGTTTAGTAGTCCACGAAACATGATTTTCACAAGCTGTGATCCTAATATATAAATATAATAAATACATCTTTTGGAAATCTGAAAATATATAGCCAGAATAAACATTATGATGAAGTCTATATCGATGTTTTGTTTTTGTACTGTCGCAGCTCTAACTTTGTTGCAGTGTGGCTAATGTAATTAAATTTAAATTTCCTATTTTCGGGATAAATGACGGGACGTCAAACTATTATATTAATGAAGTAGACCGATCCTAAACATACAGTTTCATAGTATTGAAATTTTTTAAAGCAATTTAGTTGCAAAAAACGTTGGAAAACGAAAATAAGTAACAATTTATAAATAGTGATTTATTATTAATTAAATAAGTAAGCATTTGTATTAAAAAACAGTTTTAACGATAAAGAACGTGAAGTATAAATTGTTATTCAATGTTGGCTCATTCAATTTTAAAAGTTACGCAAAGTTGCAACTTGACGTTTTAGTGCCAACACTTTTTGATTGACAATATTTTTTTCAGTTTTTTGCAAATTTAGTGCTTTATTCAACAATAATAAGACAAAATAATACTTACAGATGGAAAGTAACGTTATCCTTTTGTACATTCGACTTTTCTGATCGCTCTTTACACGAAAACACGCTGCAATTCGATATTTTTTGCTTACGTCCTAACGCATGCACCGCGATTTGTAAATGACGCTGGAACGCGCGAAAACTAGTTTTATTTAAGCGATATGACCGCCGGTCATATAATTTTGGCAGAGGGGAACGCCTGTCAGTGGCGTCTCCGGTTTGTTTAATGCTCTAAGGTCTGAGCCGTAATGTCAAGTTGTTATAAATAATTGTGTTATATTTTTTTAGGTAAATGCACGCCCGTACATATTAATCGTATATTTGTATTTAGATAGTAATACATAATTATGTCGTAATTAAATTAAGATATAACCTAAATCTCATAAAAATATATCAATTAAATGAAGGTGTATTTAATTGTGTATGTGGCTGTAAGGCCTAATTGCCTTAGTCTTAAAAGAAGAAATTACTTTATGCACAAGAGCATAAAAACACATTTTATGCCGCCTTCTCTCGACATAAAGAACAACTTTACGAGCATGAGAAGTGAAAAGAATATTTGATGCATACTTTTTGGGTAGGTACAAACGATATCTTTCCGTCTTTTCATTGTTAATTCAGTGCAAAATGAAAAGGCTGCGTGCTGTTTTAAAACTATGTGCATTATAAATAATTGTCGAACTGACAATAATTTGCATGACTTATATATGAGGTTAGTAGGAAAGAGATAGGGACGGCCAGTCGACACCTTGAGGATCGCTCGCTGAGTTCTTTCTGTGGTTAGTAGTAAGGTTTTATTTACACCACCCCAAGTAGTAATGCAGTAGGTTAATATTGATTCACAGAGAGCAAAATAAACTTGCTTTATTAAAGCTGAATCTGCAATATGTCGTATCTTTTGAAATACAAATATTAACTTACGCAACCTGTTATTTAAAGCAATAATATGTGGTTTGAAAGAAAGTGTTTTATCTGTTAAAATGCCCAAATATTTTATAGTTTCCGTTTGCTTAATTTCGGGGCACTTACAAGGGTTTTGTATTGGCCCTTTACAATAATAAGCACGAAGTGTTGAGTCCGACATCGACACCGATTCTTTACTTAAACAGAACTTAATATAATTAGTTTTTTCGGCATTAAGTGTTAGTATGTTTTTATGAAGCCAGTTATTTACAACATTGCAACCGCTTTGCGCATACATATAAACTTCTTCTTCCGAGTTAGCCGGGACAAGGGCGGTGTCATCAGCGTAGGATATGACTTTTCCATGATCTAACTGTATATTACACAGGTCATTAATGTAAATTGAGAACAGGGTGGGTCCTAAAATACTTTCTTGAGAAATTCCGAAGGATGTGTTATCGTGTTCATCACTAAGGAAACTGTCAATCCTCACACTCGTAAAAAGGTCTAACTGGGTGCCTCTTATACCCATAGCTTCAAGCTTGCGTAAAAGGATAATTTAGCCTTGTTATTTTATCTTCTGTTTACTAGTTATGTAAGGAATCATAATTTTATATAGTATAAATACGATTAAGTAAACCAATTCAAATATTATGATTTTAATAAATCATTTAAAGGCAATTATATGTTTTTGTTAATATATCACTTATTTACGAGCTTACTTACTTACCTTCTTAAACAAAAGGAATCACTAATATGTAATCAATATTAAAATAAAAACTATTAAAGTGATAAAAGGCTTGTAAAATGGTTTTCTTTCTGCACACATATCAAAAATAATTATTTGGATATATATTTGATATACTATATCCGATATATTATCAAAAATCCGATTTTTTTATTTTTATTATAAAAGTCGGATTTTTTTGCACCCTGGTCAAAAAAGTAAAAAGGTAAAAGTAGTAATATAATCAATGGAATAAGGCATATAGGCGTAGGCTTCATATATACAAAATGCAATCGCTTGCATCCATTGATTCTTCTGCATGTGCATATTTTTGCGGGCGGTGCTTGCGTACTGCATCCAAGCTTATTAAACGAGTGATTTAGCAGAATTAGCACTACATATAACATATATTCTTCATCATTATCATCTCATTTTATGTCCCCACTGCAGAGACACGAGCCTTCCCTATGGATGGGTAGGCTGGAGAACGGGCCATAAACCTCCACGCGGACCCAGTGCGGATTGGTGGTTGTTAACGACTGCTAATGCAGCCGGGACCAAACGGCTTAACGTGCCTTCTGAAGCACGGAGGAGCTCGAGATGATAAGTGTTTGGTCACCCCTCCGGTGACTGGCCTTTGCGAAAGTTGCTTAGCCTCAGCACTCGCAGACCGGGCACGTTATCCGCTGCACCATCGAGCTCGAGAATTTCAATCGGATTTTTGTAAATGTAGTAAGGGCACTCACTCGTCCGGCCACAGTCCGTATAATTTCCTTGGGTAGTAGTGGTGGGCGTCTAGGAAGTGCGGCTTGGAGACGAACACGGGCATGCCGTACCGGCACAACGACACGTCTTGCGTGCCCGGGGGCGTGCAGGAACGAGCGTTAGTGCAATAGCACGACTGCGGAAAACAACACATAATTCATCATCATCATCAGCTCATTTTCATGCCTTCAGAGCTGGGGCACGAGCCTTTTCTATGGATGAATAGGGACAGCAGGTCATAAACCACCCCGCGAGCCCAGTGCGATGCGGTGGTTGTCAACGACTGCTAATGCAGCCGGGACCGACAGCTTTATGTGCCTTCCGAAGCACGGAGGAGCTCGAGATGATAATTATTTGATGTGTAACATCTTTCCGCTCGCTTTCTAGCATTTGTAGGAGTGACTTCGTGAAATGGGACGGAAGTAGGTGTAACAGTGTAACAAGTGTGTAACAGGAAGTCGGGGAAAGTTGTGGGAGTGATTTCATAAAATGTGTAACAGTGTAACAAGTCTGTATCTAACAGGAAGTCGGGGAAGCGCGGAAGCACTCGCCATTTTGTAAATTTAAAATCGATATTATGAATATGACATATTATTATTATTATGTGACATATTGTGTCATTTGACTATCAAAGGTCATTTTGATATGTCAAATGTTTTCTAATGAGTATTCACTGCATTCTCTTTATGATTTGTATAAATTTATACGTCATTGTGCTTATTACTAAGGTGAGATGTCAAATGTTACACATCATATGCGACTACTGTCCGGTTTGTTCGCTTTTTTTAACGGACCGAGCGCTTTGCCTCTCGGCCACCGAGGCGTTTATATTCGGATCATCATTCATGTGAATTCATCAGATCATCAAACCAGAATTTTGAATTGGAAAATTAAATTGTCGTTTTTAGTATTTTCCGTTACTTATTATTTATGTTTCTCATCGCTATAACCTTCCCTGAACCTGCACAAATATTTCAAAACCAAAATTAGCCAAATCAGTGCAGCCATTCCCGAGCTTAGAAGCTCGGAACGGATTTGGATGAAACTTTACAGTGTTATACTGTAAAGTTTCATCCAAATCCGTTCTCTAGTTTTTGCTTAAAGAAGTAACAAACAGACACAGACAGACAAACACACTTTCGCATTATATTTTAATGAGACGTATGCAGCAAAAAAAATCAAAGAAACAATATTTTAAAAATTCTATTGTACCTATTTACGGTCTAAGTCTAAAAAGAAAAAGTTTTGTTTGCTTTTCTGACTTGTGAGAAGCGTTTACGTAAATTTTGAGTGATTGATCTCAATTTGTCTACAAAATAATAATGTGTAAATTGTTATTTTTGTAGGATAAAGTACCACATTTAAACTAACAAAATGATTGTGAATTTTTTATGCAAAAAGGAAGAAAAACTTATGACATTTTGTTATAAAAAGTTTCAAAAGTGTACAAAAGCACTCTCAAAGGTACTCGCAATGGTCAAGGCATGAAGTACTGTGATTTATTATTGACAAAAGATAACAAAAGTAATAATAATAATGATAATCACCAGCGTTCACTGACATGAACAGCGAGGCACATCCGTCTGTGAGTACTCGGATTCTACGCTCATGTAGGAAGCCAGCGACCCAGTTGCAGAACTGAGCAGGCAGACCGTATACCGGGAGCTTGGACAGAACGGCTTTATGCCAGACCCGATCAAAAGCCTTAGCTATATCAAGGCCAACAGTCACCGACTCGCCACGCTTATCAATAGCCTCACCCCAGAGATGTGTAATGAACGCTAGAAGATCAACCGTTGACCGTTTCGGCCGAAACCCGTATTGGCGATCGTGAATTAAGGGGTGTTCTTCTAGGTAGCGGATAAGCTGTTTGTTTAGAATCCGCTCCATGACTTTACACAAAACTGAAGTAACGGCTATTGGGCGGTAATTAGTCGGATCTGACCGATCTCCTTTTTTCGGAACCGGTTGCACATTAGCATTTCTCCAAGATTCCGGCACACAACCTGAAGAAAGCGAGAGACGGTAAAGACGAGTTAAAACGGGGACAACTCCGTTGCACACATTCTTAAAACTATTGCTGGGATGCCATTAGGGCCATTAGCTTTCCGAACATCGATTGACTGCAGCTCCGCGCGTACATCACACTGTCTGATTTTAATATCAGGCATTGTGTGGCCACAGTGAGGAATTGTTGGTGGCTGTGCATTGCAGTCATCGATTCGGGAGTTAGCCGCAAAAAGTCCGGCCAGGAGAGGCCTTCTCCTGTGGCTTGTGAGCTAAATTTATAATAATTATACAAAAAATATTATGTAAATGTTATGCATTTTTATACAAAAACAATTAATATTTCAACCTAAATCCAAAGTTCTGGTTAATTGCTCGGACACAGATATCTTGGTAATTATAATAGGAAACATTCACCAAATTACAAATTGTTCACAAATTTGGGTACCTATATAATACCCACCTTCAATCAGCTTATAGCTGTACCGAATTAGCGCATAAGCTGGGACCTGTGATGTGCAAAGCCTTACCAGCTGCACACGCCTACACATGTTGTGTTTACACATCCTCCTTCAAAGGGAAAGGAAAAATTAATGCTTTTGTTTTAATCGAGGCCGACCATGATTTTAGAAATGTTTTTCATCTTTAAATAATCCAGAGGACATTGAAAACAAAGAAAAGATACAAATAATTCAAAAGTTTACATGCAAGTTATATTCTTCGCCAAAAAGTGGCGTGAATCAGGCTCGTTTCGAAATGTTGACAAAAAAATATGGGAATATAACGCAAATATCAAAATTTATGAAAAAAATTACAAATTTTAATGCTGCAACTCTACCGCCATGTTGGAAAAGTTTAAAACAACATTTACTAAGGACACTGCTTGTGAGCTCAATGTGGCGCAATGCTACAAAAACATCTTGTTTATTTGATCCCATTGAATGCGGATGGGCTCCAACAACTATGATATTTGTGGTATGAAGGAGATCCCACTGCACTACACGTCAACGACATAATTTGTATTAATCAAAATGAATCAGATGAATCTGATATAAATGGTAATTCATTTTCTGGTAAAGAATAACTTTGTAAAATAAACTCTACTTATAAAAATCACAGGTGATTAATGATTCATTATTTCATATTATTTCTACATAATAAATATTGTGATGCAGCACAAAAATGCCCGTCAAACTATATCACTTTGAACGTAAAAGCAACATCACTTTTTTCAATATTTGAAGATATTACCAATGAGCAATGACCAAAACTGGTACATTTACCCTATTATTTCAACACTATAAGACGCAAGTCTATAGTACGTCGACTTTAATTTAATATCACGATTTTTATTAAATTATACCCTGAATTCCTGCATCTATACAAGAATTTCTCTTTATTCCAAGATTTTGAAATACATTGTTCGAGGTGGCTGATCAGAAAAACTGCCAAGATGAAGTCAGGCAACCCTATATATTCATGAACGGCACGTCTAGGGCAATCGATCTGCATCAGTTTCATCGTGCCACCTGATGAGGTAATTGACCCCATTTTTGGGGCTCATAAAACATGGCTGATCTTGAAACCTGCCAGGGTTTGGCCTGGCAACCTATGCGGGTTGTTATCTCCAAATGTGTCTCTTTCGATGAGGAAACGTTTCGATCTGCCACCTTATGATGTAAATTTCGATCAAAATAGCGATACGATGACGTAAAAAAATAAGAGTTCTTCCAGGATATGCGATGGCAACCTACTAAAGTCCAGTGTTCCTAAGTAGTATCTATCTCTATATTACATTTCTGCTTTGCCACCTTGTGAGGTAGGGTTTCATGCAACGGGAGCTTAGACTATAAGTCCAGTGGTGCTTGCATGCAACTAACTTCACCACGATCGGCGCACAGTGAATACTTCACTCTATTATGTTTTATACATAAATTGGGAACACCAGCAAAGAGAGTGAAATCCTGTTTCAAATCTATTAAATGATGAAGCTATATAAGTAAAATTATTATTATGTTTATTACTATGCTATGAATAGAAAATATATTCAATGAGTAACACCCAGACATTTAACCAAAACAAATAAGATTACTTGGGTGTTTGATGCAATACATAATAACTATAGGTACTATGGTGTGGGTGACGAACGGGTGAAGTATAGATATATATAGATCGGGTCCCTCGTCACTTAACCATTTAATAAAAACTCCGATTACTGAAGTAGGCGGTTTATTAACGCGACACAGATAACAATATAATTCCACAACAATATACAATTCTGAAGAGCAACAATAACCAACGAGTTGTATCTAGAGTAGTAGTCTCTTCTGTCTCACTGACAGTTCCTGTCATTTAAGTGGTGTGTTCAGTAACTGAACGCCGCCACCCCCGCCCCCCCCCCCCCACGGAGAAAGGAACTCGATCAGAGATCTAAAGGACGAACGAATCTAACTTTTCTGCCCGACCTAGTAGTGTACTTCGGTGGTGAAGGTGGAGTAGGTCGAGGATGTGTGGTGTTTGGTACGACAGGTTTGTGTGTGTGCGAGTGTGAAAGAGGTGTTTCTGATGGTATGTTGACAATAGGTGTAGGAACGATAGGTGTACGAGTGTCGGGTGTGTTTGTGAGAGTGAAAGGATATTTATGAGTGTCTATGTATGCGGGCTTTACACGGTCTACACTCACCACTACTTCCTTGTTTCTGATAATGACGGTGACAGTCTTATCAGTCCGACTCACGACTGGGTATGGTCCTGAATAAGGAGATTCCAGTGGTGGCTTCACGTGGTCAACTCGCAAGAAAATGTGCGAAGCAGCCGTAAGGTCCTTGAAGAGGAAGATATTCTTCTGGCCATGCCGTGAAGCGGAAACAGGTCTCAGTTCCGACATTGTAGTCCTAAGTAGAGAAACGACATCTGTGGGATCGTCTGGTGAAGTTGGTGGAGGAACTACCATCTTGCCAGGTAAGTGTAACGGCTCACCATAGACCAGTTCTGCCGACGAAGCCTTTAGATCCTCCTTCAGCGCGGAACGCATGCCGAGTAGGACGACAGGTAAGGCTTTCATCCAAGATTCGCCACGACACATCAGAGAGGCTTTGAGTTGCCTATGAAGGCGTTCGACTATTCCATTTGCGCATGGGTGATAGCTAGTTGTTCGTAGCTTTTTAGTACCCAGAAACGCAGTTAGTCTACGGAACAGGTCGGACTCAAACTGCCGTCCCTGATCCGCAGTTACGCAGGATGGTACGCCAAACCTAGAAATCCACCCATGCAGCAGCGTATCAGCGGTCTCCTCTGCAGTGATACTGCGCATAGGCCACGCTTCAGGCCAACGTGAGAACCTGTCCACAGCCGTCAACAGGTAGCGATGTCCATCGCAGACGGGCAGGGGACCCACAATATCGATATGAATGTGCCTGAAGCGGCCGGGCGGTACGTCAAAGTTACCAAGAGGAGAAATTGTATGCCTCGTAACTTTATTCCGTTGGCAAGGAAGGCAAGATTTCGTCCACTCACGAACATCTTTCCGAATGGAAGGCCACACAAATCTGTCCGCAACAACGCGAGTTGTTGAACGAACGCCAGGATGGCTTAGATTGTGCAGTTTTTCAAAGTATTTGCGGCGAAAAGGAATGGCGAGGAACGGACGTGGCTTGCCAGTAGACGTGTCACACGTAATTGTGACGTCAGTGCCAGGCAAGGTAACTTTCTGTAGTTTTAGAGAAGTGCCGTCGCGTATGAGATTTTGAAGTTCCTCGTCATCCTTTTGAGAATCAGCGAGAGCTGCGTAATCATCCTCCAAAGCAATTGCCTCGATCCTTGACATAGTGTCAGCCACGACGTTATCCACACCTTTTATGTGTGCAATATCCGTCGTATATTGTGAGATGAAGGTGAGTTGGTTTAGTTGTACTGGAAGTAGCTTTTCCGACGCTGTGTAAATGCGTATAGAAGAGGCTTGTGGTCAGTGAATATGGTGCACTGCTGAGCTTCCAAAATATAGCGAAAATGCTGCACAGCCTCATATACAGCTAGCAATTCTCTATAATAGGCAGGCCAGGAAGATTGACGCGTATTTAGCTTCTTGCTAAAAAATGCAAGGGGTTGCCATTCGGTGCCTACACGCTGTTTTAAGCAAGCACCGACCTGCGTACTAGACGCGTCTGTAAATAGGCCCAATTGGGCGTCGGAAATCGGATGTGCCAAGAGTGTAGCTTGTGCAAGACTCGCCTTGCAAGCGTAGAATGCACTCTCCAGTTCCAGCGTCCAAGGTACAGGTTTGGCACCCTTGAGTTTCGAATCGGCCAAGACGTTTATCAACGGCGCCTGAAGTTCAGCCGCACGAGGTAAACAACGTCGGTAGTAATTGATCATGCCCAGGAACCTGCGAAGGCCCTGGACAGTCTTGGGGAGGGGAAAATCCTGTAGAGCAGCGATTCGCTCTAGTGGAGGACTAATGCCATCTTTCGACACACGGTACCCTAGAAATGTGACCTCGTTAGCTCCCAAAACGCATTTCGCTGGGTTAACGACAACGCCGTAATCAGCCAGCCTTTGAAAAAGGATGCGCAGATGTTGAGAATGTTCCTTTTCATCGCGGGAGAAAACAAGTATATCATCGATATAGGGAAAACAGAAGTCAAAATCGCGCACCATCCCATCTATTAATCGCTGGAAGGTCTGTCCAGCGTTACGCAACCCGAACGTCATATACGGGAGTTCGTACAGGCCAAAAGGAGTTATGATTGCGGTCTTGCACACGTCCTCAGAATGGAGCGGTATTTGCTGAAAAGCTTTTACTAGGTCGAGGGTGCTAAAGATCGTAGAACCTGCGATATTGTGGCTAAAATCCCCGATATGACGTACCGGGTAGCGATCCGGTAAAGTTCGTGCATTGACACCCCGGTAATCACCGCATGGACGCCATTCGAGATCTCTTTTTGGTACCATCTGTAGAGCGGAGTCCCAAGAACTCTTGGACGGTCTCGCGGTACCATTTTTGACCATCTCGTCAAACAACTTTTTGGCGATCACAAGCTTTTGTGGTGCGAGGCGACGGGGATGACAAGAGACTGGAGGCCCGTCTGTTGTCTTAATATAATGCACGGTATCGTGTTTAATCTCCCTGTGAAGGCCGGGCGGTCGCGTGATAGAAGGGAATTCGGCAAGTAGATCACTAAACCGAGATCCAGTGGCAACCGTAATGGTCTTCACGCTAGCCTGATCGATTGAGGCGAGGGAGGTGGGAACAGAAAGGCCGGTAATGCCGTCCAAGAGGCGCTTTTTGCGGCGGTCAGGCAGCAGATGGTAATGCGCAAGAAAATCGGAACCTATGATGGGGGTGCTGACGTCCGCCACGACGAATTGCCAGCGGAATTCACGCCGCAACCCAAAATTAAGGTTAAGAGATAAGCTACCATATGTTTTAATAGTGCTGCCGTTAGCTGCACTTAGCTGATAGTCGCTGGGCGGTACCTTTCCACCCAAGAGCCTTCGTAGATAACAACATAGATCAGAACCTGTATCAATCAAGAACCTGACCTTAGCAGTCTTGTCCGTAACAAATAAACGACGGCCAGGCAAAGTACAATCAGCTGCCGCCGCTACTGACTGGCTTGACGGTTTTCCGAGTTCCAGGAGCAAGGACTAGTGCATTTGCTAGCCTTAGTTTCAAAAGTTTTGTGATACCAGCAGAGTATTTTCAGCGGTTTCCATCGGCGGAATTGGTGTTTTTGGGGGACTTCAATGCTCACCACGAGTTGTGGTTAAGTTCCTCCAAAACTGACCATGCTGGTAGAACTGCCCATGCTTTCGCTCTCACGCACGACCTGACTCAACTGGTGAACCAGCCCACCAGGATCCCAGACGTAGTCGGTCACGCGCCCTCTTTGTTGGACCTTCTGCTGACGAGTCGCCCAGCTGGCTACCGAGTGGAGATTCGAGCTCCTTTGGGATCTTCGGATCACTGCTTGGTATCCAGTAAAGTGCCTCTGGCTCCGCTACCGCCTTCAGCGGTATCGAAACGCCAGATTTGGCACTACTCGTCGGCAGATTGGGATGGTATGCGGGACTATTTCGCATCCGTTCCTTGGGGGCAGCGCTGCTTCAGTGGGAAGGACCCGACAGCTAGTGCGATTGCAGTTGCTGATGAGATAGTTTTAGGGATGGAATACTATATTCCGCACTCCTATCTCATCAGCAAAGGCAGGCACAACCGTTGGTTCAACCGCGAGTGTGCCAACGCTGCTGATATCAAGCAGGCGGCATACCGCGCTTGGATCAGGGGTAAAGCTCTTGGGGATCCCGAAACCCGCTCGCTGAAAGCAGCCTATAATAATGCCACCAAGTCCTGCAAAAGAGCTTACATTAGAGCGTATGCCCAGCGCGTTGCACGAGTCGGCCAAGAACTACTGACGCATCCTACGGGCAGCCGTAGCTACTGCAATCGAACTTCTGCCGACCCTCGCTGCCACCATTGAGATGTCCTGATGGAACTTTAGCTCACAAGCCGCAGGAGAAAGTCGATCTCCTGGCCAAACTCTTTGCGGCTAACTCCCGAGTCGATGACTGCAATGCACAGCCACCTACAATTTCTCACTGTGGCCACACAATGCCCGATTTTAAAATCAGGCAGCGTGACGTCCGTGCGGAGCTGCAATCAATCGATGTCCGGAAAGCTAATGGTCCTGATGGCATCCCTCCAATAGTCCTAAAAATGTGTGCAGCGGAGTTGTCCCCCGTGTTAACGCGCCTTTACCGTCTCTCGCTCTCTTCAGGTTGTGTGCCGGAATCTTGGAGAGAAGCTAATGTGCAACCGGTCCCCAAAAAAGGAGATCGGTCAGATCCATCGAATTACCGCCCCATAGCCGTAACTTCAGTTTTGTGCAAAGTAATGGAGCGCATTTTAAATAAACAACTTGTCCACTACCTAGAAGAAAACTCCATAATTCACGATCGCCAATACGGGTTTCGGCCGAAACGGTCAACGGGTGATCTTCTAGCGTACGTTGCACATCTTTGGGGTGAGGCTATTGACAAGCGTGGTGAGTCGGTGGCTGTTAGCCTTGACATAGCCAAGGCTTTTGATCGGGTCTGGCACAAAGCTCTTCTCTCCAAGCTCCCGGCATACGGTCTGCCTGCTCAGTTCTGCAACTGGGTCGCTGGCTTCCTGCATGAGCGCAAAATTCGTGTTATATCTGATGGATGCGCTTCGCGGCTCATGTCAGTGAACGCTGGTGTCCCTCAGGGGTCCGTTCTATCCCCCACGCTGTTCCTTCTGCATATCAATGATATGCTTCCACTTGGAAATATTCATTGCTATGCAGATGATAGTACGGTCCATGGAGGATATAACGGTCACCCAGCGGCTGGGCGGGTCGAAACCGAAGTGAATCGAGTTAATCTTGTCATTGAGCTCAATCGGGTATTGGACCTCATATCTAATTGGGGCACCAATAATCTGGTTGAGTTCAATGCCAAGAAAACACAGGTGTGCGCGTTCACGGCAAAAAAGTCACCATTCCTTCCCCTTCCATCTCTTCAGGGTACATCTCTACGCCTGCAGAGCAGTATCAACATGCTCGGTATGACAATACGCTGCGATCTGAACCAAAGGGACTACATCGAAGCCGTGATCAAAACAGCCTCACGAAAACTCGGAATTCTGAACAGAGTTCGGCGATTCTTTACGCCGGACCAGTTGTGCCTTTTGTACAAGACACAGGTACGGTCTTGCGTGGAGTATTGCTCGCACATCTGGGACGGTTCCGCTAAGTACCTTCTCGATGCCTTGGACAGATTGCAGCGTCGCGCTGAACGCATTATCGGCAATGCAGAAGTGGTAAATACTCTCGAATCTCAGCAATTGCGTAGAGACGTTGCGTCACTCAGCGTGTTTTACCGCTTATACCATGGCGAGTGCTCTGAAGAGCTCTTTGACCACATCCCACCTTCTCCCTTTCTTCATAGGAGTACACGTGCTGCTCTTCGGAGTCACCGATTCACTGTCTCAAGTATCCCATCACGCACAAAGAAATTTAGTGACTCGTTTCTTTGTCGCACCTCCAAAAGATGAAATAGTCTACCAGCATACGTTTTCCCTCCTTCCTATGATATGGGGTCCTTCAAGAGAGGCGTGAAGAAGCACCTTGTGGGCCGGCAGAGTGAAGTTAACTGATGCTACGTTTGTTTCCACGCTGCACCAGTTGTCTTCGCGTCTGGACTTCATTTCCACTTAACATCAGGTCAGATGGAGTCATTTGCCGAGCTAAGTATAAAAAAAAAAAAAAAAAAAAAGTTTTTCACCAGGTGAATGGCCACGGTTTCTGGACTTGCTTCGAGAGCGGCTGCGACCGCGCTCATAAGTGAGCGCTGCTAAGCTCGCTGTAAGCTGCTGCATCTGTGTAGCAAAAGCTCGCAATCCGAAGGGGTCAGCGGTGCCCGAAGAAGCAATGTCGCCAGCAGCAGCAACAGCGTGTACGAAGTGGGAAGACGCTGCAATGCTAGGAGCCACTTCCAATATTTTATCAGCGCGGACTGCGATGTCCTCAAGCGGGTCTGCGCTAGCAGCAAGAATAGCTGGAAGATGTTGCGGCAAGCGGCGCATGAATAGCTGCCGAAGAATGCTTTCGTCAGTAAGGGTTTTACCAGCTAATGAACGCAGATGGCGTAAAAATTGGGATAGTTTACGATCCCCTAGTTCTTCCTCTGACAGCAACTGACGAACCCGTTCCTCCTCGGACTGTGATAAACGGCGTATTATCTCACTTTTCAAGTGCTCGTACTTATCAGACGTGGGCGGGTTTGTCACAATATCTTCAATCTCTGCTGTGATCTTAAAATCGAGCTGACCGATGACATGGTCATACTTGGTCTGATCGCTCGTTATGCCTGCTACACGAAACTGTGTCTCAATATGGGCAAACCACATTGCTGGTTTCTGATACCAGAAAGGTGGTACCCTTGGCGCTACTTTACACACCTGTGTCTGTTTCCCAGGCTGCGATTCAGGATCAACCCTAGGCTTATTAACCTGAAGTTGGCTGCGAAGAGAAGCATTCTCTTGCGCTGTTGTCGATAACAGCGTTCGAAGAGACACCATCTCTCTCATCAGGGCCTGAAGTTCGTCTGGATTGATTTCCGCACCTTCAGCCATAGTAAGTATCTAGATGTAAGTATAAATAGACAAAACAAAATGTGTAGGATAGTGTTAAAATTGTAGGTTAGTACTGTAAGTATGAAAAAAAAAAATGTGAAACATAAGACAACACTTCGCAGTGGTAGTATGGTTAGGTAGGGGCGACATGCAATTATAAACGCAAATTATGAAATATAAAAATAAAAAATTACTTAAGGTTACTCTTAAAACTAGAAGTCACCATAAACCTTAGCTATAAATTGTTAATTACAGCATACCAGATAACCATGAACACAAGTACTATTTTTTTAAACCAGACACCAAAAGTTAGGTTTTGTACCTAACTTTTGGTGTCTGGTTTAAAAAAATAATACAAACAAAAAAAAATAATAATAATAGCATACACAAAATTCAATGTTAGTACAAACAAAGTAAAAGTTAGTTACGTTAATAATCTCAATAACACGCAAAGAAAAACAAAATGTCGCAATAATTTTAAATTTAGGCTTTTAGTTTACAGAATATGCACACAAAAGAAAATTTTTAGTTAGTTTAGCAATTATTGTAACACTGGCAACCCGTAACCTCGTTAATAATAAGTCACCAAATATTGTACATGGTAGCGAACAACACGCAACACGGAAACTGTGTATCCAAACGTGGGTGCGTTTCGTCGTCCGAAAACAATCGATGTACGTCGAAGTCGGTCGCACGGAGTTGTGTTTACGCAGCAATGTACTTTGAAATCCAGTGATTACGTTAATTAATCAATACTTGAATCAGCCTCGAAGATCCTCTTATCACATCGATGCGGAACGGCCACGTCGAAACTTGCGAAATATGTACGGCGATTCTTGCAAAATGGCAACGCCAATGTTTGGAATATCTCGAAGATCACGATGCTGCAGAATTCGAAGCTATGCTTCTTTGCAAATGTTTACAGGCGATCAAAGCTTGCGGGAACGTCGCGAACTCGTCGTAAATCAGCAACAAACGTCGGAAGCGTATTCAGTTGAGGTCACCAATATGGTGTGGGTGACGAACGGGTGAAGTATAGATATATATAGATCGGGTCCCTCGTCACTTAACCATTTAATAAAAACTCCGATTACTGAAGTAGGCGGTTTATTAACGCGACACAGATAACAATATAATTCCACAACAATATACAATTCTGAAGAGCAACAATAACCAACGAGTTGTATCTAGATTTTTTTTTTTTTAGTGTAGTTTGTTCCTTGAGGAACCGGCTAAGGTCATAGACCATGCTGCCATGTCATTAGTTTAAGTAATACATAAATAAACAATATTTTCATATATGATGATGATGATGAATGATATTAGAATTGGGAAGTGAGAAATGATATACCCCCCAACCCCTCGAGTATCTCAGTAAAGATGTGGGGCTTTACTAAGTCCTCACGCGAGCTTCTTGAGAGAATTTTAAAAGTGACGTTGCACTATTTTGTTTCATTTGCCAACACTTATGCACACTCACGAACACTTAACGGTTAATAATCCACCATTATTTCATATTAATATTCGACATAACACAAATTTTGGAAAATAAAGCAAAACCGCAAACATGACGCTTCACTTTCCCGCCAAGAAGTCCTCGACAGCTATTTCGTTTGGGAACCGAACGTCTACGTTTCGTTCAGCAATTTCTTTACAAAGGTTGCTTTGATAAATTTTAATATAAGGATTATCAATTATATAATTAAATAAATTATTTGCGAGGAAAGCACATACAAATACATTCTTGTCTTTTTTTGTTTTATTTACAAATACATTTTCTTTAAATGTATTTGTGGTAGAGTGAAACCTTAGGCTGTTTGTTCCACTCGTGTCTATGTTTCTTTTCGTAAATCGTCAGCTCTATGGAACATTTTTTTAATTCGTGGGAGGGAGTTCTGGAACGTGCTACTGGTTGATTTTGAAAATGAAATATAAGAGGGTGTGAAAGAGGCTAACGCTCTCTTTTGATCACCACCACATCAACTAGTCTGATCTCAGACATTTAGCTTTTGAAATTGTGAATTTACATATTCTACTACCCCAACCTACGGGTAAGTGTTCTTTCATCAAAGTGTTTTCGTTTAGATTGCTGGATTTGGATAATTCTGTTTTACTGTTAAAGTTATTATTTGTGACCTACAATGGTTGAGAGATGTAGTTTATTATTATTGTACATTTACTTTTATTATGTAGGAATCCCTAACGGTTCTTAGTTTTCATTAAATTTCATTTGTCCGAGTAGCCGTTTACTATGGCGTCGGTAACCTACCTTCATAAATATCATAATTAACATTTATTAGTAAATGTTATTTCATGGGAGTTTTTATTAATCTATTAAGGTTTAATTAACCCCAGATGTTGTCTCCCTACTAAATGACTTTCATTAGATTCTCTAAACCTAATGTAGTTCTTTTTGTGTTGCAATTGCTTAACCGTTAGTGGTCAATAGGAGGCCGGTTCAATTGTAGTAGCTTGTACCTTATTTCCGGACCGCATAGCGGCCGGACTTACTGATCATCTGTTCATTCTTTTTATGTATTACAGGTGTTGGCGACTGGCTGGTCCAAACCTTTATATTCAAATTAAGATGTAATGTATTAACTTTTTATAAGACCTTTTTTGACATTGATGTTTGATGATGTTGATGATGTTTGATGATGTTTGACATTGATACCAATCCGATATGAATTGCCTTTGTGACAAAACAAACAAATAGAGCAATATAAGCCTTATAAATAATCGGTTTGTGTTCATTAATAATTATTGCCTGTGTAATTATTGAATTTTTAGGCAAAATAATAGGATGTTTTTGAGAATATGCTATGTTTGCATGCTGGAGCCTTCCCCCAACACGAAGAATGTCATTCCATCCAATAAAGGATTTAATGACTTTAAATTAGATATTATTGGCTTATTTAAGATAAATTATTTATATTATTATTTATATTATTTTATTATTTATTTTGATAGAGGTGCGGCGGGACTTTGCGCTCACAATGTATGTGGTAAAGCTGCTTCGCGGGTTGGAGCACCACCCGGAGCTGCTGGGCTACTTCCAGCTGAGCGTGCCCGACAGGTACGTGTGGAGGCGGCGACGCCCGCTGCTGCTGGCCGTACCCCGCGCCAGGACCAATCTGTTAGCGCAGACGCCGCTTGTCCGCGCAATACAGACACTAAACAGGTGTAGTATTCACTTTTAATAACATGTTAATAAGATAGAGGATAGGAAAAGGTTTGTGTAAATACGAAAATACTTACGATTTTTATTGTTGCTAAGCATATTTTTATATATTTTTATCTCTTATAGTCACATTATTTTTAGGTCCAGTTGTTTCCTTTTATCTTTCTATCAAAATTATTAAATATTGTCTTTATTTTCTTACAATACTTCTTTAGATATTATAAAATAACTTCCATTCAATGAAAATTTATAAACAAAGCCTTGACAACCATGTCAAATGTTTTGATGGCAAAGACAATATTTTCTTTTAAAAGTGCAATGTAAACTTTTTATGTAATTCTAAATTTGTATAAATTTAAATTAAATTGTGTTCTACGGGAAGAGTATATAAGCGTCCTGTCCTGCGGTCAAAGGCCAGTCTAATTACGAGTTCTGACCAAGGAGAA
This sequence comes from Eudonia lacustrata, assembly GCA_947562085.1. Lineage (NCBI taxonomy): Eukaryota > Metazoa > Arthropoda > Insecta > Lepidoptera > Crambidae > Eudonia > Eudonia lacustrata. The sequence continues at coordinate 24,087,689 of OX387317.1, forward strand.
CCTAATTACGGAACCTCTGGCTGACTATAGAACCTCTGGCTGTCTGCGGAACCTCTGGCCGACTTCGGAACCACTGACTGACTGCGGAACCACTGTTTGACTGCAGAACCTCTACCTGGCCTGACCTCTACCGGTCTGACCTCTGCCGGTCTGACCTCTACCGGTTTGACCTCTACCGGTCTGACCTCTACCGGTCTGACTTCTACCAGTCTGACCTCTGCTGCTGAAACAGTCTGACCCCGAGATCCTGTGAAGTGCTGCAAGATCCTGTGCGGTGCTGCTGAGCCAGTCTGACCCCGAGATCCTGTGAAGTGTTGCTGAGCCAGTCCTTCGCTACATACTGCTGAGGAAGCGCCATCTGGCGCTGATAGATTCCTCATCATAATCATCATCGGCCTATATTAGTCCACTGCTGGACATAGGCCTCCCCATATTAACTGTTAGATTTTTGTATATAAATTGTTTTGTATAGATTTTGTAAATATTTTGTTATTATTAAATTTCATTTATTTTCTTTCTTTCAATTAAAAAAGTTGCTTCATAACAGTTTGGCGCCCAACGTAACTATTAGCTCTGTTCTCTAAATTCTAAAAAATACACTTGCACGTTCTTTTACTTTTGGCTTAGATTCTCGACACTTTTTATTTTTCTACATATTAGTCTGCTCACTTTGAAATCATTTATGATATTTATATCTAGTTATTTATTTGTTATGATTAGATTATTATCTCTTTATACTCTTTAACTTTCGTTTGTTGTATCTACTGCTAATAATCATAAAATTAAATCTTTAGGTTACTTATGGTCAAACTCATTTAATAAGAGCTTTTGTTTTCCCAGAAATAACTCCCTCATTAATTCTTGGGGTAGATTTTTTGGAAAAAGTTTAACTTGGTACCTAATTTATTTTCTACAATATTTAATACTAATTTTCTACAATATTTAATAATAATTTTAATTTCTATCTTGATTTTAGGTAATGTATATATATATATTTTGTTTTCATCTTCATTCGTTAGTTACTTTTTGGCTTTCTCATTCCTTATCATTTTCATGCTTATCATTGCGTCTCCACTTTGTACTTTGCACCAGGCTCTACCCCTGCGTTGCGATGCGCTACTCCCTGTAGGTACTTTGCACCAGGCCCTACCCCTGCGTTGCGTACTTACTTGGGATAGCATTCTTTTCTTCATTTGAGCGGTTGACAACTCGTAAAATAAGCCCTTGTCATACATACATTTTAATACTTACATTTTCATTTGTATATATTTTCTTTCTTCATTTGTTACATCATTTTATGAGCGGCTGACTACTCATTAAATAAGCCTACAGTCATATCATTCATCATCACTGGGATTTCAGCGTGAGCGGATAACAACTCCTAAAAAAAGCCAATGTTATGAAGCATAGCTAGGTACTCTCCTTAGAGTAGGAGCCATTGATTGTGAGCCCTACCCTTAAGTTTGATAGATATTTGTATGAAAGGTTTATTGTAATATGTTAGATATTGTATGGTAGGATTGGTATGATAGAGTTGGAAGTAACCTATTAACCTTCAAAATTTTCACATAGTGTTAAAATTTTCTGGGGTTGTGGGGGAAATGTAGTATTCACTTTTAATAACATGTTAATAAGATAGAGGATAGGGAAAGGTTTGTGTAAATACGAAAATACTTACGATTTTTATTGTTGCTAAGCATATTTTTATATATTTTTATCTCTTGTAGTCACATTATTTTTAGGTCCAGTTGTTTCCTTTTATCTTTCTATCAAAATTATTAAATATTGTCTTTATTTTCTTACAATACTTCTTTAGATATTATAAAATAACTTCCATTCAATGAAAATTTATAAACAAAGCCTTGACAACTATGTCAAATGTTTTGATGGCAAAGACAATATTTTCTTTTAAAAGTGCAATGTAAACTTTTTATGTAATTCTAAATTTGTATAAATTTAAATTAAATTGTGTTCTACGGGAAGAGTATATAAGCGTCCTGTCCTGCGGTCAAAGGCCAGTCTAATTACGAGTTCTGACCAAGGAGAACCTAATTACGGAACCTCTGGCTGACTATAGAACCTCTGGCTGTCTGCGGAACCTCTGGCCGACTTCGGAACCACTGACTGACTGCGGAACCACTGTTTGACTGCGGAACCTCTACCTGGCCTGACCTCTACCGGTCTGACCTCTGCCGGTCTGACCTCTACCGGTTTGACCTCTACCGGTCTGACCTCTACCGGTCTGACTTCTACCAGTCTGACCTCTGCCAGTCTGACCTCTGCTGCTGAAACAGTCTGACCCCGAGATCCTGTGAAGTGCTGCAAGATCCTGTGCGGTGCTGCTGAGCCAGTCTGACCCCGAGATCCTGTGAAGTGTTGCTGAGCCAGTCCTTCGCTACATACTGCTGAGGAAGCGCCATCTGGCGCTGATAGATTCCTCATCATAATCATCATCGGCCTATATTAGTCCACTGCTGGACATAGGCCTCCCCATATTAACTGTTAGATTTTTGTATATAAATTGTTTTGTATAGATTTTGTAAATATTTTGTTATTATTAAATTTCATTTATTTTCTTTCTTTCAATTAAAAAAGTTGCTTCATAACACAGGGTTCATGACCAAATGGACGTATTCGGGGGTCACTTGAGTGAACTCGCAAAATTTACTTTGTATATAATAAGTTATGTTAGGTAATACCTCCAACGGCCGGACTGGCGAGAAGTGGCTGAGGACAGAGCAGAGTGGTGAAATCTCGTGTCGGAGGCCAAGATCCACTTCGGGTCCCTGAGCCAGCGCAGTAAGTAAGTAAGTAGGTAATAAGTATTATAATATGCGTTTATTTTATAAGTTTAGATAGATAGATACGTAGTAACTAGTTTTTAAGGATGGCCGCGCTATCGCATTAGGTTAAGAAAACCTGTAACGGTAGTGTAGGGTAGTGTAGGTTTTAGTAAATAAATAAATAAATAAATAAATTTAATTTTTAAATTTAATTTCTTCAGCAAAATAGTCATGTTGCTCCCTTTTGATTATCATTTTTAGAGCAGTCTAAATCCTTACATGTTAAATGACTAATTGTTCTATGAATGTTTATATAATTATTTTTAACGCAAAATTTGTTGCGAACAAATTACAAAAACACAAATGTTGAAAAAATTTCCACGAGCAGGATTTGAACCCGCACCCTTCTGACATACCGGGTCAGGTGCACTCCCAATTGAGCTATCGTGGTTCTAACCAGCCCGCCGAAATTATTCAACACTATTTACTTTTTACTTTGAAAGCTAAAGGCGCCCATTCAATTCAATGACGCTTTGAAGCCTTGCAGAGGATGATCCAGACTTTCTGGCATCGGTTTTCTCTGGAATATCTACATTTGTTACAGCAGCGCGTTAAGTGGTCAGACAAGACGAACCCACCAAGTGTTGGAGACTTAGTTTTGGTAAAGGATCCAAACCTTCCGTCATTGCAATGGCGCAGGGAGCGCATCCTGAAGTTGTTCCCTGGTGCAGATGGCACCCCTAGATTTGCTCAGGTCCTGGTGGGAGACTCTATACTAAAGCGAGCGGTCGCAACTTTGTCCCGACTACCGATTGGGTAAAGCGGACCGATTGTGTCGGTCCGGAGCGGGGGTATGTTCGGAACAGACTGTATGGCCCAATGGTCAAAGTCCCGATGCCATGAATAAAAACTAAAATGGCCACCGATTGAACTGACATCTGTTAGTTTATATAAAAATGTTATGTTATCTGTGACAGCTAGCGCCATCCGGTCTAACGTTTGTATGATGTACTTACGACAAATAAACGCATCTTGGTTCGCTCTCATTCGGTTTCCAAGTCGAACAGAAAACACGTTGTTTTATTAGGTTATGGGCCCAGAGTGTCTATATAGGGTTCTAGCAGATTATTTCGCGAAAGTTTAAAGATATAAAAGTTGTTTTTATTCGCAGTAGGATAATTAGATAGCTAGCCTAGGTAACAACAATTCAAGGAGCTGAGGAAGAAGTTCAGAGAATTAAACAAATTTTGGAAGACACTGAGATTAATAAAAAAAAAAAAAAAATTAAAAAAATAATAATTAAATAAATTAAATTAAATTAAATTAAATTAAATTTATAAAAATTACCAGTTAAAGGCAGGAAAAGTTTATAGAGTTATTGACAGTCAATTAAAATGGTTAGTCCCGAGAGGATTTAGATGGCAGTTGTTGCGCAAATACCATGATGATCTTGGCCATTTTGGGGTAGACAAAACGTTAGACAAATTGAAATCACTTTATTGGTTCCCCAAAATGACTAAATTCGTAAAAAAGTATGTCCAGTCATGCTTGGAATGTAGTTACCATAAAATACCGGCAGGGAAGAGGCAAGGAATGCTTCACCCGATCCCAAAAATAGATAAACCTTTTCATACGATACAAATGGACCCATCCATTTGTCCACAGTGAGGCTAGGAATAGTTATCTATTGGTTCTTGTTGAAGCATACACTAAATATGTCACTTTGTATGCAGTTAGGAATACAAAATCTAAATCAACTATTAAGGTGTTGAACCAATATTTTAGTTTATTTGGAATACCAAATAGATTAATTAGTGACAGAGGCATTTCATTTACGAGTAAGAGTTTCAAAATTTTGTTAACAATCTAGGCATTAAACACGTTTTAAACGCGGTAGCGACACCGCGAGCGAATGGTCAAGTGGAACGATACAATCGTACTATCTTGGCCTCCCTCGCGGTGAAAAACCACAATTGCAAAGAAAATGAATGGGATATTCATTTAGAAGATATTCAGCTGGGTCTTAATACAACGATTTATAAAGCTACGGGAAAGACTCCGGCTGAGGTGTTATTTGGAATTAAATTGAGAGCTAAAAGTGACGGGATAGTTTCTTCATTGCTTGATCAGGACGACGTAAATAGTTCGCGAGAAAGTTTACATTCAATAAGAGAGAATGTGAATGCTAAAATTAGTGAGGATCAAACAAAACAAAAGGAGAGATTCGATAAAAGTAGAAAAGTAGGTAGGAAATACAAAGCGGGAGATTTGTTTAGGATTGAGAGAGAGGTAGGAAATAATGATGGAAAATCTAGAAAACTGCTTGCTAAATTATAAGGTCCTTATCGAATTGTTAAAGTTCTAGATAATGATAGGTATGCGATTGAAGATACGCCCCTGACACGTAAACAAAATAGGAAGTATGAAGCAATCGTTGCTTTAGACAAAATCCACCCTTGGTTGAGTTTCACTCAAGAAGGTTTAGCGGAAACTGATGAGGAAAGCTCAACTGAAGACGGGGATGGTAGCGAAGCTTTGGCAAGTATGGGAAATGATGAGGTAGAATCCAATGAAATTACACCAAATGTAGATATTGAGCGCGCCGGTGAGAGTAGCGATAATCAAATGAATTAATTAATGAAATAAATAAATTGTGTATGAAATGAGATTTATGGTTTTTGTTTTGTCAAGTCGAGTCTTTTGACAATTATAAGTGTGTTAGATTTTCTAGGTTAATTTTGTAAATGGAAAAATCTACACACAATGGAGTTTTTTGACAATTATGAGTGTTAGATTTTACATGATAGTAAAATTGTGTGAACGGAAAAATCTACGCACAATGGAGTCTTTTGACAATTATGAGTGTTAGATTTTACATGATAGTAAATTTGTGTGAACGGAAAAATCTATGCACAATGGAGTCTTTTGACAATTATGAGTGTTAGATTTTACATGATAATAAATTTGTGTGAACGGAAAAATGTGTTAGATTTTACTAGAATAAAAAAAGAAAAAAGAAAAAAAAAGATTGTAAATGGAAAAGTTTTCACACAATGGAGTCTTTTGACGAATTATGAGTGTGTTAGACTTTACATGATATGGTATTGTGCAAGGAGGTATTTGGGCCAAGTAGTTGAGCACTTTCTCAGTAATTAGATGTTGATTTGATTTAAATTAAGTTTGGTTGGAATAAAAAGGTGGTTTATTAAACAAAAATTTATGTAATTGAGTTTGTTAAGATTTTGTGGTCTTAATAATTGATGGAACAATTATTGAAGAAGATGGCCGAACGTTAATTAATAAGTTCTTATCATGTTTATTGTAGTAATAATATAATATAATATAATTGATACGTAATTAATAATTATAAATAATAAATATAAATAAATACAATGTATGCTTGAATAAATAAACTCAACGAGAGGACTCCGTTGATTCAGAACGGCCGACTGTAAGCATTTTGATGTTAAAAACAATATTTTAAAATAAATAATAACGCGTTGCGATAACGTTTACCGTTATATAATTTTAACGATATTGGCTGTTTCGGAACGCAACCGTTTGTGACAGGTGACAGGTCGTTTTTCGAATCTGCGGAACTCTCAGACACTCACTCTGTTGCGGACGTTGTTACGAGAAGGAGCGGAGGGTATAATATTTGTGGAAGTTAATAAAATACTGTTATTGTTACTCTTGAGTATTATTTCCTGCTACACTCCTGAACGATCAATCTTATAATGGCGTTTTGAATGACGTCACGCCGTGCAAAACAAACCAAAGAGCACAAAGTAACTTGTTGTTTACATAAGGAAACTGAGTGATCGTGTCTTCGATAATAGTTAGTTTTTAGCGTATAAAAATGAATTTCCCATATTATAAGTACTGTAGTATAGTGCCCCAGTGTAATAGCACGACTATAAAAACGCCAAACAAGTTATTATTCTAAATAATAACTCATTTAGGTTATATGTTCCAAACAATGGAGAAATACGGAAAAAGTCAATGATATTTTATAGAGGTCATTGGAAAAAGTGGCTAAAACTTGCAAGAGATGATTTGAAGAGTTTATCAACAGGTTCAAGAATGTATTTTTATGAAGATCATTTTGATGTAAGTATTTCACACAACACAGTCTATTAGGTACTTAATTTGAACAAACTAGATGTGTTTTGTAGAATCTCTATTTTCCAAATAAATACATGAGTTCAGGTTAAGTTGTTTTACTTTTAGGATTAACGTTTTATTTTAGTTTTTTAATATTGTAATGTTACAAATAAACTATTTTTATTATTCTAGTTGCCAAGTGATATGATTAATTATATGAATGGAGTATCACAAGTGACATGAAACCAGGTTGTATGCCAAGTAAATTTGGATGTCAAGAAGACAGAAGAAAACGAACATGCAGCAGTACAGAACGGCCATATATTCTAAAAAAAACAAAGAAAGATGATAATAGCAGAGTGTCTGAATGAATCAAAAAAAAGTTGTACTCCAAGTTCTCCTCTAGATACTTCTGATACAAGTTCAAGTATGTATAATAAATAACAAACAACATACTTAACGTTTGAAATGGCAAATACCCAGTTATTAGCATTATAAAGCTATTTTGTTTTATTTCTTTTTCAGTTAAAACAGTTGGAGGAAATGTGCCAGAAATGTTATGTCAACAGTCAATAGATAAAGCCTGTTCAAGCATTTATAACCTACAAATTCAGATGTAAGGCTGTGCAGACCAATGTAAAATGGATAGATCAGGCATTATCATTGAAACCTTCTGTAACATTAAGGTCCACATCCCCATTTAAAACTGTAACCGCTACAAAATCAAGTCCTTCTGTATCCGGTCTAAGCAAAATTGCAAAAAAATATATTTATTGAAGAACATTCAGACAGTGATATTTCTTTATATTACCATCTGTAGCTGCCAATAGTCCCTCACTATCAATGGCTTCACTACAAGTCAAATCATCTTCTGATTGTAGTGAATTAATCAAAGACGACAAAAAATAGAATCAACAAAGGCCATGTTGAATACAATTAAAAAAATTGAGAAAAAGCCAAGACTAATACAGTCGGTAGTCTTACAATTAGTTGTTACCACTTAATTGATTTAATTAAAGATTGTATAAATATTCCCAAACACCATATTTATTACTGTAGCACACCATAATAATTGTAAACATAATCAACGTAGGAAACAAACATTGTACACATATAAAGTTCCTATGTCTGTTACTAGATGGCGCTGCGCGGCACTATCCTGAATCACGCTATCGTTTCGTTTTCCCGATACCATATATAGACATATAAAGTTCCTATGTCTGTTACTAGATGGCGCTGCGCGATACTGTCCTGAATCACGCTATCGTTTCGTTTTCCCGATACCATAAATAGCGGGCTTGACATTTGGTTTGTATCGAATCGAATCTTCTACGCAGCTATTGCGAACTAATACTAGCTTTTGTACTGGACTTTGTGCTTAGACCAGCTTTCGCTATCGGTCTGAGCCAAGCCTAGTCTTTGGCCGGTTTATTCGCCAATAGTTTTACCTGCCTGTTGTACTGTATGTACCGTTGGTTGGAAATAAACGACAATCGATCAACTTTCCTTCTTTTCTTCCGGATCGCCGTACCCGGGAACCTCGCTTTCTTACATTGGCGCCTCAACTTGTGGCATCCTCACACCACTGGACCCCCCAAGCTGTCATCTGTCAACGTGGCGGCCCAGTCCAGTAGAAAAGGATCAACTGAACCACCCCCACAATTCGTCGTGACGAAGTTTGGCCGAACGACTACCGTGAAGACGAAGAAGGAAAACATGTCGGTGAATTTATCGAATGAACAGTTTCAACATTTGTTGGCCTCAGTGGCATCAAACAGACGCGGTACCCTAACGTCGTGTCAAGCCAGTTACGATGGCCGCAAGGATCCGGAAGCTTTAGAAGCATTCTTAGCAGCAGTTAAGATCTTCATTAAAATAGAGAATATCACGGATAGTGAAGCTTTGACTGGACTTCCGCTACTCTTACGTGACGAAGCTGGTCAATGGTGGCAGGGTATCAAGCATAAAATTACCACGTGGGAAGAGTTCGAGAGCCAATTGAGACGCAGCTTCGCACCGAAGAAATCAGCCGCATTATTGTACCACGAAATTATGACACAGAAGCAGACGACCTCCATGTCTACTGAAGCATTTATAAGAAACAAGCGAATGCTGTTTTCACTTTTACCTGGACCAGAACATACGGAGCAGCAGCAACTAGACATGCTGTACTATCTGCTTAGCATCAACATCAGAGAAAAGCTGCCTCGCACTTCCTTTGAGACTTTTGACCAACTACTAATCTCGGCGAAAGAAGTTGAGCAGATCTTATTAGAAAAGCACTGTGACTCATCTGTGAAACCCGAAAGTAGCTTCCCTGCTGGTAATGATAAAAAGTTTGCCAAAGCAAAATGTAATTACTGCCGAAGTGTTGGACATACCGTAGAAAGGTGATTTAAGAAGAAGAACAAAGAAGCCAAGCAGGCTCCGAGTATGGTAAAACCTTTAAAGGCTGAAGTTGAAACACAGGCTCCATCACCATCACAACCGAAGCTGTCATGTTATGGCTGCGGCGCCCCAGGATATGTGCGCACTAACTGCCCTACCTGCTCCGAAAAGAGACAACATGGAGTTAAAGCGGAGCGCGTAGCTTTTTGCGCCGTGGACGTACGTAGTGATGTGCGGGCAAGACCGGTCATAACAATAGGCATTGAAAGTATTCAGGGAACTGCCTATCTAGATACTTGCGCCAAGTCAAGCGTAGCTTCCTACTCGCTGTATAAAGCCTTGCTACAGCTAGGCTATGTCTTTAAGAAAGAGGAGCTTAACATTTCATTAGCAGATGGCATAACTAAGAGGCAGGCGGTGTTGAACGTTACAGTCCCAGTAGAGATTTGTGGACGAATTATTCCCACAAATTTTATAATTTTGCCTGAGTCTCGGGATAATAAAACATTGTTGGGAATTGGATTTTTAGAGGATGCTGGTATGATATTGGATCTACCGCAGTTTACCTGGCATTTTAATAATGAACCCAACACCATATTTGAACTCTACGATGAGAATTTTTTGACATTTAATCCATCATCTCCTCCTGAACCGAATTCAAATGCAGCCCAAATTGCTCAGGGGCACGATGCGATACCCCTAGTAGAATCGGCTAGAATCTGGCCAGAGCCACTCAAGGTCACACAAGCAGCCCTACCACAGGAGAGTGCTGGTGTGCGCTACGCGATGATACCCATTGAATTCCCAACTGTCTCTAAAGCTAAGCGACACAGAACTGTATTCGATGGTTACTCTCCATTTATCGATTACATGATGCATGACGCACAGATTAATGTTCATAGGCTGGATGTAGAACTATCACCTCACTCAAAGGAACTTTTCCCAGGACCAAATCCGTACTCTCCGGAAGATGTAGGCATCAATTCTTTAGATGTACATCTTGTACATTCTCGTAATGATAGTATTTTGTCTGTAGACCAACATGACCTTCTGAATAAATTGTTGTTAAAGTATGAGTCTGTTTTCATTGATAATGGTGAACCGGCTATAAATATTGAACATCGTATAGAGGTTGAAGGCCATGGCCCTATTGCAGGTCCACCATACCGACTATCTCCTCCTCGTAAAGAGCTTCTAAGAAAGGAAATAGATAAAATGCTTTCTGAAGATATCATTGAACCTTCTGTTACGCCGTGGGCGGCTCCTGTAGTTTTAGTGCCTAAACCGAACGGTGAAACTCGGGTATGCGTTGATTACAGAAAGCTCAATGCCATAACAATTCCCGATACGTATCCGATGCCTAGAATCGATGATCTTTTACATGAGGCTAAACCCACGCTGTATATGTCAACACTTGACCTTAAAGCTGGCTATTGGCAAATAAAACTAAAAAAAGAAGATAAAGAGAAGACTGGATTCATAACACCGTTTGGAATTTATGTTTTCAACCGGATGCCATTTGGTTTACGCAATGCTCCAGCCACATTTCAAAGATTAATAGATAAATTTCGTGTTAGCTTAGAAAACATCAAGATCTTAGCTTATATTGATGACTTGGTGGTATTTTCCACCAGTTTTGAGGCACACTTGACTGATTTAGAGGCCATATTTATGAAACTTAATGTTAATTATTACTTAATTACAACCTTACTGTAAACCTAAAGAAATGTCGATTTGGTTGTTCAACGATACGATACTTGGGTCACTATATAACACCAAAAGGTTTACAAGTAGATCCTGAAAAAACTAACGCTATTACTCAGTTGGCAGCTCCAAGAAACTTGAAACATCTGGTATCATTTTTGCAAACATGTTCATGGTATCGACGCTTTATTGAAAATTTTTCTCGGATTGCTGAGCCATTGACCAGACTGACAAAAAAAACAACTTCTTGGGTTTGGTCAAAGGAACAAGATTTGGCTTTTTACAAACTAAAACAATGCCTAGCAACCGCTCCTGTGTTACGCCAAGCAGACGGAACTAAGCCTTACCGGATCAAGACTGATGCAAGTAATTATGCAATAGGCGCTGTCTTGGTGCAAGGAGAAAGTGATGATGAGCACCCAGTCGAGTATGCTAGTCGTCTGTTGACATCCGCCGAAAGAAATTATTCTACTACTGAAAGAGAAGCCCTAGCAGTCGTTTGGGCAGTTTCAAAGTTCAGAAGCTATATAGAGAGCGTCCCCACTGAAGTGGTTACCGATCATCAGGCTTTGCGATGGCTGTTGTCTATAAAATCACCAACAGGAAGGTTAGCACGTTGGGCATTGCAACTTCAAGCCTATGATTTGACAATAAAGTATATACTCGGGAAAATTAATGTCGTGGCTGATACACTCTCTCGTCCCCCCTGCACTGATGAAAACACTAGCGAATGTGGTATTTGTGAATTTAGCATTGATATGCCAACGCGCAACCCGGCTGAGACAAGACAAGACCAAATGAAAGATGAAACTATAGCAAAGATTGTTAGCATTTTAGAAAGTAATGATCGCACAGAGGATGCAGCCTATTGGAGTAGTAAGGGTTATCTCATCAATAATGGATTGCTCTATCGCCAAAATCCAAATGTGGAATCAGATAGTGCTCAGCTGTTAGTACCAAATCATGAATGGGCGAATGTTCTAAAGGTTTACCACGATGATCCGTTAGCTGGCCATTACGGTTCAGAAAAAACGCATGATAGAATATCAAAAAGATACTATTGGGAAGGCATGCGAAAGTACATACAGAGTTACGTGAAACATTGTCTAGCTTGTCAACGCTATAAACCATCAAATCTGAAACCCGCTGGCCTCTTACAGACTTCAGTCGCTAATAAAAGATTTGAGGTTGTCGCATTTGACCTTTTCGGTCCGCTACCAACCTCATCGGATGGGAAAAATTGGGTCCTAATTGCAGAAGATGTAGTTACTCGATGGATAGAACTGTTTGCTTTAGAAATAGCAACTGCTGAAAAGTGTGCCAAGGTATTAATTGATGAAATATTTCTGAGATATGGTGTTCCTAGGAGACTCACCAGTGACAATGGCACGCAATTTATAAGTGCAGTTATGCAACATGTCACGTTTTGCCTTCAAATAAAGCACACGTTCACACCAGTTTATCATCCGGAGGCTAACCCGGTGGAACGAAGAAACAGGGACCTAAAAACGCAATTGGCCATACTTCTCGAAAATGATCACCGCCAATGGCCTGAACAGCTTCCCTGTATTCGTTTTGCAATGAATACTGCCACCTGTTCTTCCACAGAATGTACTCCTGCTTACCTCACATTTGGCCGAGAGCTAAGAACACCAAATGATAACGAAAATGATCTGAGGGCAATTGTGTCATCTGAAAATTTCATCCCGGAAATATCACCCAAATTATTAATGTTAGCTGATATGCTAAAACGTGCTAAAGATATTCAGGAAGGTAAAGAAGAAAAACGAAAAGAATACACTGATAAAAGCCGTCGGCTAAGTCGTAAGTATCAAATAGGGGATCACGTTTTGGTTAACCTGCATCCGATTAGTAATGCAGCTCGAGGGTTCAGTGCAAAATTTTCACCGCGAAGAGATGGACCTTATGTAGTCATGAAGCAACACGGCCCAGCCTCTTATGTTATAGCCAATCCTATAGCACCTGATAAGCCAGTGGGGACATACCATGCATCTGCTCTAGTTCCTTTCTATGGATCGGAGGCTTCACTCCCCGCGCCAGTGCAACCTTTAAGAAAAAGAGGGAGACCAAAAAAGAATTGACCATCTTCCTCGTCGGGTCGCCGTCGGAACCTGAAGGGGGAGCCTGTAGCACACCATAATAATTGTAAACATAATCAACGTAGGAAACAAACATTGTACACATATAAAGTTCCTATGTCTGTTACTAGATGGCGCTGCGCGGCACTATCCTGAATCACGCTATCGTTTCGTTTTCCCGATACCATATATAGACATATAAAGTTCCTATGTCTGTTACTAGATGGCGCTGCGCGGTACTGTCCTGAATCACGCTATCGTTTCGTTTTCCCGATACCATAAATAAATAGCGGGCTTGACATTTGGTTTGTATCGAATCGAATCTTCTACGCAGCTATTGCGAACTAATACTAGCTTTTGTACTGGACTTTGTGCTTAGACCAGCTTTCGCTATCGGTCTGAGCCAAGCCTAGTCTTTGGCCGGTTTATTCGCCAATAGTTTTACCTGCCTGTTGTACTGTATGTACCGTTGGTTGGAAATAAACGACAATCGATCAACTTTCCTTCTTTTCTTCCGGATCGCCGTACCCGGGAACCTCGCTTTCTTACATTACTCTGTTTTAATAAAATAAGATTAGATAGTAAATTTAATCAGTTGTCAGATGATTATGGAATGACTCCATCGAGTCCATTAACACTCGCCACAAAGGAAGACTACATTTGCCACCCTCACGAATAAAAATGCTACATCATAGCCCACATCATTATGGCTGTAAAAATATATAATAAATTACCGATCGAATTACATACTGAACCAAACTACAAAGTTTTTAAAACAAATTTAAAAAGTTTTTGATAAATAAATGTTTTTACACTGTAGAGGAATACTTAACCATGCGATATGTTGATTTGTGATTACGTTTGGCGATCTGGGTAATATAATATAATATAATCTAATACAATTTATTGCTTTATTATACAATTTAATTTTTAATATAATTCTAAGCTTTAATATCAATTTAATATAAATATAGATATATATTTTTTTATAACATATTGGACATGGTCAGAGTACAAAAAGCAAATACTATAAAGTATTTAATATCCTGTACACCAAACTAACTAGTGAACTATACTTCTCCAGGATTCGGAGGCAGAATCACTGACACATGTTTAGTTGAATTGTGTGATTTTATGAAGACCTTAAAAAGTGGTGTGTTATGCATGATGGCAGATAGGGGCTTTAAACATGTAGAACAATATTTAAAAAAAAACAGCTTTTACGCTGGTAGGTCTTACCTTAGGTAAGTGTTGATAATAAAATAAAACTAAGGAAAACTATAAGATTGTTTTTTATTTCAAATATGTTAAAAATTCAAAATCATTTATTCAATTTAGGCTACAAATAGCTCTTATGAACTTCATTATGCCATCAGTTCGCAAGTCTACTCTGGGCGGTAGACTTTATACTAAGAAGAACTAGCAAGAAACTCAGCAAGTGTCAAGCTCTTTTCTCCCTTACAGCGTCAAAAATATTGGAAAATGCCCATCCTATAAGGACACTTTCCATCACAAATAAAAACACAAAATTTATAGGACAATGACACATGTTAAAGAAAAACAAAAGAGAAAAATAATAATATCTAAGTTTGCAAATTTACATCAGTGACCAGTTAAAATTTTTACAATGTCATAGTACTATAAAAGGTCAAAAATTGTCTAAAAAAAACAAAGTTAAAGTAAATATATATATATATATATATATATATATAGTATATATAAATATATATACTATATATATATATATATAGTTAATAAAAATAAAAATAATGGTTCTTCTCAGTACAAGATCTCCCGCCCAGAGTAGATAGACTTACGAACCGATGGCATAAAATGACGTTCATAAGAGCTATTTGTAGCCTAAACTGAATAAATGATTTTGAATTTTGAATTTTTTGAATTTAGTATGCAAGAGCAGACCAGCCTCCAATTTTACAGTTATATATTATTTACAGTTCTAGTTCCAGACTTTGATAATATAACAATTGGTATACATTAATTTCCCAAAAGTTTAATAATTTATTATTAATTAAATTCTCAACATACTCAATATTGAATGGCACACTTAAAATCTCCACATTTTGATTTTTACTATAATCTGGGTAATTTCTCTTTTCTGTTAAATACATCAAGCTGACTCCGCCACAACGAAAGGGGTAAGTTTGAACGATTACCTACTTACAGGCCCTGACCAGCTCCAGTCATTACCAGGAGTATTGATGAGGTTCCGCCAGCATCCCATAACGGTAACGGCGGACATCGCAGAAATGTTCATGAGAGTGTAGGTGTCCTGGAAAAATTTTTATGGCGAGGAAATAGAAGAGACAGGCCGCCAGAGGAGTATCGAATGAGATCAATTATTTTGGTGCCACTAGCTGGGCCACTGCAATTTTTGTAAAGAATTTAAACGCGCGCCAACATTTGCGCCGCTACTGCTATAGTACAATCACATTATATGGACGATTATCTCCAGAGCTTTTCGTCCGTAGAAGAGGCGATCTCGATCGCAAAAGAAGTGCATAAGATCCATAAGGAAGCCAACTTTGACCTCAGGGGATGGGCGTCAAACTCATCAGAAGTGCTAGATCAAATTGAAAGCCACCCCATAGATAAAAGAGAGGTACCTACGTATTGACCATAACGTTGGATCAAACGAAGAAAAGGTGCACGGCTTAGCTTGGAAAACTACCCAGGATGAATTAGCATTTAACCTTGATCTTGCCAAAGTTCCAGATAGTCTTATAGAAAAAGAAATTCCAACTAAACGGGACATTTTGAGAATTGTGTCGGTGTATGATCCGCTCGGCTTCGCCACTCCAGTCGTTATTCAGGCTAAACGGATAATACAATAAATCTGGAGGAGGGGCTCTGGTTGGGACCAGGCGATAGATGAAGACCTGACAAAGCAATGGAATGTATGGTTAGGTCATCTATCTATCTATCTATCTATCTATCTCGCGTACCTATAGAAGCTACAGCCCGGCTATTAAAATAGAATTACACACATACGTGGATGCCAGCGCCACAGCTTACGCCACTGCACTCTACTGGCGGGCTGAGACACCGGACGGTACTGCACATTTGAGTTTAATCACGGCCAAGGCTCGCGTCGTTCCTTTTAAGTTGATTTCAATGCCCCGTCTGGAGCTACAAGGTGCCGTGCTCGGAGCCAGAATGGCAAGCACAGTGATTGAAGAGCACGAAAAAAAGCCAGATAGAAAAACGTATGGCTGCCATAGAGGAATTTAGCCCAGTTAAGGAATGGAGGTGGCTGCCGTCGAAATTGAACGTAGTCGACGATGCTACCAGGGATGTACCTACACCAGAGTTTGGAAATAAACATAGATGGTTCACCGGGCCAGAATTTCTCTTCAAACCTTCGACATCGTGGCCCGAAGAGTCAACAACGCCTTTGAGTAACGACAATACTCAAGAAGAAAGGGTGCACAGCACCAACATTAATAGAAAACCTACAATAGAAAATGCAATTTCAGATGTAAATAGATTTTCCAAATGGGAACGCTATGTTCGATCAACTGCCAGAGTTCTTAGCTATGCAGGCCCCAAAAACAAAGGGTAAATTACAAAAGGAACCAAAAGAATTTAGAAAAAGATCCCGACTGGAGAAAACAGGAAAAGACTCCAAAAATTAAAAAGAAAAAGTCCGTCGTTAGAATAACGAGAGATTATAGAATATTAGAATCTGAAATTTTAGTGAAAGCGGAGAAGTTAATTATTATGTCAATACAAAAAAATGCCTTCGCAGAAGAATTAGAGGCAATAGCGAAGGGGAAACAAGTTCCTATTAACAGCCGACTACACCAAAAAAAACTAGCTCTCAACAGTAACCATTGATGGTGTTCTTCATCTTAAGAGTCAAATCAGTGCGACAGTTGGAGTCACCATGAATCAAAAATCTCCACCCGTAATCGACGGAAACCACACGGCGACTAAGCTATGGATAGAGCATGTTTATCGAAGCCTTCATCACGCTGGCATAGAAACAACCGTAAACGAGTGCTGCCAACAATACTGGGTGCTCCGTTTGCGCCCTATCGTCCGGGTTGTTGGGCGTAGCTGCCTGCCCTGTCGCATCCGTAAGGCAGCCCCATCATCTCCGCCGACCGGGGATCATCCTTCCAGTCGCCTCGCTTATCACCAAAGGCCATTCACATTTACTGGCATAGATTATTTCGGCCTTATATCGATTACCGTGGGCAGGCAACATCATAAAAGGTACGTTGCCCTGTTTACTTGTCTCACGACTAGGGCGGTGCACCTAGAGCCAGCCGCATCGCTTTCAACTGACTCAGCCATCCTAGCACTCCGGCGTATGATAGCGCGCCGCGGGTGCCCTACAGAAATATGGTCCGATGATGGGATTAACTTTCACGGCGCCGATTCAGAACTTCGAAGAGCAGCCCTGGGCGCCTGTGAAGAAGAAGCGAACATCCGTGCCATAGCCTGGCGCTTTATCCCTCCTGCTGCCCCCTTCATGGGAGGTGTCTGGGAGCGTTTGGTGAGGTCGGTAAAGATAGCGCTTGCCGCCGTGCTGGAAGATCGCCATCCTATAGAAGAGGTTCTGACGACACTGCTGGCAGAGGCGGAATATTCAGTCAACAGCTGCCTCCTTACGCATGTGTCCGTCCACCATGAAAACGACGAAGCACTCACGCCAAACCATTTTCTACTCGGCGGGAGTGCTCGCGTGCCCAATCCAGGCGCGTTCGCAGAAGATGACTTCTGCAACCGCTCGCACTGGCGGGCGAGCCAGCGCCTTGCCGGCCCGGTGGGTCCGTGAATATCTTCCCGAACTCCAACACCGGCGGGAGCCTCAAGGAAAAGGGCTTCCAATCAACACGGGATATGTAGTACTGGTTGCCGACAGCAACCTGCCCCGTAACACCTGGCCACGTGGTGTTGTCATCGCCTGTCACCCTGGGCGAGACGGCGTTGTACCCGTCGTTGACATCAGAACCAAGGGTGGAGTGCTTAGGCGGCCTGCGAAGAGACTAGTGGTCCTGCCAATACATCGCGTCGCCTCTACCCCCGAAACTTGATGCAGCGCCATGTTGAGACTGCGCTGCACGGCGGAAGAAATATACGAGACGACCCCTCACTAAATTCTTCTCAATGTCTATGCTCGACTCTATGGGCAAGCGGTCATATTATTCTTATTGTAGCTTCCCTTTTCTGTTCGCTGCGCAATAGTTCATTTTGTAATGTAAAGTAAAATAGTATTAAACAATTTGTTAAAATTATAGTCCAGTTTATTTTCTCAGTAAAGCCATTAATCTTAAAACCTAAACATTTTTACCAACCAACTTAGAACCAACACAAACCAGCAAAAGGCAGTCGTCAGTTCTAGGTTCTCCTAAGCCCGGCTGTATCACACAATATCATCGTTTGTGTCGCGAGCTTTCATCACATGAAGATCGTTTTGAACAAATAGAAGATCGACGACGGCATCCTTCAAAATTTGTGAAAATTTTATGTCTTATTTTAATCAATAAACAAATTAAGAAAGTAGATTTATCATTCAACATTCTGGGATTCAACTAATTGAGAGTTCAACATTTTAAGAATTCAACCTAATGGACCGAAAGGAATATTTCCAACATAAAGTACCAGGCTACCATAACTATAAAAGAATATTATTATAATCTTTGCTATATGTATATGTATTTACAAGACTATATTATTATTTTATATTAATAAGCAATCCCCTGCATAGTTATGGTAGCCTGGTACTTTATGTTGGTAATATTAAATCTAGTGCACTAAAAATATTTATTTTTTTCAAATTGGTAGGGTTTTAAAAAAGTGTATCTTACAGGAATAAAAGCGCAGTTTTATTAAAAGTGTCTCTACGGGGAAAGTGTATCTCTGAGGAATAATTCAATTTTATCATAAATGGCCAATCAATACAAGTAGGTGATATCAGTGACGAGGTTCAACATTACAGGAATTCAACATTTTAAGAAAGTAGATTTATCATTCAACATTCTGGGATTCAACTAATTGAGAGTTCAACATTACAGGAATTCAACATTTTAAGAAAGTAGATTTATCATTCAACATTATGAGCATTCAACATTCTAGGATTCAACTAATTGAGAGTTCAACATTCTAGAAATTCAACATTTTAAGAATTCAACCTAATGGACCGAAAGGAAAAATACAACATTATGAGAATTCAATATTTTGGAATTCAACTAATTGAGAGTTCAACATTCTAGGAATTCAACATTTTAAGAATTTATTTTATTTTTTTTTTTTATTTTTTTATTTATCAACAAAAATATAATTACAAATATCGGTTAGTAGTATCTTAAAGCCTATGTTAGGTTTGTCTAGATACTAAGTTCTCAATATAATAATAAGTAATTGAATAATAATAACATGACGGTAAAAGACAAAAATGCAATACATTAGTGAGCTAACGCTCTCAGCGAAAACCATTCCATCGAATCGATGCAGAACTGACAGCGTTGCACAGCGTCACTGCGTGCGCGCGTGTACACAGAAACAACTTACGTGTGCGTGCGCACTCGTACAGGACGCTCCGTTTTAACTGGCGCTTAAAATATTTAACTATGTTACAATGTTGTAACGTAGTGGTTTTTAATTAGTTTTTTTATATTTTTTTCGTTTATTTTATCTTTAATATCAATAGGTAATTTATTAATAAGGTGGGGTATTAAATATTTTGAGGTTCTTTTACCATATTCGTTACAAAATTTTGGAATTAAAAGTTTTTTATTAGTAATGCTTCTAGTTGTTTTTACATGTTTTACTGGAATTTTAATATCTTCGTTAAAAAATTGTTCAAGAAGCAGGACACATTTGACTTTAGTATGTATAGGTAGAACACCACAGTATTTGAAAAGCCCCGTAGCATCTTCGGAATAATCGTTTTTTATTTTCGGGGGAACTAATAATTTAAGAATCCTATGTTGAATATTGTATATCTGATCCAAATATGTTTTATAAGTACGGCCGTAGCTGCTTAGACCATAAGATAGTACACTGTCTACCAACGCATGATACATTTGTAACAGAATATCAAAAGGCACTTTACACTTAATAATAAAAAAAATTGCCATTATAGCCCTAAGTTTACCGCATACTTTATCAATATGTTTAGCCCAATTGAACCTATTGTCTATGACCAGCCCAAGGTATGTATGCTCGGTTACTTGCTCGATTTCGAGGCAGTTGTTAGTACAGTGTGTAGATGTTGAAGCGTGAAGGCAGTCATGACTATGGGCTACAACTTTGACACTCTCATTGTCATGATAACGATTTTGGCTAGAGCGAATGTGAATGAGTTTAGTTTTATTAGCGTTAAGTACCAGTCCGGAATCATGCGACCACTTGCATATTGCATTGAAATCAGCCTGTAAGAGTTTCTGAGCGGATAAGGGATCTTTGTCGGCTACAAATAAACATGTGTCATCGGCAAACTGGTAGACAGTGCAATACCTAATAACATTTTGGAGGTCATTTACATACGTTAAGTAGTGCAAAGGGCCTACTACAGACCCCTGAGCGGTTCCTTCAGTGACTTTGGTCTTATCACTAAACATGTCACCAATTTTAACTTGGTAGTTACGGTCACTAAGATAATTCTTAAACCAACCCAACAAGTTGCCTCTTATTCCATTATTATCTAACCTTTCGATTAGCAAATCGTGACGTAGCGTATCAAACGCCTTTCCGTAATCTATAAAGACTAAGATTACATGTCTTTTTTCGTTTAAACAATTATTAAGGTCATCCGTGAAACGAGACAACAGCAGCGTTGTGCTTTTATTCGGCTGGAAGCCATATTGCTGCGAAGACAGAATGTTGTTAAGTGAATAAAATTTTTGTATTTTGCCACATATAAATTTTTCAGTAACCTTATCTAAAACCGGTAAAATAGTAATTGGACGGTAATTACCGTAGTCTCGTGTGCTACCACTTTTATGGATAGGCCGAACTATACCTGTTTTCAGTGGCTGGGGGTACCGCCCAGTGGCTATACTGGTATTTATAAACTGCGTTATAACGCCCACTAGTCTATCAGATAATCTCATTATGTCAACGGCTCGAATACCATCTACACCTGGAGCTTTATGCGGATTGGTGTGTTTTAAAATGTTAAGAATTTCTTTGTGTGTGGCTTTTGGAAAGAACATTGATTTGTCTATTGATTTAGTATACTCGCTCTTATTCAGTAGATTATGTGGGCAATTAGGAATAATAGATTTAACATTATTTTGAAACTTGTTGGCGAAATTGTTAGCTATATTTTTTTGACACTTTTCTTCACTAAATGCTTTTATAATCGACTTGTCAATTGAGGTTGATATCTTGCCTGATATATTGTTTATTATTTGCCACATCTTTCTTGTGTCTCGTTTGTATTTGTTAATTTCACTCCTAATATGCATATTTTTACTTTTATATATAACTTTATTTGTTTTATTTCTTAATTTATTGTATTTTATCCTAAGTTCTTTGTTACTAGTGTCTTTTATCCACTCTGAGTATAATTGGTCTCTCTTTTTACTTAGATTAATAATATTTTTATTGACCCATTTATGTGTATTACGTTTTGAAGCACTTACTTTTTGTTCATATTTAGATTCATTAT
Source organism: Eudonia lacustrata (assembly GCA_947562085.1). NCBI lineage: Eukaryota > Metazoa > Arthropoda > Insecta > Lepidoptera > Crambidae > Eudonia > Eudonia lacustrata. The sequence continues at coordinate 24,109,408 of OX387317.1, forward strand.
AACAATCACTAAAATTTTTATTAATAAACTCGTATATTTTTTCTGGACAGGTCATATTTAACGTGGAATTCCAATCAACTTTTTCTAGTAAATTGTTTAACTTATAATTGTCTAGCCGAGTCACAAAAATTGGAGCGTCCTGTACGTTAGAATTATTAACGATCGTCGCTGCAGTCATCCTATGGACCAAAAGGATATTATAGCAGAGGTATTTTCGAACCATTTCTATCAGTTTTTCAGACATATTTTCAGTCATAATGCAATATTTCAGTCGGACGCTAAAATAAATTCTGTAAAAAAATACAACGTTCGTGAAAATTTTGTCTTATTTTAATCAATAAACAAATTAAGAAAGTAGATTTATCATTCAACATTCTGGGATTCAACTAATTGAGAGTTCAACATTTTAAGAATTCAACCTAATGGACCGAAAGGAATATTTCCAACATAAAGTACCAGGCTACCATAACTATAAAAGAATATTATTATAATCTTTGCTATATGTATATGTATTTACAAGACTATATTATTATTTTATATTAATAAGCAATCCCCTGCATAGTTATGGTAGCCTGGTACTTTATGTTGGTAATATTAAATCTAGTGCACTAAAAATATTTATTTTTTTCAAATTGGTAGGGTTTTAAAAAAGTGTATCTTACAGGAATAAAAGCGCAGTTTTATTAAAAGTGTCTCTACGGGGAAAGTGTATCTCTGAGGAATAATTCAATTTTATCATAAATGGCCAATCAATACAAGTAGGTGATATCAGTGACGAGGTTCAACATTACAGGAATTCAACATTTTAAGAAAGTAGATTTATTGTTGAGTCTCGTTCATAAATTACTTAGCATGCCGTCATTTTTAATTATATTTTGATACTACGCACTTGTATGAGGTTCTTCCTACCCTCTCCTGACAAAATAACGTCTCGGTCCGTCGCTCCGTGTGCAACAGATTTGCAATGGCTGACCTCGCCTACGCGACAGTGTTTTAAAAATCTAAGTAAATCAAGCTAATCTTCTTCCAAAAACACTTTATTCTTATAATTGGATATATCGATACACTAAATACAGCAGGCCTGCTTGTGATTGTGGTAATTGTGAAGAGTGGTGAACTGGATCTCATCTGCAGCAACAGTGAGTGTTTTTTCCCATATAACCTTCCCTTAAATCTTGGTACAAGTGCCTTGCCCATGATGTTTTTTGGTGTTTTCTAATTAATCTCAGGTTTTACTGAACGAGGCTTAATTACCTTAGTTGTGGATCCGAGCTGAACCAAACCTCTTAAAAAATACAGTCCACTCTTATATCATATTTCATATAGTAAAAATAATTAGTTAAACTACAGCTCAATAAGTGATCCACCGCTTAGGCTTTATTTTATAACCTAAGGAAGCGTTCCATAGCTACTTGCCAGTGGAACCTTACCCATACATTTATCATTCAACATTATGAGCATTCAACATTCTAGGATTCAACTAATTGAGAGTTCAACATTCTAGGAATTCAACATTTTAAGAATTCAACCTAATGGACCGAAAGGAAAAATACAACATTATGAGAATTCAATATTTTGGGATTCAACTAATTGAGAGTTCAACATTCTAGGAATTCAACATTTTAAGAATTCAACATAATGGACCAAAAGGATATTATAGCAGAGGTATTTTCGAACCATTTCTATCAGTTTTTCAGACATATTTTCAGTCATAATGCAATATTTCAGTCGGACGCTAAAATAAATTCTGTAAAAAAATACAACGCCTGGCGTCAGAACGTCGTAGTGCCGCGATAGAGCGTTGCGTACTGCTAGCGCTGGTGCTCTGTTTGACAGCGTCTACCGTCATAGTATATTACAATTCGACGCTATAGCGCGGCGTCAGGCTAGCGCTCTGACGCCACGCTATAGCGCGTTCTGTTTGGCGAAGCCTTTACCTGACGCTTGTATCTGTACCCGTTTTCGAAGACGCGAGCGTCGGCCTCGTACTGCAAGCCGGCCAGGCCTTCCACAACAACCCTTGATCGCCTCGCTTTCATCAGGACTATGGTTCTGTGGATAATGGACAGTTTTACAGATCATGAATAGAATATTGACATATCATTACAATGTCGTTTGGCACAACTACGCCGCACGTCTGTGTTGCTAACATTTATTCCAGGGTGAACAAGTTGCTAGGATGAGATGGCTATAGCTAGCTAGGTGGACTTAAAACAAGCACTACCACTTACCAAACCGAGATGTGCGGTTCTTCTCAATAATTATTTCATTTCATTACGGGACACGCTGACATATGTTTCACACACAAGGAGCCCCTCTAGAAAACCTCCGCGGATATTTCTGTCAAAAGCTTGAGGAACCTTAAACTTGTCTCCGCCCACCTCAGTCAGTTGCGTTGTTCAGGCTATGAGGCACCCAACAGGAAAATCTTTCTTAAGGGATATCCTCTAGCTTCGAAAAGACCAAGCTAGGAACCGAACTATGTAACACCTTTTTGCATTGCGATAAGAGCTACATCTCACGAGCCTATGTCAGGCGCGAAGATGAGGACCTCTGGCTAGTTTAGCTCCGGGGCCCACAGCACGCCGGTGGAGCCGCGAACCTCTCCACACTTCCCCCAGTACATGGTGCGAATGGAGAAGCGCCACTACTCACCAAAGACACGAACAACCCAAGCCGAGGTCACAATACACATAATATACAGTAGTTAGACTTCATACTAAACGCCCAAATCGACGCACGCACACACAGGCGTCGTTTACACGGCCGCTAACCCATTTTGGAAATGGCAAAACTCCGCACCCGCAGTGCCACGCCGTGCGCCGGCGATACTGGTCGGGAGAGCTGTCGGTTGTGTCGCGTCGTCGCGCCGCTCTGCTCGCGCACTGTCTGTCCGCCCGCCTTTTGTTTATTTTTTCAAAAACGTGGTTATAGTGGCGGCGCGGCGTCACGACAATATTATCCAAACTGCTGTGTTTACGGATGCCTAAACACAACAGTGACAAAACCAACAATGTAATTTTTTGAACTTCCTGCTGAAACACTTTTCTGTTACAAACTTATAAATTATGTAATTAATAAATAAAGATGTTATTAAATTAACACTATGTTTTATTCCTGAACCTAAAACTCCACACATAGGTACTTACAATACAAATCTACACACGCCTGCTTTATTTTTGTAGGCGCCAACCATAGCGCCACAGTATAACTATTTCATACAGTAGTGCATCGCCTTTGATGTGGGGCGATGCCGCCGCCTGCGTAGGTATCTACGCTATCGTTCGACGATATGTAAAGGTTGTCACCAAATTCGAAATCAAATAACTGTTAATATTTTTATAAAATAATCATTTATTATCAAGAATAAACTATATACATATTTACAAACGTTGCACTGCTAAATTAACGTGAAGGTTTATTTTTAGATATCAATTTTCTATAATTAAAACAATATATTGAATTCGCATTCGGATTGCTTAAAAAATGAAAAAAAAAACAAGCCCAGAAATCTCAAATATAAACCCTAAAAAATAGGTGATTATAGAACCTCGCCATACACTCCATTCGGGACACACGCGTCAGGAGTGGCGCAATTAATAAAAACGCGTGTAGTCAATTTTAATTTATTTTTATAACATTAGAAACACAAAAGAAAGGTAAGTTTAATACATTAATATTTTATCCTCTTTTTCTGTTGGTTTAAATAAATTATAATAGTTGGATATTAGACAAATACCTACTCCTTCTGTGTCCGACGTCCCAAATACTCCAATAAGTTGTAAACATAATGTAGTAAAACTCTGTCTTTAGTTCAAACTATTTATTTAAACACAAGCAGGTGTTTATACGTCCGCACAGAGTGAGTATCCCAACCAGAATCCCTCTGAATGTGCCTCTTGCCGCCCGCCATGACAGTCCCCACCTTTCGACAGCCGTGTTGCCAGTGCTCAGAATAAAGTTACCTTACACTCGTCCATCAAGACATTTGAGTTCAAGAACACTGAATCCAGAAAAAACACTGGGACTCAGATGGCATCCGTCATCTGACACTTTTACATTCCAAAACAAAATAATTTATCAAGAAATCGAGGGAAGCTGTACAAAAAGACAACTCCTATCAGATATATCAAAGATTTATGATCCCTTGGGTTGGTTGTCGCCCAAAACAAACAATTAAAGCAAAATTACTATTTCAGAAGACTTGGTTATTAAATCTAAAATGGGATGAGGAGTTACCTGCAGACATACTAAAAGAATGGCAGCGCCTTCGAGATGACCTTAAAACCATCGAAAGTTTAAAGATCGGCAGATACCTTGGACCTAAAAATACATATCAATTTCATGGGTTTTGTGACGCCTCCGAAAAGGCATATGCATGCGCCGTGTATGTTGTAACGAAGTGCGATAAGGACGAGTACACATCGCGACTTATAGCAGCAAAAACAAAGGTGGCCCCACAATGCAAACCCTTATCACTCCCTCGGTTGGAACTATCAGGAGCCTTACTACTATCTCAGCTTATGAAGAAGATCATCGATTCTACTAAAGCTAAAGATATAATTATCAACGCCTGGACAGACTCCATGGTTGTGCTTGGCTGGCTTCAGGGTGACATTACAAGATGGAATCAGTTTGTTGGGAATCGAGTCCAACAAATCAAAGACATTATACTAGCATCCCAGTGGCGTCATGTGCGGTCAGAAGACAATTCGGCAGATTGCGCCACTAGAGGGCTTACAGCCACTAAATTACGAGGAAAACTGTGGTGGGAAGGTCCACAATGGCTTACATCATATGACAATAAAATGCCGGACCCGATTCAAGTTTTAAGTCCGACAATTGAGTTAAAAAAAAGAGTGTGTGTAAATATAGCTTTATATCAAGACACATTCATTAATAAATTATTAGAAAACTGCAGTTCAATGGCACGTATTACACACATAGTCGGATGGGTGTTACGTTTCATTACCCGATTGCGCCAACCGCATGTCAATGCAAAACAACATGCAAATATCATTGCACTTTCATCGGTAGAATTGGAAAATGCGCTAAATTACATTATTATAAATGTTCAAGCTAACGAGTTTCATGATGACATTTATCGGTTGAAAAGGAACAAAAAAGTGAAGAGCTCCAGCAAAATATCAAACCTTAACCCCTTCCTCGATGAATTTGGAATCCTTCGAGTTGGCGGCAGACTACAGAACGCAAGATTAAGTTACAAGGCGAAGCATCCTGCATTTTTGCCATCTCATAGCCGGCTCACGGAACTTGTAATCAATCAGGCTCACATCTTCACACTACACGGTGGACCAAAGCTTACACTGTCATACATCCGCGAGAGATATTGGATTGTCAGTGGCATCCGCGCTGTAAAGAAGCAAATCAGATTGTGCGTTAAGTGCAGGCGCTATAGTCAAGAGACAAAGCAGCAAGTTATGGCTGATCTACCAGCACCAAGAGTAACCCCCTCTCGTCCCTTCACCAACACCGGAGTGGACTTCACGGGCCACGTTGACATCAAAAGTAACAAAGAAAGAGGAGTTAAAACCACGAAAGGTTATATAGCGGTCTTCGTGTGCTTATCAACGAAGGCTGTTCATCTTGAACTGGTGTCAGACCTCAGCACTGCTACATTTCTTGCGGCGTTTCGACATATGTGCTCGCGGCGGGGTACTACTCGTCATATGTATTCTGACAACGGTACTAATTTTGTCGGTGCTTCACGAGTCCTAAAATTAGAATATAAGGCCATCCTAGACACTATCGACGCTAACTTTATCAAGGACATAAATGAGATCGGTGTCACGTGGCACTTCAACGCCCCTTCGTGGCCTAATGCTGGCGGGCTGTGGGAGGCTGCGGTGAAGAGTATGAAGTTCCACCTAAAGCGAGTATTGGGAGAGCAAAAGCTCACATACGAAGAGTTCATAACCTTATTACATCAGATAGAGGCGTGCATGAACTCCCGCCCCCTATGTCTGGTGACTGAAAACGTTGAAGATTACGTCCTTAGCCCTGTCATTTTCTTATAGGCGACTCGCTGATATCAAGACCGCAATCTGAACCCGACAACATAGACCTTACAACTAGATGGCGGCTCGTTCAGAATATGAACAAAACCTTTTGGAGGACGTGGTCAAGAGAATACCTACAGCAACTACAGGCAAGATCAAAAAGGAGAACACCTTTTAACAGTCCAAAGTTACACGACGTCGTTATTATCAAAGAGGACAACATGCCACCAGGAAAGTGGGCAGTGGGACGTGTTAAAGAACTGCATCCGGGTAAAGACGGCTATGTCAGAGTAGTCTCCCTAAAAACAAGGAATAATATCATCAAACGCCCAGTGAACAAACTTATCATGCTACCAGTATATGACGACATTGATACAACCAAATCAAAGGAAGCTGAACCTCAACCACTGCCAAAAAATCAAAATATCAACAATGGACGCCATCAGCGTAAAAAATGCACGTTCACGAGCTTTGTGACAATGATGCTATTTATGTTCATGGCATTTATAACACCAAGTATACAACAAAGCGCTCTACCCTTCAACACGACCGCTTTGGATGAAAATGAAAAATTAAATATGAAATAATAATTTATTGGCACACTGTTACATCTTTTACATATAGGTACAACATAATATTTCGCTATTTATTTACTTATTTATTGTACATGTAGCTACAAATATTAGACTTTGTAATGTAACAATATGTATGCCAAAGGCTACCGGCTCAGCTTAATGCGACATAGGCATAATGCCTATGTAGCGCTGGTTTTCGGCCAGTACCGTTTGCTTTCAAAGTTTTCTTAAAGGGTACATGCAAGAAGAAAAACCTGCTTAGCAATTCACAGAAAGAAAATAAATAATACATAATGCATCGGCATGAGCACATTTACTTGACTAGCTCGAATAAATGCTAAATGCCATATCTTCATGCCGGTCACTGTTCCACTCCGAAACCTACCCCCTCCCTATAATTTTGTTGATTGAGAAATACTTTCTTTAAATGTGCCTTCAAAGTATGTTCAGCTATGTTTTGGCGCAAAGATGGAGGAATATTGTTCCACACTTTTGACGCCGCATAGGTGAAGGATCCCCTGAAGCCCTGCGTCCTGTGCTTTGGTATGAGAAGAGCCAACTTATTTTTACTGCGAGTGTTCCGTGAATGTGCGTCCTTAGCCCATCTGAGCTTTTCATACAGATACTCAGGCGTTTGCTTGGTTACAATTTTATACGTCTGCGTAGTCAGGTGTAAATCACGTCGGGCTGCCATCTTCAGCGTCCCCTTGTCGTTCAGATACGGCGTCACATGTGCGCGCTTCGGAATCCCAAAGCAGAACCTTGCGCAGGCATTCTGCACGCGTTGGATAACCTTATGAGTTTTCATATGAATGCGAGGACCATATACTGTGTCGCAGTAATTAAACTGTGACAGCACTAATGATTCCACAAGAGTAATTCTAACCCTCTCCGATAAAAACTCTCGAATATCATACAGAACCTTCAGCCTATAAAATGCGTTCCGAGCCTTTAGTTTAACGTGTTCGATGTAACAAAGCTCAGGATCCATTAACAACCCCAAGTTTCTCACCAACTCCACAGATTTAAGATCTTCGTTATTAACTTTGATGCATGGACTATGTTCAAGAATTTTTCTACGTTGGCCTTTTGAGCCCAGAACCATAAACTTAGACTTTGAGGCATTCAGTACAAGGTTATTACATCTTGCCCAATCGTATATCTGCTCCAAGTCAGCATTGAGATTCGCTAATGCACTTCCAGTGTCCCCAGGTTTGAATGACTGATAGACTTGAGTATCATCTGCATACAGATGTAGTTGTGAGTCTGACACCCTGTTTATTAAGTCCGGAGTGTAAATTATAAACAAGATTGGACTCAGTATTGAGCCTTGCGGCGTGCCTCTTTCAATGGATCTTGTCGCGGATCTCATAATTTGACCACTCTCTCTCTCTACTTCTATAAATTGCTGTCTATTTGTGAGAAACGATTTGAACCATTTCAAAGCTAATTCCGATGCTCCGTAGTAAGAAAGTTTAGCCAATAGTAACTCCACGTTAAGACAATCAAAAGCTCTGGAGAAGTCCAACAGCACCAAAAAACTTCCCATACCAGCGTCCGAGGCAGTGATGATGTCATCAGTAACCTTTGACAGTGCAGTCGCCGTCCCAAACCCCTTACGAAACCCGGACTGTATTTTGGGCAGAATACTGGCCGACTCCAAATACACATTCAACTGTGAACAAATGACCCTTTCTATTATCTTGGAGAGAGACTTGGAGGCCTAAGGTCCCGATGTGATTCCACTGACGAACCCTTAGGTATAGGTCTCACTTTGGCCAATTTCCAAGTGTCTGGAAAAATACCTGTTCTAATGGACCTGTTGATTATCTCTGTTAAAAGAGGTAAAGTCACAGGTAGTGTCATTCGCAGCATGTGTATCGAAATTGCGTCATGTCCCTGGGCATTAGTTTTTATAGATAAAATGATTTTCCTGACCTGCTCTTCCGTTCATAAGTCTATTTCAAAACTATTTTCGCAAAATTTATTCCTGCTAAAGTACTCGAGTGTTTCCATGTGCGTATCGGAGTCACCAGGTAAGTTCAAAAAGAAGTCGTTTATTTCATCGGGTATTAGTAGTTCCTCCGGAATACCAACTGCACTATCACTACCGAGCGAAGCAGTTTTCTTTAGGTTCTGCCACATAGTGTTGGGGCTCTGTTTATTATTATTGACATAGTTAGCGAAGTAACAGCGCTTCTCTCGCTTATGAGTAGCATTCACAAAATTTTTGAGAGTTTTATAATATTCCATTTGTATTACGCTATTGCTGGCGCGAGCTCGAGTCAGCGCTTTTTCCCGCAATGCTATCATTTTTTTCAAGTTTTCAGTTAACCACGGCTTTACTCCAGGACGAATGTTTTTGTGCCGCAAGAGAGCGTGCCTATCAAAAAATCCGATTAGAATTTTATTAAACTCGTTTATTGTATTAAATTATATTTACGTCATCGCAGTTCATTAGCGTTGTCCAAGCACAAGAGCTGAGATCATCTAAGAAAGGCTGTTCGCTAATCCTGTTTAAAGATCTAGTTAGAATAATGCGTGGCCTGGGTTTGGGTCTGTACAGTTTCAACTCGGCAAGAACAAGTGCGTGGTCACTTAAACTGGAGTTATGATACACACTCAGGCTCCTGCAGAGGCTGGGACTGTCCGTTATGAAAAGATCCAGTAATGTAGATGAAGTATCAGTGACCCGGGTTGGCTCCTTCACTATTTGTTCTAAATTGTGTTCATACATAAAAGTGCTCAGGTCTAATGCTTGTCTTGTACCCGTCATCAAGAGGTCAATGTTGAAATCAGTAACAATAAATATATGCTTATAAGAACAGAAAGCACTTACAGACTCGCTGAGTTGGTCCAGAGCCTCTCTATGATTTATAGATTCAGGCCGATAACCTGTGCCCACTGCAACTTTTCCAATACCTGGTAGCGTAAGTTCTATCCACATCTGTTCAAATCTTGACATTGGATGATCCATATTTCGCACTCGCAATCCTTTTCTGATGAAAAAACCAACTCCTCCGCCACGGGCATCACGTGCTCGTGGTCGATGCCTGAAACTGTAACCTGATATAAATTGTGCATATTTTTCCTCACCTGCTGCCAACCATGTTTCGTTCAAAGCTAAAATGTCTGGCCGATATCTATCTATACTAACCTGGAGTTCATCTTTGCCTGTATTCAGTGAGCGCACATTCAACAGTCCTAACTTCAAATTATAATGTTTATTTTTCCCTTTTTTTAAATCAATAAAACCACAGTCCAGACGCAAGGCATCCAGGGAGCCCTTGAAGCTTCGGAGCACAATAATGACCCACATTTCCACTTACATATCCATATAATTAAAGAAATTGGCATATATTCAACCAGCATGAAGTTAACTCGCAGCTCATCACAGATATAATACATCCTAGCCATAAGCAAAGAATGATAACAGTACCAAAATAAAGTTCTATAAGTTTTATATTGCAACAGCAATTTACATTTTCCACATTTAGAGTAATAATTATTAATTGAATAAACTAGCGAGAAGAGAAGAAGAGAATTAATTGAATAAAAAGCGAGAAATCAGGCCCTATACTTCGACAAGGTGTCCGAACTACGGCATATCCGAGATGAGTGGAAGCTAATACTTTATTACAATATGACTTCGTACTGGCATGGATTATCAGGTGTTCAAAAATATATCAACCACATAAAAGGATTATGTGACAAACAGAGCTCACAGTACGAAAGTATCCTATTACAACTTCAACACGAAATTAATGAAATCGAACATTATAATAGTATCCTCTCATATAACAACAACAGACGCCAAAAGAGAGGACTAATAAACGGCATAGGCTACGTCGCGAACACGATGTTTGGGATATTAGATGAGAGATTCGCCGACCAGTATAAGACTGACATTGAGAAAATCAAGCTAAATGAAAACCACTTGCAAAATTTAATAAAAAATCAGACTATAGTTATCGAGTCAGAATATAATATAATACGTCGCAATGAAGAAGTTATGAATAAACAATTCAACTTTATTAAGCAACATCTACAAACGCTATCACTCGAAACACAAAAGTTGATGCTTGACCAACAAGGATACGTGTACATTACTTCATCTTCATTCGCCGCTAGCATCATTATCTCTAACCTGAGACGCATACAGCAAACACTTATAAACACGATCACAGATATAAGTAATGGCCGAATTGATGCCCATCTTCTACCGCCAGAACAACTAGAAAAGGAAATCAGTATCATTCAAGGTCATCTTCAAGGAGAGCTCGCATTACCTACAGATAGACACAACAAACGACAATTCTATAAATTACTAAAAGTATTCGCCAGAATGGTAAAAGATTATTTAATCATTGAAGTGAAGATTCCGCTTGTAAGCAATGACGTATTTGAGCTGGATCAAATAATCACTGTACCCGTACGAAAAGGAAATATTTATATTTCATATGAAGAGGGACTTGGCCTTATTACTATCGCAAAATGACATACAGTCCTATTTGCATACCCAAAGCGATAAGGTACTTTGCTCCTTAGACAAACCTATATACGACATAAAGTTGAAGCAATCTATCTGCAATATAAAATTAATAAACACAGACAGTATTGAGTCATCGCCGTGCGCGAGGAAGCGATCGCTATGCGCCGCCGACAAGTGGATCAAGTTACACGGCCAAAACAGCTGGCTGTACTCGTGTTGCGCTCCTTGCAGCGTCCGCATTTTCTGCGCACCTGAAATGGAGATAAGGACATTGACCGGGAATGGCATAATCAACCTAGGTCAAGGTTGCACTGTCAAGGGAGATACATTTACTATATTTTCGCACAAACATTACTTCAACCAAATGCAACAGCGACCCGCTAATATTGAAATACCAAAGATATCATTGTTAAATACTATCATCAACATCATCCTCTTGCCTTTACGGCTTGCTCGAGAGTAGACGTGTTTTACGTGTTCGTGGCTATAAGGTTCAAAATCGTATAAATATAGGCGTATTGCTGAGTTTTTTGTGCTACCTGTCCTTTTCTCGCTCCGCTGCTACAGTCCGTGGACGCAACAAGTGACGCCAGAACGAGACGGGTGACATATTTGCTATTGCTATATTATTCCTACATCACTGTCTTGAGTCGTAGCCGCACGCTACGGATTTACTGCTACGAAGCCACTACGAACATTGTACTGTGTTACTAACATCTGATTATCACTTTGTGTTGTGGTTTTAAAATATTTAATGATGAGTAATTTGAATAAATCTTCATCCGAAAATAACATCTGTAAAGTGGGCGAAGAAACCACTCCCCCGAACTATGTCTCACTGCGTAGCAAGAGATTGCGAGAAGAAGACTTACCCTCAGAATTTAACAGCTTCAAAGATGAGATGCGAGAACTATTCAAATCATTTATGTCTGCACAGCAATCGCACTCGAGTGGAATTATAGTGGAATTAAAAGAGATTCAATTGACAAATCAGAATATAAACATTGCTATGAACTTGCTTACAAGTCAGAATGAAGAATTCCGGAAAAAAATAGAAGGACTAGAGTTACAGGTTAGAAAAGACCGTGAGTATATAGATATCCTAGAAAATAAAATCGAAGACTTACAGAGATCGAACCGAAAAAACTGTTTTGAAATGTTCCTAGGAAAGCACAAGAAAGCAGAAATGATCTAATAAGTATGGTTACCTGCCTAGCTAAGAATATTAACTTAGAAATGGAACCCCGCGACATTAAGGACATTTTTAGATTGCAAAGAAAGAAGAACGAGAGTCAAAACCAACCAATAATAGTAGATTTGGGTTCATCTATCCTGAAAAATGACCTACTCAAGAAGGTAAAAAATTTTAACGCCAGAAATAAACAAAGAATTCAAGCGAAACATCTTGGTCACACAACAAACGAAGATCAGCCTGTTTTTATATCGGAACAGTTAACACCAAAGAACGCTCACCAATACACCAACGTGTATTTGTGATTCACTAGTGATGTAAATAATACGCGAATTATCATCTTGCCGTAAGTAAACTTTACCAAATGATGTCCAACAATACTTATATTTTTTGGTCTTTAATACGTCACGCGCCAAGAAAAACAGTCGAGCGTTCTTTGGTGTTAACTACGCTACGAGGTGCTACGAGGTGCATGACTGAAATCAGAAAGTGAATTGCTAGCTCAAGTGATATCAGTGGTCTTTTTGCTCATGGCAGTGCTCATGGTGACCAGGTTTGATTTTTACTTGAATAACATAGGCCTTATCATTCTGTTCTGTTTAATATGCCAGCAACTTTTAATGTATAATTTACCATACCGCTACACCTCTTTTTTAAGAACAAATGATCATACTCTTCTCTTACACTACACAACTACAAACACACTCGAACGATTATATAATTCTTTTTTTCTTTCATACAATTCAGCATTATTTAATATTCATCAAATTATTGTAAAAAAATTTCAATACTATTGTAACCACCTATACCCTGCTAAAAAGTTTTATGGATAGTTATCTTAACGCACTGCAGGAATTGGACGTTACTGAAGTTGCTACTTTATTAACTTGTAACATTGGTGATTTAAACACGTATATTCAGCAACATAATGATAATTTCAATGTAATTACCCAAAATATACGGAGTATTTATAAAAACTTTGATGATTTTATGATAAATTTAACACAGCTTTCTCTTGAAGCCGACATTTTAATTTTAACTGAGTGTAGACTAGACCCAGATAAACAAATACCTGCTTTAAATAACTATTCAATATATTATACACTAAATCAACTTAACCAAAATGATGGTGTAATTGCCTACGTAAATGACTCTCAAAAAGCATGCGTCACAGAACTTAGCCTTACACATGCATCTGGACTACAAATAGTTACTCCTAAGTATACAATAATCGGAATTTATCGCTCTCCCTCAAATCCTAATGCAGAAGAATTTATTATCTCATTAAATAGTCATCTTGATTCCATATCATCTTGCAAAAATACTTTTATAGTTGGAGATATTAACATTAACTTAATTGTTAAATCTTTGGAAAGGTCAACAGAAAGAAATAATAGATTAAAATATTTGGACGTATTATCTTCTAACGGATTTCTCCCAGGTCATTACTTACCCACTAGATAGGACAGTTGCCTGGATCACGTTTTAATGAAATTTGATAAAACCACGAACTCAGCACTTGTTGCTGTCTTAAATACAACCGTAACGGACCACTCTATGGTTTGCCTTAATATATCAACCTTAAGTAGTAATTCAATTCAGAAGTCAAGTCACATAAATAAAATAAATTATGAAAATGCTTATAAATGTCTCATCAATACTGACGTTTCCTATTTATTCACGTGTCACGATCCGAACATTTTAGCAAGTAAATTAATTGACGTGATCAGATCAACTGTGTTGTCTAACACTAAAATAAGGACCCTACCAGCGGGTAAACGAATTTTAAAGCAATGGGTAACTGTTGGGGCATTACGATGTATTAGGCTAAGAAATAGCATGCAACTTAAGTTGCGCTCTGAACCACATAACAACATGTTAAAAATAATATATAAGCGTTTCCGCAACTATTGTGTTTCATTATTAAGAAAACTTAAGAGGCAGTATAACAAGAAGAAAATAGAAGACTCAACTAAAAATAATAAAAAACTCTGGACTACTATCCGCGAGGTTAGTAATTTTAAGGCTCCTAAAACATCTAATTCTAAACTGTTAAATATATTACCACATCCCAGAGATTCGATCAACCATGTTAATCAGTTCTTTGTTGGTATTGGAAGATCATTAGCGGAGGATATCATTTCTCAGTGTGGTTCGCGGGTCAAACAAGTAGATAATGTTACTAGACTAAAGTCCTCGTTCGTCTTATTGAATACTGACCCTGAGGAAATTGATGGGATCCTCTCGAGCCTTGACTCTGACAGTGCAGCTGGTTGGGATGGCATCCCAACTAAATTTATAAAAAGAGCCCGAGACTTTTTGGTCCCACTAATCAGTCGCTTAGCTAACCTGTGCTTTGAAACTGGG